>OX376643.1:3268038-3868038 GCA_947386135.1 Melanchra persicariae
ATCTCAGTTTAAGAACACTCAAGTTATAAAACAAATATACAATGCCTATGTCCGTAGTAAACTAGAATATAATTCAATAGTTTGGAGTCCTCAAGAGTCATTATACACGATTATGATAGAAAAAATTCAACGTAAATTCTGTAGATACCTTTACAAACGTCAATATGGATGCTACCCCTTTTTATATCCTTCTTTGTTCGTGTCAGGAATGGTGGGTTTAGACACACTCAAATTCAGGCGAGAATCCGCATATATAAATTAATTATTATCTAATATTAGTAGATAAGATAGATAGTCCCGTTCTACGAGAGTCAATAAATTTTTATGTTCCTGACCAGTATATGCGTGGCGTTGCAAGACGACAACATAGACTTCTCTGCTATTCGCCTACATCGCGTGCTCCTGGAACTAACAACACTCCCACTGCCAGAGCAATAAAGTTAATAAATGACTTTCTAAAATATATTCCTCAGGCAGATTTATTTTTTGACTCTCAATGGACAATAGCTAAATATGTGTATATTTATTTAAATATGAAGAAATAATATTGTTTAATTTTGAATTTTTATGTATTCAAGGTTGGTTTTGTTTACAAATTTTAATGTAATTTTGTAGAATTAGCATAGATATAAGCGATTCGGTGTAAACTGTTAGCTTATATTTGATGAATAAATGAATATGAATATGAATATAATAACCCTTCTTGTACAACAGTTCTATATCTGATTTCACCCATTCTGTAGGATCTTTGCTATTGTCTAGTATTTTATTGAAAATGGTGGTAAAAGGTTTTACTAGAAGAGTTTTGCCGTTCTAATGCCTTCGTTTGATATTCCATCTGGACCGTTACTTTTTTCTTTCTTTAAAGATTTTATCTTTCAAAAGAATTCTGGAGCGGAGAATCTTTGCAGTACACCCTCATTTTCCTGTCTCCATATTCATCAGCATAGAAATCTTTATAAAATTCGGTGGCGTTTTTTCTTATTTCTGATCTAGAGAAAGTTTCCTTATTACAGGTAGAATGGAATCCATTTCAAAGGTTTGAAAGAATTATTCTTTCTAACCTATTTTTTTCACTTCGTGACTTTTTCTTGATTCTGTAGGTAGTCTTGGTATTCTTTTCTGAATTTTGTGAATGGTTTTATATAAGTATTTTTTTCTCTTCTAATGTTAGCTGTTTTTAATTTTCCGTACGCAAAGGGTAAAAACGGGACCCTATTACTAAGACTTTGCTGTCCGTCCGTCCGTCTGTCACCAGACTGTATCTCATGAGCCGTGATAGTTAGACAGTTGAAATTTTCACAGATGATGTATTTCTATTGCCGCTATAACAATAAATACTAAAAAAAGAAATCAAATACACCTCTCAGGCAAGGTACATAAAATATGGCGTGCCTCAAGGTAGCGTTTTGGGACCTCCGCTGTTCTTGATATATATAAATGACCTCCCAAAAACCATAGGACAACAATTGGTGCTCTTTGCAGACGATAACACGGCTATAATAGAATATAATAATCCAAAAAATTATCAAAATGACATTAATAATTCTCTATTTCAAATAATAAATTGGCTTAATGATAGCAACCTCGTAATTAATCTTTAAAAAACTAAAGTTATGCACTTTCATCAACGAATTGAAAAACCACTAGTTGATGTTGCATACGGTGATATAGGAATAGACGAAGCTAGTAGTGCGAAGTTTCTAGGTGTATAGATAACAAACTAACTTGGAAACCACATTTGGAGGAAATTTGCAAGCGATTGAGTAAATCAGCATACTTGCTATCTCAACTTTCAAAAAAAGTAAATACTGATACACTATTAACTGCCTATCATGGACTAGTCGCCTCAGTACTGAGATATGGTGTAATTTTTTGGGGACAGTCAACAAATAGGGAACTTGTTTTCAGGATGCAGAAGAGATGTATTCGTTCAATGTGTGGTTTAAAAACAACTGATAGTTGCATTCCATATTTCAAAAAGTTAAGAATATTACCCCTACCATCTTTATACATCCTGGAAAATGCATTGTTTGTAAAAACGAATCCACATCTGTTTGACAAGCTATGTAAACTAAATAAAACACCGTTACGTGCTCAATACCTACATAAATCAATTGTGCCTTCTGAAATGTAAAACATCTCTTATGAAAAAAAAATTCTTTGGTATTGCTCCACAAGTTTATAATTAAATACCCAATGAAATAAAATGTACGCCATTGAAAAAGTTAAAAAAAACACTAAACGACTGCTGCAAAAATGTTATTATAATCTAGATGAATTTCTTAATGACAAATCGATATAATATTATTAATGCTGACATAATTTTAATTCTTAACTGGATATTTAGTTAAGCTTTATTATAAAGGAAACTATATACACACATTTAAATAAAAGACTCAACATAAACTAAAAGTAATCTAAAACATGGCGTCAAAAAATTCCTCCGCATCGCAGGCCACTGGTAATGTACCCAAAAGGCTAGCATTATTAACTGTTTTTTTTTTAAATTAATTGACTTAGTATACTTTTTCGACATTAAAATGAAATTGACTGACTTATAATTAAATTTAATTTACATACATGCAATTGATAATGCTTAATATATGAAATTAATGAGAAATCGATATCATTATATAATGTTGACATAATTTTAATTCTTTACTATTTTTTAAATTAAATTGACTTACCTTTTTGACATGAAATGAAATTGTCTCCGAATTATAATTAAATTTAATTTACGTGCATGCAATTGCTTAGCTTAATATTTGTAAAATTAAATGGTAATAAATTGATAATTAGAACTTAATAATAGGTACTGTAGTAATTACTTTTTAAAAATTAATTTTTATTATTTGTATGTCATTATTGGCAAAACATAGCGTACTATCCTAATTTTTAAGATCTTTGTGTGTAAATACCTATGTTTGACAAATAAATAATTCTATTCTATCTATTCTATTCTATTCTATTCTATAAGTAACTGCAACAATTTATACTTTTGAGGGCTGGAGTCTATACTGGGTTCAAGACCTGTGTGGCAGAACTCCAGGCTCCCACCTTCAAAATTACAATTAAGATTGCACTTACATACTAACAGGAACTACAAGTGAAGAGAGAAGACGTTAATACAAAATTAACCAACTTGTACAACTAAAAAAAATGGAGAGTGTTGAGATCGTGAGTGCAATCAATATAAGTGAACTCAATCCCCAGCGATCGCACAAAGGACGAGGGGTGAGCATCTACATATTCGAGATTGTCTTTGTGTGGGAATGTGAATGTGTGTGTGAGTTTTAGTATGTAAATTGAAAGGAGACGCTATTTGTGTGTGAATGTAAAATATTTCGCTGATTAGTTGGAGACAGTAATAATTCTCTCAGTCTCAGCATATTCTAATTGAAACAGCCAATTCATAATTGCTTTTTTACAGTTTGATATTGTTGTTTTGCATTTGTATTAAATACAGACTTAGGTTGAACTTTTATCGAGTTTTTGCTTAATTCTTTCATAGTACGTCTCTACGTCTTAATTTCCTTCGAGATTTATATTGGAAGTGTTCAACTTTAAAGGTTTAATGTGTTTTTCTTGCTCGGTTATAGTTTTTTTTGTGAAAGATTGTTACTTTTATACGATTTTTTTAGTGTTGGTTACCCATTGGTAACCGACTTGTAAGATCCATTGATCTTACAAGTCGGTTGTCGCTCGGGAATGATAGATTGCATATCACTTCAATGTAAGTGATTTTATTTTTTATGTTTCACAATATGTAGTCTATCTGGCTTTTTTTTTTCTCGGGGAAATCCAAGTCTATCTTCTTACTTTTCTTTTTGAATAGGCTAAATTATTTTCCCAACAGAACTAGAGGAGTGTTTCTTCTCTTTTGTCTCTTTTTCCAAAGCATTCTATTTCCACCTTTAATTTTTTGACCAACTTTATCGGATCGGATATCGGAAGAAATGCTACTAGAGTTCAAGCAATCAATATCAAATACACTTGAGAGCAATAAAATCGCACACCTTGACTTTTTTTTTGTTAAGGCAGTTTTTTTCATGAATCTGAATAATTATTTAAAAAAACACACACACTAATTGAAAGTCTACCTCATTACCTTTCTAATGATATCAAATACAGTGTAAAAAATACCCATAAGAGGTTTTACGGCACAAAACCCAACAAACGGGTAAAATTACCCAATTTCGCTTAAGAAATAATGAAAATCAAACTCAAAATTCTTGATCAAATTGTTTATTGATAAGGTGTATTCCCTCCCCTAGCCTTAATTACAGCTCTTAATCGGTTTTTCATGGACCGTATTAATTTTAGCATGAAATCTTGTGGAATAGCGTTCCACTCCTCTTCAATGGCAAGTTGAAGCTCTCGGAGGCGCGTAGGAGCAGGGCTTCTTGCTCAAACTCTTCTTTTTAGCTCATCCCAGACATGCTCAATCGGATTGAGATCAGAACTACGAGCTGGCCCCTCCATCGCGGTGATTCCAACGTCTTCCATGTAGTCGCAAACTGTTCTAGCGACATGCGGTCTGGCGTTGTCGTGCATTAGGAGAAAATCTTCTCCCATAAGCCACGCAAGCGGCCTCACATGTCCTTCGAGCACTTCTTCGACGTATCGTGCAGCCGTCAAACCTCTCGGTCTCGGGCCGGTGTTCGCCCCAGTGATTAATACAATGTAAGTTTTAGTGTCCAACATTATGCTACCCCAAAACATACACGATCCACCGCCAAAAGCCACACGTTCGCTTATGCAGCATTGTGAAAATCGCCCTGATAACCTTTTGTAGACCCTAGAGCGTCCATCATAACCACGTAATGTCATTTTGCACTCATCAGAGAACATAACAGACCGCCATTGGTCATACGTCTAATTTAAATGTTCCCTGGCAAATTGTAGTCGGGCTTGTCGGTGAGCTGTGGTCAATTTGGGACCATTTGCTGGGCGATGTGAAGTCGGTCCTGCTTCACCAAGTCTTCTTCTGACTGTCCACCGACTTATACTGACATTGCGAACTTTTCGAAGCTCTTGTCCCAGTTGAACCGCATTTAGTTGCCGATTTCTTAAAGACCTCAACACAAGATAGCGGTCATCACGCTCTGATGTTCTGCGTCGCCGGCCAGATCCTGGTCGCCGAATGTAGCCACCGGTCTCTTGAAACCTCTGGTACACACGACGAACAGAGTAGCGGCTCAAATTTAGTCGTCGAGGAACTTCACTTTGATTATGGCCTGCTTCGAGCAAGGCAATAACTTGAGCGGCTTCTGCGGGCGTGGTATCCATATTTTTCCGTATGCTTTCTGTAGAGATGTTATCACGTTGACCTTCGGTATGCAACTGATTAAAAATGCTTTTTTTTTTAGGTATGACCACTAGCAAGTTAACACACTTGGAATATCAACTGCTTAACCGGAAAAACCGACCCTTTTATACCTGCGGGTAAGGGGTGCAAGTAGTGACATTGCTAACTGGTGAATTTGGCTAATTTGGTGTACGGCTGGTTTCTGTACAAAATACAAAAAATACAAAATAATTTATTTCTGTACCAATAAATATAAATTAGTTTATGATTGGAGCCTGTTAAGCGTGATGACGCCTGTGTTAGGAGACACCGCTCCTCCTTAGCTTTGGATATTTGTACAAACTTACAAAAATTATCTACTGTATTATATTCTATTTCCTTTTTTTTCTTTTTTTTTTTCTGTAAGTCACGTGAAGGTCAATGATTTTAATATTGTGCTTTTTTAAAGCTAAGCTTGTATGTATTCTTTAATCTTGCCTAATGATTTGTACTCAATATCTTTAGATTTAAAAAAAAAATCAATAATAAACCAAATTACAAGGGGTGTGCGATTTTATTATATATATAAAAAAATAAAAAAATGTCGAACTGGTTACGTTACTAAAAATTATAAATGTCGAATCATTAAAATTATAATTATTAAATAAATGTCGCTTAGAATACATTAAAAAAATAAAAATTTCTGAAAAATGTCAGAATGATTGCGCTACTAAAAATTATATAATCATAAATGTCAAACCATAAAGTCAAATCATAAAAATAATAAATGTCAAAAGTTAAATACCTAAATGTTACAATGTTTACGCTGGTAAAAATTATCACAATGATGTCAAAACAAAATAAAATAATGAGTATGTCAATTGGAATATAGGTATGTCAATCAGGTTATGTACTTAGTAGCAGCTATAAAAATTACAAAATAAGTCAATCAGTCAGCGATTCATCATTTAGGAAGTCGTCAATCGTGTATTTTTTCGAATAATATTTCGTTAAGCGCCCTTTTAAATTTTATTACTGTCATATTTTTTATTACATCAGGTACTTTATTATAAATGCGCGGGGCAATACCAAAAAAATATTTCCTCATTAGCTTACATTATTTTACATTTTACATGACATACCTTGTTTAAACATTGAGTCCGTATCGGATTTATTCTGACTTCCGACAGTTTTTTAAATAATTGTGGATTATTTTTTACAAACAAAGCTGTTTCCAAAATAAACAAGGAAGGAAAAGTTAAAAATTTAAAAAAAATGAAATAGGGAAGACAGCTGTCTGTTGTTTTTAGCCCCAACATTGACCGTATACATCTCTTTTGCATTCTAAATACTAGTTCCTTGTCGGTAGACTGCCCCCAGAAAATTATACCATACCACAGAACAGAGGCAACTAGTCCATGGTAGGCTGTTAAAAGAGCCTGACTGCTGACTTTTTTTGAAAGTTGATAGAGAGCACACGCAGATTTGCTAAGTTTTTTTGCGAACTAGTTCAATATGAGGTTTCCAAGTGAGTTTGCTATCGATCACTATACCTAAAAACTTAGCCTCATTTGCTTCCTCAATATTACAGCCATGGTAATCAATACGAACATTCGGGTGTTCACAACGTTGATGAAAGTGCATTATTTTTGTCTTATTTAAGTTAATTACTAAATTATTATTATGTAACCAATGAATTATATTTTGTAATGCAGTATTAATGTCTATTAATTTTTATTTGTACACTTAATTACAGCTGTACTGTCATCCGCAAAAAGAACCATTTTATTTGTTTTTACTTTTGGGAGATCGTTGTTGTATATCAAAAAAAGTGGCAGTCCAAGCACACTACCTTGAGGAACACCATATTTTGTATTCCTTGGTTCAGATACATATACATCATCATAGAGGTGCTATTACCTCTTTAGTGAACTTTTTGACTTTAGTAGAAATGCCATCGTATCCAACAGTACTTGTGTTTTTAGAGTGGAAATTACTTTTATGATGTCGTCAATTGTAACTGGTTGCATAAACAAGGAATTTAATGTCTGATTTTTTGAATTAATATTATTCATTGAGATGTCAGTTTTAATATTTTTTTCAATGTCATCGATACAATAATTGTTAAATTCATTTGCAATGTCTACGGGGTGTGTAAACGACAAATCATCTCGATTAATGCACATTAATTGGCTCCTGCGGCAAACACAATTTGGTTTTATTTATGATTTGCCAGGTTGCTTTGGATTTATTTTGGGCAGTGTTTATGTAATGATTATTTTGTGCTTTCTGTGTTAGCTTGATAATTTTCCTGCAAAGTTTTGTATAGTTTTTAAGAACGTTTTTATTTGTTGAGTCAGGATTTAATCTATATTCCCAAAGTAACTGCCTTTGTTTCTTACCACATATTTTTATTCCTCGAGATCTGCATTTCGTTTCTTTGTTTGTTTTGATGGTTATAAGTTTTTTCGGAAAACATTATCCATATAAAAAAGAAAAATCGTCCATGAAATTGTCAAAAGCTTTGTTAGCGTCCATAGAATCAAAAACTTGTGTAAAAGATAAAGAGCTAAGGTGCGTTTTAAAAGTTTTTAAATTATTCAAGCTTATGTCCTGTTTTTTAGTTTTCCAATAGTGTAGTTTACAAGTTTTATTAATAGGTACTTTAAGTAGGTATTTGACACGTATGATTAGAAAGGACCAGATCTTTAACTACAGCTCTGCAGTTTTTCTTATAGTTGTGCGCAAAATTGTCAATACAAGTTTGACTACTTAGCCTTGTAGGAGTATAAAGCGCTAGTTTTAGGTTGTACTTCATAAGAAAATACTTGAATTCTAATGTAGTTTTGTTTCTCTTCAAAACATCAATTTGATATTAAAATCACCACATATGACAATTTTTTTATTTGAGGATAAACAAACTTTGGTTAAAATTGTGTCTAATTTTTCATAAAATACTTCATTGTTAGGTCTAGGAATTCTATATATACAGATAATAATAACTTTAGAATAATATCTGTATAGCGCAGCATTCAAAAATACCCGCAACCAAATGTTTTGCTATGTCCGATATTTCTTCAAATTGCAATCCTGCTCTAACAAAAATACATACTCCTCCTCTCTTTGTGTTTCTAGAAAAGAAAGCGGCTGGACAAAAATTTGGAATGTGCAATAAATCCTCATAACCGTCCTTTATGAAGTGTTCTGTAACACAGATAACATCAATAATGGTTCCCTTGTCAGATAATTCCACTAGCTTTACAGTCAGAGTATCCGATTTATTTATTAGGCCTGTTATGTTCTGATGTAGAATATTAAGGTATTTAAAGAAAAAACTGAGAATTAACTTGTGATTCTGTACAAAAACCATTTTTATTTTGTTGGAGGCAGTCAACTTCTGAGTGCGTAGTAGTCGGATTGCCATAAGGTCATTATAAGGTCTCGTAAATCGGATATAACAGTCTCCAAACCACGATTATTTAAGGTCCCGTGATCTTTGAAGTATAAAAAACTCCAAACATGGCTGATCAGGAATTGCGACTTATTTAGCTATTGTAGCAAGATTAAATCTTTCATGCCCGGTTTCTGAGGTACTTTATTGGTCATTTATCTGTCCTTTAACCACTAACCAACCAATGGCGTTATGACACAGCGTTAACGGACAGATAAACGACCGATAAAAACCTCAGAAACCATCAATGGTTTACAGTTTACTTGCAACAGGTAGGAAATTACTTCTTTGAATTGGATTGAATATTGAGGCGTTCGACCAGAAGGGCGTAAATCGTACATTATGGATTTTTTTTTATAATTTCCAATCTTTTGAAAATTTATGACATATACTGTCGCTGTAATGATATTGCAACTTGAATTTTAACGCAAGTGCGAAAGAACGAAAATTGGCCATCTGAGGGCCAATAGTATTATTTTTTAAGAATCTGTTAAAAAAACCTCTATGTACATATATTTTTGACAGAATGCAAGTAGGATGCAAACGCAAACGTTGCTTAAAAAAAACATTGTAGAATAATTGGCATTCAGATTTTAAACCGGACACAAATTAGACTGAACCGTTATTGAAGTATCCTTGTACTTTGCACTGGGGAATGCAACCACAGATTGGCCTCATCATTCATTCCCTCCCGTCCAGCTCTAAAAATAAAACAGGATATTGCAATTGACCATATTGCAACTGCGACAATCCCGCAGAGATTTTTCTTCTGAATGGCATTACGCTACGAACAAAACATTGTTGTATGGAAATGAAAATCGCGAAGCTTTTATTATATGTGACGATAAACGACGTTATAAGAGGGGCCATTTTTCTGTCGAATTCATCAAATGTTAGAGAGGCCAACCCAATTTTTTACACAGTAGGTTATTATCCTGGATTAAAAATAGTAATACTTTTTGGTCCATCAGTTATATTTTGCCAAATAAAATTATATTTTTTTACTGTTCATACCTCTTAAACCTAACGACACAAGTCTCATTCTGCTGTGGTCTTAGTACGTTGGAGTTTATATTATTATTTTCTATAGGATGGCCGAATCGTATGTGTACAAATATTTTTGGCATTCATACATATTAATATTTGTCTGAAAGATTGTTTGTGACATGGTCATGTGTTGAATCCCTATATTTAAACCTATCTACCCTAAATCTATACAGTCTGAATTTTTAAAGTGTGCGTAGATGGCCAAATCCGAAACTAAGTAGTATTAAAAATCACTGAAAGGATTCTCGAGCTCGATTTTGATGAAAACTAAAACAGTATCATTGGATTTTTCGAAAATTGGTTTTCCTAGCCAGGAATTGAACTGGTTGACTTTGAAAAAAAACAACATATTCTGTATTAATACACCTTCTGAAAGTGTCGCTAATAAAAGAAGTCTTCTGAAAGTACTCGTACTTTTAAGAAAACTCATTGAAATGTTCACGCTGCTCGTCCTAACCTACGGTTCACCTAACACAATGTTGGTCACAACAAAACTCCCGAATTAAGATTTCTCAACGGGCAATAGAACGCAGCATAAATAATACAGCCCGGTTGAATTGGGAGTGGCCACGTTGCACGAATGCACCCGGAGAGGTGGGCGAAGATCGATATTCAGCCTTGGGAGTGGACTGGTGGAGGCCTTTGCCCAGTAGTGGGAGACCACAAAACAATTAATGTTGTTATGTCAGAATGTTAGTGTTGTCCTTTTTTTGTTTTTGTGAGTATTTAGTCGTGGAATGTGGAGGCAGATACTAATCCACTGTGAAAAATGTGATTTTTACTGTATAAATATAAGAAATAAGAAGATATATATAAAAATTAAATCGTATTTATTAAATCAAGGGGTTTCGCAAAATTTTTCGATGTGTTCTTCACACATCGGAATTTTTTTATTATTTTCATCTATTTGTTGCCCATTGTTGAATAATGCCAAGTGGTTGAATAATCTCCCAGTAGATAAAAGCATTGAGTGCTTATAAGTTAACTCCAAACGTTACAAAGAACTGTACGAAACAGTTTGAATTTAATGTTGTCAATCTTATGATTCATTCTTATCCTTCATTTACATAAGACAATAGTGGCGTTTCTGTTTACTATAGTTAGGCAGAAAGCACTCGCGATAGCTTTAAAGTGAATAATTTATTGTGTATCTCTGTATTCTTAAAATCAAACTCACAACTACATCACCCTCACGCCCCCACCCGTACATAGAAAGGTGGAAAAAAATACAAGCAGTATGCGTCATTTAAACCCATATCGAATTCTTATCACTATGTCACAGACACTTATGTCGCATGTGGCAAAAACGACAGCCAGGCCCCTTAATGCTTAGTTAATTCGACAAATGCAAAAGTATTTGTTATATAAGCGAATCATTTTTGTAATAATACAACCTGTAACTGAGCTGAGTATCGCACGCATGCAACGTAACAGAATTTGAATTTCGCGGGCTAGATGTAGGCCCCTTAATAGTGGTGTTACTGAAATACCAGTCATGATCTTTACCTGTTCGATGTGGGGCGCGGTACGCGCTGCACTGTGATCACTTCCGTCAGGCTGGCGAGCGGCGCAAAGAAGTCCGGCCCTTGCGCGAACAAGCGTGGCAAGCTTTCTGTGGTAGATGCGGTTGTCCCACTTGCATTCGCGCGAGTCGCACGTGGTGCAACTGCGAATAAGCGTGGCGTGCGTGGCCCGAGAAGCACGCGTGGCTCGCTTTCGGACAAGGGTGGCGGGCTAGGCGCGCGTGACCCGCTTGCGAACTCGAGTGGCGCGCTAGGCGCGCGTGACCCGCTTGCGAACTCGAGTGGCGCGCTAGGCGCGCGTGACCCGCTTGCGAACTCGTGTGGTGCGCTAGGCGCGCCTGACCCGCTTGCGAACGCGAGTGGCGCGCTAGGCGCGGGTGTCCCCTTTACGTACGCGAATGGCACGCTAGGCGCGCGTGACAATCTTGCGAACCCGAGTGTCCCGCTAGGCGCGCGTGACCCGCTTGCGAACGCGAATGGCGCGCTAGGCGAGCCTGACCCGCTTGCGAACGCGAGTGGCGCGCTAGGCGCGCCTGACCCGCTTGCGAACGCGAGTGGCGCGCTAGGCGCGGGTGTCCCGCTTACGAACGCGAATGGCACGCTAGGCGCGGTTGTCTCGGTTACGATCGCGAATGGCACGCTAGGCGTGGTTGTCTCGGTTACGATCGCGAATGGCACGCTAGGCGCGGTTGTCTCGGTTACGATCGCGAAAGGCACGCTAGGCGCGCCTGGCCCGCTTGCGAACGCGAGTGGCGCGCTAGGCGCGCCTGACCCGCTTGCGAACCCCAGTGGCGCGCTAGGCGCGCATAACTCGATTGAGAACTCGATTGGCGCGCTAGGCGTGTGTGACTCGCTCGAGAACTCAATTGGCTCGCTTGACCTGCTTTCGACCACGCGTGGCGCGCTATGATCGAGCGGCACACTTACGGTCAAGTTTGGTACGATCAGCGTGCGAGGTAACCGTACCGACCGCAGAGGCGTACGGTCTACGTTCTCACGCTGCATGCGCGATGCACGCGCGCCCAGCTTTAGGCACGCGGCTCGATCACACCCCACAAAAACACCTCACCAGTCTCCTGGCTCGGGATTCACGAAGACCGTGTTCCTTCAAATAAACCGTAAGAATTTATCAAAAACTAGAATATCATTTGACCACACGCTCACATTACGAAACTGATATTAAATTACTTTTTACTGGTTAGCACTCTGATAAAGGATCGTACTGAACTGACTCAACGAGAGGGAAAAACTGAAATATCACAGCGCCCAATTGCGTTGGGAGCGCTTCGAGCGTGGCGGCGCAGAAAGGGTTGCGGCACGCAACGGCCGGGACGGCAGTTCGCGGCGGAGTGCGGCACGCGGCACCAGGTGCGCAGGTGCGGGGGGAGGAGCCCGGGGCGGCGGCGCAGCCCGCTCTGCGCCGCGCCGTCGCGCCGCGTCGCCACAGTCGCTATAGGTAGTATGTGCCAGATAAATGAAGAATAACGGTCATTGACCTTTCCTAAATATCTCTTCGGAGGTACACCCGGACAGTAAATTATGAATCGTTTTTCATTACTAGAACAGTAAGGATCACGATACATGTCGATTCAGGACAGCTTTATGTCATTATTTTTGTTTTTGAAATTAAGTGTGTCAATAAATGTAGGGTTAGTGACCGTTATTCTTTGTTTATCTGGCACTATTGCACTGCACTACACTCTGTACTGATACCTACATAGTTATACTTTTCTAACATAGTTTCCTGCCAACTGCACCGTATCCTGATACAGAAATGAGAACATTAGCCATGCGGCGGCGTTAATAGGTAATCCACGAATTTGTTTATTACAATGCCATTGCTGTGAGCAAATGTCAAGAAAATGTTTATGAAAAACTTTTCAAAGAATTAGTTATTTTTATTCCAAAACTGGAAGCTATTGGGTAAACTTTAAACCTTAGAATAATGACGCCTAGAAACCTCGTACGAGCATCACAAGTGAAGCTACTCAGACTACACCATATATGGTGTAATAGGCGCAGCGAGCAGTCAGTACCCAAGGTCACGCTCTGTTGAATGCACCTCCCGAGAAATATTTAAAAATTGCAGTTTGTTGCATGAAAAGATGCTCTAACTCAACCGGAAAACTGAAAAAATGTGATTAAATTACGACGTAAATCGATCTTCAAATATAAATTCTCATAACCTAATTTGTCACAATGACACTACATTGTGACAAGCCAGCCATTGTGCCAGTTATAAAGAAAAATTACCCATAATACAGTAGGCACTAACTGTTGGAGTCTACTTTATAATACTTATTGTTTTATGTATGAAACGAAAGATAATAATTACGGTTGATTAAAATAATTTTCGCATTAAAACTTCTTTAGGCGCGTTGGGCAGTTTTGATGTGGGAAAAAATCAATGATTTCGCGACGCGACACCGAGACCTCTGTGTATGAGATCGTGTATTAAATTTGGAATATAAAAACATCAGACTGGACGTTGTCGGCCCCGCGGGGGCCGACCACCGCTCAGTCTTTCATAGATGTCATTTTCGTGATTTCTGGGGTCGCTAAAACCGATTATGGGGTCAAAATCGTAATCCAAGATGGCGCCGATGGCATTTGCTAACTTTTCGTCATGGGTGTCATTTCCATGGTTTCTGGGGTCGCTAAAACCGATTATGGAATCAAAATTGAAATCCAAGATGGCGCCGATAGCAGTTAACTATAAAAATGATACCCATGACGAAAAGTTAGCAAATTTCGTCGCCGCCATCTTGGATTTCGATTTTGACCCTATAGTCGATTTTAGCGACCCCAGAAACCATAAAAATGACACCCATGACGAAAAGTTAACAAATTTCGTCAGCCCCATCTTGGATTTTGATTTTGACACCATAATCGGTTTTAGCGACCGCGACCCCAGAAACCATAGCCTATTACAATAAGTACTTACGTAACATTTTTTTATATTGATCTATGATTAGTCCCAAGTACATTAACATTTTTCCCAATTTTAGGGAAAGTGTTCATTCCTAGCAACATTTTTTTACGTCTGTGTGCGTGTCTGTGGCTGTAATTACATACCGCTCACTCACACATAAGTACTAAAGTTGCTTCATTTTTTAGTAGGGAGCGTGTCTGAGACTTTCCTTCTAGGCGTTATTATTCTAAGCTTTAAACTTAACAGTTTCGTTAGTTATTTTCTTAGGCTAACGGTTATTTAATTCTACTTTCAAAAAGCGTTTCGAGGAGGAGGATTCTGTGAAACTTATCTTCTTATTCTTACAGTCTTATACATAAAAATCCCTACAAATTGGTGTGTATTTTATAATATTCATAAAACTGGCAGCATGGGTGGATTTGCAAAGCAGGCATCTATTTGTTATTTCTTTAAGTATTATGGAAGACTTACAGCTAAAACAAAGAGGTCAAGATCAGTAAATTAGACTACCAGTCAATTACAAGTCTCCAATATAAAATACAGAAATGAGTTCAATGGACATTCACATCAAGTTACTTTTAGTTCAATAATA
Source organism: Melanchra persicariae (assembly GCA_947386135.1). NCBI lineage: Eukaryota > Metazoa > Arthropoda > Insecta > Lepidoptera > Noctuidae > Melanchra > Melanchra persicariae. The sequence continues at coordinate 3,282,874 of OX376643.1, forward strand.
ATATATACCTTCGTTGTGTATAAAACTAGAAACCTGATTTCTCAGTAACCAAGCAGGCATTGTATAAGCACGGTATTTTTCAAATTTCATTCAATTTGAACCAGTAGTTTAAGAATTATAACTAGTCAAAGTTTCTTAATTTTGTCACTCACTGACTGACCGATCATCAAAACTCTTAGCAGACATACAAGCTTCAAATTTAGAATACAATTTAGTGTATAAATTAAGGTATAAATCAAAGAAAATCTGAAATATTCTGCAATTTCGGTCCAGTTCTACTCGTAGAATTACAAAGTTACATTTGCAGTGAATGAATCAGTGTACCTGTATAATTATGTATAAAAATATAATGGATATAGGTGTAGATAGGTACCTAGACATAATTATGTTCAATGGTAACTTGTTAAATGCTCAACGGAATGAGAAAGCAAGAATGGGACCAAAATTCCGCAAAGTATTTGTATGCGCTGCTGAATGGGTCGCACACACTTTGTAGATAGTTTGAAATGATAAGTCACTGATAGCCAAATAACTTCTGATTTATTGAATAGTTTTAACTACCACGTAACTAATGTAATATGAATTTAAGGTGAATGATCGGTAATGAGTACAGCTGACTATGAACGCTAATTACGTACTGTCGCGATACAATATAATTTGTGCAAGGCGACGGAAAAGTGATGATTTGTGTAAATATGAAATGCGCGCGTGCCATATAGGCGCATGTACGATGTATGACTCGTACATATTCCCGGGGGAGTGAGATGCGAGTGGAGGATGAAAATGAGTTTACAAATTGCTTAAATGCTAAACTTATAAATTTCACCCAAGTTACAATTCATTGCTTAAATCTATGCTTAGACGTAAATTGAATTAATCACTGTCCCTAGACTCTGGTTTAATGAAGGTAGGAGGTGTCATCTTGTGGCGCCTAATGCTGTTGAGTAAGCCAGAAAAGTTTCTTAATTCGACCTCTGGTTCCCGTGACTGGTTTGCATCTCTAGTGCGTGGTGTCGGACGGCCGATAGGGTCCGTCTGTCCTCTACGCACCGGCGCCACCGGAGCTTGCGTCTCGGAGTCCGACTGCAGGTTGGCGCTCCTCTGCCGACGACGATAAATCCACCGACAAAGGAAAATTGCTGTTGTTAGCACAGCACCTGACATCAACACGTAGATTGCTGAATACTGATGGATATCGTGGTTCGTCAATCCAGAAGTCAGGGCGTTTTCTGATTTCATCTGCTCAATCTGTTCCTTGATGTGCCGCAATGATGTTTGGTGATCTGTGACGTCAATTTCGACTTGCGGCAAAGAAACGTTGATGATGTGATTGATAGGTGCTACTTGCTGTGATTCCATATGAGCTGCAGTTTTTATCTCTGACTGTCGTAGTTTGTGTGAAAAAACGGTAAAGTCTTCTCCCTTAATTACGCAATCTGAATCCAGTGCTATGACCCCGGCCTTAGCTAATTGTAATGCAGTAATCTGACGCTCGCATATGACGCGAAGTGCGCACTGCCCGCAACAATAATAAAGGTATGTGTTTATTTTGCTTAATTCTGTCCATGTATTGTAGCATGATGCAGTTTTTGTAAGACATCTGTTTGTGGTCTTATCTTTGATACACATGCTGTCTTCTGATTTGAACTGATAAATTGGTTTTCGGGAGTGACAGAGGCGAGTATCCTCGTCGTACTGAACACATTGTTGAATGTCTCTTGCCGTCATGATGAGATAGGTGTCTTTGCGTAAATTAATCGCGATGTAATCTGATATCGGCACGACGGCGACTATATTGTTTCCGTATTGTTGTGGTATTGATATTAGTTGATATAGGTCATAACTCTCTCTGTTGACAAGTGGTATTCTGATTTCAAACATAAGGTACTGCAATGTTACTCTTGTTTTGACCTTTAGAAGATGGTAAATTTTTGGTAGTTCAGTCTGTATGTTTTCTATAGGTAAGGACAATTCTCGTGATAACTGCCCCGAGATTATGCCGAGTTGATCTCGTAATTGTTTTGGAGATAGTAGATGAACGCTGAACATTCCATGATGGATATCTGTTACCGTGTCAATTATTGTGTCTTGAATTGATTTCAGTTTCGTAAGCATGTTTGTAGCTATGATTGTGGAAAGTGCATCATCGTTCATCACTTCTTGTTCCTGCAGATTTTTGTTCAACATATTGGTCGCCTTTGTTATATTGTTTAAGTGTTGATTAATGACCTTGTGTTGACGATTGATTGACTCTTCAGTTCTCTTTAGTAAATTGTATTCTGCTTCTACCACTGAGGTCTGATTTTTCCACAAGAGTGCCAAGTGATTTTCATTTTCTTTTATAAGAGAAATGTCCTGTTTGTATTGGTCGGCGAAACGTTCATCTAAAACTCCAAATAAACTGTTGGCAATGTAACCCACACCGTCGATGAGGCCACGTCGCTTTCGTGTGCGTTCTTTGAAATGCTGATTCAGTAAAATTTCATTATAGTATTTCAGTTCGTCTTGGGAGTGACGTAGTTGCAGCAGGATGATGTCACATAGTGCTCTGATTGTTTCTCTTTCACACACGTCATTTATTCGTTTCAGGTATTTGTCGAGGGTTGCCGATCCGTCCCAATAAGGGTTCATGTCGTGATACACGATGAGTTTCCATTCGTCGCGAATGAGCTGCATGTTTGAGATTCGGTCCAAATAGATTGCTTTGTGTATTGCGGTTGAAGTATATGGTGTTATTGACTGCTCGTGGCCAAAGACTGACGTCATGAAAAGAAATAGTGTAACGAGAGTTGTTATTAAATTTGACACCGTCCTAGGTCGTCGATTTGTCTGGTCGACCTTTAGTTTAGTATTATGTTTATCTGGCATTTTCCCTGTCTGGTCGTCTGCTATAGTTGGTTTAGGGTCAGATACCAGAACTGACAATTTAATCACTGGGCGCTTGAGAACCCCATTTTTTGTTTTCAGGGTAACAACCCTTACTAATCCATCGGATCCGGGATGTAGCTCAGTGACTCTGCCTAGAGCCCATCTTCCCGCGGGAAGGTTAGGCTCTTGAATAATGACGACGTCATCAACTCGAACGTTTTCGTGAGGTCTCTTCCATTTGCTTCTTGTTGATAATGAAGTTAGATACTCGGATTGCCACCTCTTCCAAATATCTTCGAAAATTTTCTGAGTTCTCTTCCACCTTGTTCCTTTATCTTGTTCGGTGTCCAAGATAGTCAGTATGGGGCCGCTACTTAAAAAGTGTGACGGAGTCAGATAATTCAAATCATCTGGGTCCTCTGTAAGTGCGCATAGCGGCCGACTGTTGAGGCATGCTTCGAGTTGAGCTAGTAAAGTACTGTATTCTTCGAACGTGAGCTTTTGTTCTCCAACAACACGTCGAAGGTGATGTTTCAGACTTTTTACCGCTGCTTCCCACAGGCCTCCTGCGCTAGGCCAGGCGGGGGCGTTAAAATGCCACTGAATTCCCAACTCGTTGATCTCGGCATAAAACTCTTTGTTGAATGTCTTGCGCAGATCTGCCATTTCCTGCTGCAGTGCTTTATTGGCCCCTACGAAATTGATGCCATTATCGCTATAGATATGATGTGGCTTTCCTCGTCGCGAAGACATGCGTTTCAGAGCAGCTAAAAATGCTGATGAGCTCAGATCTGACACAAGTTCGAGATGCACGGCTTTGGTTACCATGCACACGAACACTGCGATGTATCCCTTGCTTGTCTTGACTCCTCGCCCTTTATTGAGTTTCACGTCAACGTATCCCGTGAAGTCTACACCAGTATGCTGAAAAGGACGCGAAGGATTACTCCGAGGTACCGGTAAGTCCCCCATCATTTGCTTTTGTGTCACTGCTTTATGCTTCTTACACGTTATGCATGCATGTAAACGCTTCTTTACAGCTCTGTTTCCGCCTAATATCCAATAACTCTGTCTGATATGTGCGAGAGTTGTCCGGGCCCCCGCATGAAACGTGCGGCGGTGGGCTTGATCGATAATAAGGTCGGTAACGTAACTGCTGTGTGGTATGATCAGTGGATGCTTCATGGCTGCGTCGATATTCGCATGCTTAAGTCTGCCACCCACTCTCAAAAGTCCATCTTTGTCCAAAAATGGATTGAGGCACAAAGTTTTGCTTTTGCTGTGAACTTGCTTCTGTTGTCGCAGCTTGCTAATTTCTTCTTGAACACATTTAATTATCATACGTTTTGCGGTTTCCAATTCATTTACATTTAAGTAACTAGAGTGCTTGTCGTGACGTCGCGTAATACGTAGTACCCAAGCCAGTACCCGTACGGCGCGTGTCAAGTTACTGTTTCTTTGTATTATGTTTTGTATGACATCACCGCTATGAGGTTGGCGAACTGTGACGTTGCTTTGTTTTGATTTACGTTCCTCTTGATCCGTGACGTAGATGGATTTCTCGCCGGTGGATGAGTCGTCGAATTCAGGTAGGAATTGCGGACCTCTCCACCAGAGATCATGTTGCTTCAATTGTGATGTTGTAATACCACGGCTGGCACTGTCAGCTGGATTGTCAGCTGATTTTATGTAGTGCCAATTGTCGGGAGGTATGACGTCTTTAATCTGTTTGACTCTGTTCGCGACGAATGGTGTCCAGCGATTGATATTGCCTTGTATCCAGCCGAGAACAGCTGTAGAATCGCTCCAACCAAATACTTTGACTTTGTGTCCGATGAGTGCTTGCTGTATTTTGTGCATTAACATTGAAAGTAAATGCGCTCCACTTAGCTCTAGACGTGGTAAAGTGAGCTTTCTGTTCTCTGGCACAAGCCTTGTTTTTGCAGCGACTAGTGTAATGTAGGTGTCAATTTTGCAATACACAACACATGCATACGCTTTTATTGAAGCGTCACAAAAACCGTGCAATTGTATAGTGTCGTGTTCTCCAGTCATCATTTTGAACTGGTTTATGTCCTGAAGCTCTTCTTTAATTTTTTCCCACTCGGTGCTAATGTCAACTGGAAGCTGGTCATCCCATTGCATGTTAGAGAGCCAAACTTGCTTGAACAATAGCTTTAATTTTGTTGTAATCGGAGCTAGCCAGCCGAGTGGATCAAATATCTTTGATATATCTGATAACAATGAACGTTTTGTATGTTTTTTCTGTTGGTTTTGTTTTTGTTATTTTTAGCTCGAACGAGAATGTATCTTCATTGGGGTTCCATTTCAATCCGAGCGTCTTCGTCGATTCTGCCTGTTTAAAATCGAACGATAATTGATTTGAGGACACTGTGCTGACATTTTGAAGTAGTTCCTCTTTATTAGATGACCATTTGCGTAAGTTGAAACCTGCAGACTGTAATATTCGTATCAAGTCTTCCTGCAATTGTTTGGCTGATGATAATGATAAGCCTACACTTACCAGGTCATCCATGTAGAATTCTTCTTGCAACGCTTGAGCTGCTCTGCTGTGCTGATACTTGTGTCCTTCATCAGCCGCCAACTGTTTCAAAGTCATCATGGCTAAGAAGGGAGCAGCTTTCATACCGTAAGTGACTGTCGTGAGTTGATATTCACGTAACCGTTGTTCGGAAGAGTTTCTCCACAGTATCTTTTGATAGGTTTGATGTTTAGTGTTGCAAACTATCTGTCGATACATTTTTTCGATATCAGCCGTATATGCGAACTGATATTGCCTCCAGCGCAAGATCAATGACATGAGGTCTTGCTGTAAATTCGGACCACGTTTCATAAGATCATTCAACGTATAGCCCGTGGATGTTTTCGCTGATGCATTGAATACTACTCGTAACGCCGTAGTTGTGGAATCAGCGCGCTGCACGCTATGATGAGGTAAATAGCAACTCGGTGTCACGTTACTAGTACACTCAACCATATGATTTAGTGCTTGGTATTCATGAATGAACTGTTTGTATGTTTCTGCTAATTGCGGCTGTTTGAAGAATTTTCTCTCAAGCTGTTTGAACTGTGCCATAGCCATGGGTTTTGAAGCCCCTACCTTTTCTTGAAAGTTTGATTCGAATGGTAGCTCCACAATGTAACGACCCTCTTCGTCGCGAGTTGTTGTATTTTTGTAGTGCTGCAAACAATCCATATCATCTTGTGACATTCCCGAGTTTTCTTGAATGTCTTCGACTGTCCAAAATTGTTGAATGTCTGCGAGGTTATTTATCACAACGTTGCATTGAAAGGTTGTTTTCACGTTTCCGCATAAAATCCAGCCTAACCGTGTTTGTTGTGCGACTGGTTGCGATTTTTCGTGTCTGATGATACCTTCTTGAATTATGTCAGAGTATACGTACGCCACGGACGTCAGCCTGTATGAGATTAGGATGGCTCTGAAGCAGCTTAAAAACAACAAGGCGTCGGGTGAGGACGGAATTACGGCCGAACTCCTGAAGGCGGGTGGAAAACCAGTCCTTAAGGCCCTTCAGAAACTGTTCGATTCCGTCATACTCGAGGGAAAAACGCCACAAGCGTGGAGCAGAGGTGTGGTGGTACTCTTCTTTAAAAAGGGCGACAATGCCCTGCTTAAGAATTACAGGCCCATCTCACTTCTGAGCCATGTCTACAAGCTGTTTTCCAGAGTCATCACAAACCGTCTCGCACGCAGGTTTGACGACTTCCAGCCTTCCGAACAAGCCGGATTCCGAAAAGGCTTCAGCACCGTAGACCACATACACACGCTGCGGCAGGTTATACAGAAGACCGAAGAGTATAATCTGCCCCTCTGCTTAGCGTTTGTGGACTACGAGAAAGCCTACGATTCGATCGAGACTTGGGCTGTGCTGCAGTCTCTCCAACGGTGCCAGATCGACTATCGGTACATCGAGGTGCTGAAGTGTTTGTATGAAAACGCCACCATGTCAGTCCGACTTCAGGATCAGACATCAGAACCTATCCTCCTGCAGCGGGGTGTGAGGCAGGGAGACGTAATTTCTCCGAAACTGTTCACGGCCGCAATGGAGGACGTCTTCAAGGTTTTGGACTGGAAAAGGCTAGGCATTAATGTCAATGGCGAGTACATCACTCATCTTCGATTTGCCGACGATATAGTCGTCATGACTGAGACCACGGAGGACCTCAGTACAATGCTCGATGACCTCAGTAGAGCTTCCGAAAGAGTGGGTCTTAAAATGAACATGGACAAAACCAAAGTCATGGTAAATACTCATGTAGCACCCACTCCTATCAAGATTGGAGGCTCTGCACTCGAAGTTGTTGATGAGTACGTCTACCTGGGACAAATGATCCAGCTAGGTAGGGCTAACTTCGAGAAGGAAGTCAACCGTCGAATCCGACTCGGATGGGCGGCGTTCGGGAAGTTGCGCGGTATCTTCTCGTCTCACATACCACAGTGTCTCAAGACGAAAGTCTATGACCAGTGCGTGTTGCCAGTGATGACCTATGGACTCGAAACGTGGTCGCTCACAATGGGCCTCATCAGAAGGCTTAAAGTCACCCAAAGGGCAATGGAGAGGGCAATGCTCGGAGTTTCCTTGCGTGATCGAATCAGGAATGATGATATCCGCAAGAGAACCAAGGTTACCGACATAGCCCGAAGGATCGCCAAATTGAAGTGGCAGTGGGCAGGGCACATTGCTCGCAGAACAGATGGTCGATGGGGCCGAAAAGTTTTGGAGTGGCGACCGCGTACCGGAAGACGCAGCGTTGGAAGGCCTCCCACAAGGTGGACCGATGATCTGGTGAGGGTCGCGGGTAACCGATGGATGCGAGACGCACAGGACCGGTTGTTGTGGCGACACTTAGGGGAGGCCTATGTCCAGCAGTGGACGTCTTTCGGCTGATATGATGATGATGATGATGATACCTCCGCCCCTAGTAAAATATCTACGGGACGACTCGCATTAAACTCTGGATCAGCCAATGTTATATTTTCCAGAAATGTCCATGATTCTGGTTTTGTGAATGATTTATTCGGCAAATTATTTATTAAATTGCGCATAATAAATACATCGGTGTCAAATGTGTAGTCACTGTGAATGGCCTTGCATATGATTCGTATGACACCTTTGCAATTATTTTCTTTCGCTCCGACCCCGAATATGACACCTTTGCATCGGCCACGCGGGAGTCGTAGCTTCTGTGCTGCTTTTTCTGTTATCAGAGATGTTTGTGAACCCTGATCCAGGAGTGCTCGTAAAGTTATCAGAGACCCGTCATGTGCTTGAACTTTGATTAATGCTGTGGTCAATAGAGTTTCTGATACTTCTTCTTGCGAGACATGATTGCTGTTGTTGTTAGTTATTTTCTTGCCATCTGTGGCGGCAGTTTGCTGTACTGAATTGCTGTTTGATGTCTGCCCACTACATTTGGCGTCGTGCGGCTACAGTCGGCGTTAAGCGTCGTGAAGTAATGTATTATGGTCTGAATTGCAGACGCGGCATCTTTTTCTTGACAAACATTCTTTTTGCATATGTGCACTTAAACAATTTTTGCATAAATTGTACTTAGCGACCGCTTTCCGTTTTGCATCAGGCTGTAATTCGAGAAATGTTTTGCACGAAAACAATTTATGTTGTTGATTGCAATGTGGACAATTCGATGTAATTTCGCTGTCTTTTGTCAATGAATTTGATTTATAATTATTATGCTTGTTCTGATTTGCACTGAATGCTTTGTATGGATGAAATTTCTTGTTTGTCTGAGTAGGTTCTGACTGAGATGTTTTCGCAGTTTCCGGCTTGCGACGAGATGATTCCCATGACACGAACTTTCCCTCTAGAAAATTGAGAAAATCTGTTATGTTAGGTAGCTCGCGTGGGTCCACCAGTGCTTCCAAGTAGTCGTTATGGGTCACAGCATCCAACTTTTGTGAAAGTAAGTGTATTAATATTGGGTCCCACGATGACGTGTCTACACCGAGGTTCTTGATTGCATTAATACATTCTTTAGTTGTGTCGTGAAGTTTTTTGACTGATGCTGCTGACAAATGTTGAGTGTTTGGTACCCCGAGCAATGAATTGAGATGGGACGTGAGGATAAGCTTCCTGTTGTTGTATCGGTGGTTGAGAATTTCCCATGCAGTCTCATAATTTTCCGAGCTAATTGATAGATGTTGGATGAGTTTCTCGGCTTCGCCTTTTACTTTGCTTTTGAGAAATTGCATTCTCTGTGCGTTAGAAAGTGACGGACTGGAATGAATGGTCTCGACGAATAAGTCCTTAAATGCGGTCCAGTGTTCGTAACTACCACTAAAGGCGGGAATTTCGATCTTCGGCGTCGATTTTTCTCGGTGAGTAACTGACCACAGTTTTGAGTTGATGGTTGCTTTCATTTGATTGTATGTGAGTTCGCACGTATTGTAAGACATCTCATATTGCACGTCGGTTTCATTGATTAAACTGTCAAGGTCCCAATAAAGTGAATCTACTGCTTTCCACCTTGACTCTAGCACCTTTAACGCGTCTTCGAACTGCCAATTTTCTTTAAGGAGGTCCACGTTGATGTTTGATATAGTTCTTTGGAACGCTTTAAAGTTGCTCCTTTGTTTGCGTAACATCTCATCTGTTCTATTGTTAGTCGCGGTTTCCGTTAACTCGGGTACCTTTATAGATACGGGCGATTGGTTGCCGCGCTCAGCTCTACCTGCACCTTGCTCAACTCCGACGTCGACGGAGACGGCTCTAATGTAAACACTGACGGCTTCAGTACGGGAGAAGCTGGATTCTGTTCTTGAGTTAAATACTTGACAAGGAATTCCCTAGTGCTTATGTAAAATTGTTTGGTCTGCTCATAGGTATCTTACACAAAGTATTTATGAGAAGGGTCTTCGCGGGCGCGAATCTTCTCGTGGTTGTTTTGAAATTCTGCCTAATATTTGTCAAGAAAGTCTATCTTTTTCTGAATACTTTCCTGTGTTTTGCGAATAGCTCCTTCTTTTTTTAAATTGATCAGAAGTTTTTGCATTGCTTCCATGATTTGATATTGAGTTTCAATAACTCCCTCCATGATAGAAAAATTGATGATAAAAACCTGGAATCACCCGCTCTGATGATGATGCTGATGAGCCTCGGTGAATCTCTTGTATTTGCTGCGCTGGTCGCTTCGCACTCCGATACCCCTGCACAGGTGCTTCCTCTGTAGAACTGGTGAGATGCTTGTGGTACACCAGTCTAATCGAGTTGCCGCCGCACAAAAGTCCACGGAATACTTACTGCTCGAAGGACCAAATAGATGTATGCGCTGCTGAATGGGTCGCACACACCTTGTAGATAGTTTGAAATGATAAGTCACTGATAGCCAAATAACTTCTGATTTATTGAATAGTTTTAACTACCACGTAACTAATGTAATATGAATGTAAGGTGAATGATCGGTAATGAGTACAGCTGACTATGAACGCTAATTACGTACTGTCGCGATACAATATAATTTGTGCAAGGCGACGGAAAAGTGATGATTTGTGTAAGTATGAAATGCGCGCGTGCCATGTAGGCGCATGTACGATGTATGACTCGTACAGTATTAAAGTAGAGACATGGGTCGGATTAGGTAAAAACGATACCTAATCCACCTAATCCATGTATTTAAAAATACCTAATCCATTTTCCTATTTCGAATATTTATTCAATGTAGCCGCTGGCCTGTAACCGATATTACGACGTATCGTATGTGGATTGGGTAGGTAATATTCGGCATGGAGTATGGACGTTCCGTTTCTGAAATATTGTGAAACGGTTTGTTATATTTTGCTTTTTATGGGCAAACAGTAGTTAAAGTCAACGCGAATACCTTTGTTTTCATCTTTTATTAGAGTGATCAAAATTATCCTTCATGCTTAAAGAGTGCGCCTGCACAATGTATTAATGATGGTGCAGTGCAGAATCTTAAAATGTCGTCTTTTAGACATTCTCAGAGGCTTAGGACTGTCATCTGTGCCATCTTTTGTAGATTCACACAAAAGGCGTATTTCGACGCTAGATTTGTTACGACATACATCGCTAGAGCACTAACTAGTCCAGCGGTATTCTACACAGATGGCGCTGGCGGCAGTGCTAATTAAACTTGAAACTTAACCCCACAATATGTGGTACGGAATATCTTCTGTGACTGTGTACGAATATTTTGTGCTAAACCTAATCCTCTACGCAAAAACTTACACAAATTTCATCAGTCAGTATGGGTATAAAAATTTAAATAATCTTTATATAAATCTAATTCTATAGAAAAATAATGGGTTAAGTAATTTATTAATTTAAAAAAACTTTGAGTGCGACAGTGAGTGCCGTACATTAGTTCAAGTTAATCCTCTGTTAAGCTTGATGTTGTAATTAACATAACATTGAAAGTATTTATAGTGACTGAGAGATAACAATTTTACTAAGGATTAACTTTAACTGACGTGTGACGAGTGCGGCCCTAAATATTACTAACAAATGCAAAAATTATAGAATACGACGCGGCCGCTCCCGCCTCGTATGATGAGTGTTGCCAGAGAAAAGCTCATAAGACAGAGAGTGCCCACTCTCTGTCTTATGAGCTTTTTTTTAAGAAAATCCGTTGTTGGTATTCAAGAAGTAGAAGGTACCGAAGAGGAAAAAAAGTCGGACTATCTACAAAAAGAAATGAGACGCCACCAAAAACATAACTTGTAAAAAAACCAAGTCTCGCCACTCAGTTCTTTTACTGCAAAAAGTTGTGAGATCCATGTACCAAGTTGGTATATTTATTCAGTCCCTACTTAAGGGGCCTTCTTGTCCTAAGTTATTACGTAATTAGCTAACCTAACAACATCTTATCTCAGTGACCATATAAATAACTAGCTGTGCCCGCGACTTCGTACGCGCGTGCATTTCGTATTTAGGAAGATATACACAAACTCACAAAATGTATGTAGGTACTCATCATGATTATGACATGACTTACAAAATTACGAAGAACGAACGAATATTAACACTTAAAAAATTTCTTCGTAAACAATATTACTTGTTATGTGATATTCATCAGTACGTGTACACAGGCTTTGCGCGCTGCTTACTTGCGACAAAGCGACATACAGCCTGACTGTGCGAGATACAGGACTTCCGCAGATCCACACCAACACGACTAACAGTTTGTCCCTGAGCTTGATTAATGGTCATGCCGAAACTATCAGAAGAAAAGTCTCCGCAGAGGACATGGTGGAGTATACGGTGGAGGTCTGCCCTGCTTGGGCAGAGCATCACCGTGTCCTCGTCGAGGCGATCGGCTGCGGCGTCCTGGTTCATTCCATGGTCCGGAAAAGAATATAAGAATGAATGACAGCACGATTTGACAGTTATTCCTAGTTCGGGACTAATCGTAAGTCCGTAGGTGATACGAAGTAGAAAACGCCCAACACTAAGGCCGAAACTACAGACTTCGGGCTTAAGAGAGTAGACCCCCTCAGCCGCCGCAACAGAAAAAGACAACCCGGGCGTTGCGTCTGGAGTCGCAGGGCAATTCCCAGCCACCCTAAGCGCGGGCCCGCAGATGGCGAGCGTAGGTTGGCTCACTGTACGAACACTACCAGGCCCGGGTCGACGAAGCGTCGTAGCCAGTGTTGCGGAATTTGTTCGAAAAGTCACCACGGCCCTGGAACGTAAAAGGCATAAGGAGGAATACGAATGTGTTTTAGTCAGTAAGAGTTTGACACTCTCTTCCGCTCCAACCAGAGCATAAGAAGTCATTTGATGATTTCCCATCCATAAAAATACCCACAACGGATAGAGTAGAGTAGAGACTCCGTTGTCCTGGCTAAGTTTGCAAGCCTAGCTCCTCCCAAATGTACAAAAGCCACCAGCAGTGCGATTCTGTAAACATGTCGAAGTGAACACTTTGGCAGGGTGCACGACTGGCGAGCTGTCAAACCATACAAATGAGATGGAATGACAGCTGTGTTGTCGTTCACTCCGCCTAGATGAACACCGTGAGATGTCGACAGAATCGACCGGCAGTGTGCTTCACAGGCTGAGCGGAGAGACGACCGATAATACTCAAGCCGCAAGGGAGTGATAATCTGAGATTAAAGTCAGCTCAATTACTTAGCACTCACAAACCTATATTTACCACCTGTATAATTATGCGCCTGTATAACCTATCTTCGCGAGTTCTTCTGTGGCGTCATTGCCCAAGGATCCACAGTTCCCCTTGAAGCTCTGGAGTGTGAAACCCGCTACTGGTAATTTCTGGCCCTAGGCTAGTCACGACGAATCACCAGCTGACTGGGAATTGAACAGTTTTGTTTCAAAATAAACAGAAAATAATTAGGAATGAGGGAGATCCTGGGAAAGAAATCCAAGAGGTGAAAGGCTCACCGAGTCGAAGCTCCAAAGTTTTGAGCATCGAAGCCGAGTTTTTAGCCTGTCGGTTTTGTATCGGTTGCATTTTGGGGAGTGTGCGACGGAATTGCATAGTTTAATTCCGCCAAGCTCGTTCTATCATCGGACCAAGACGTACGGCGGTACGCCACCGGTACACGGTGGCGTGTACCGGTGGCGTACCGCCGTACGTCTTGTCATCTCACACCCACATGAACAAAACGTTTTGGAAACACATGGCGTGGAATTCCCTGACTGAGTCCGTGTTTCCTGATAGTTACAGCCTGGGAGTCTTATCAAGAGTGAGTAGGTTACTTATAGGCAAGCGTGCTCCATCTTCGATCACATCATCGTTTGCCATCTGGTGAGATAGTGGTCAAACGCGTACCTATCAAAAGTAAAAAAAATGAAAACAGTCAGTGGAGCAATTTTTTTTTTTTGCATCAAATGCGTAACGCCTCGTAAGTATCAAAAGAATCTTTAACTAAAAAATACTTTTTGGTGTGATTCTCGTGGTGTTGATGGTAAGTACAGTTTTGCTCAACAGATGGCATTGCAAGTGTCATTAAAGATACTTACCCCTACTTACTATGCATGTAGATAATAAGTTGATTTCTTCTAGATTGCCACAATCCTATCAGGTTTATGTGAATGTTATCTACATTAGTTTTGTATTTCTTAACGTGATGCAAACAAAACAGAAAACATATAAACAGAAAATAGGTTCTGCTTGTCTTGCTAAAAAGATATGCAAAATACAGCAATAACATATTATTAATATTTGAAAATATTAGGTTTGGTAGGAATAAAAAAATAAGGAAATAAATAAGATAAAAATAATCCAAAAATAATTACAACTTTTGTGGGATTCGAACCCACACCAAGTCTTTCGAGAAGCAGGCTTTAAACCAACGGACTATGAGATCTGTTGGTAAAGGATTAAAATAGCCGATAGCTTAGCTCCCTGAAAGGGTTCCACATCAGGTGCTCTAGACCTTATTTTTTTTTTATGTCGACAGACAGTACTCATCATGTTGACCAACTATTCCTAAAGCGGTATATTAATATCTCTTATAGATTAGCCGGGCTGCTAAGGTTCCACGTCTTGTATTCAGATCTTCAAAATAAATTATAGCCTATATGTTGGCGAGGACTAATACAACAAAAAAAGTTTCATTAAAATCCGTCCAGTGGTTTTTGCGTGAAAGACGAACAACAGACAGACAGACAGACAGACAAAAAAAGAAAAAAAAAATTTTTGGCTTCTACTGTTTGTATAAAGCACCCCTGGAGTATTTTTTTTAGTTTATATTCAATGTACAGAATTGACCTCTTCTACAGTTTTATTATATCTCAGTGACCATATAAATAATAATATTAAAAATCTTGTATGTTTTAAATAAATAGATTGACTTGGCAATCGCACTAAACAATCTTATTTAATATAGTATGTATTACTTCTGCTTATACAATGCCTGCTTGGTTACTGAGAAATCAGGCTTCTAGTTTTATCCACAACGAAGTCGGGGGTCAAAAATGGGCTAAACTGCTTCGAGAAAAGTATGGTACGGCCGTGCCCCCAGATAATGTGAATGTGTGTAAATGTTTTATGTGCGTCGAATCACTTTCATGTGAATAAACGGCTTTTTTTCTTTCTTAGGTACTAAATAAAGATTTAAAGATGTACTACGGTTTTTTCTTCCCGTGTTTCATATTTATGCTTTTGTAAGCAAGTATGTGCTGCTTGATTAATATGTTTTTTTGTTTGTCATTTATAATTTCAGATAGCTAAGTCGATTCCGCATAACAGATCTAGGGTGGGTGACCCCTATTTGTGAACGCCTGCACGAGTTGAACAAGACGCTGCCGCGCTGTAGTAACTGTTGCCTTTCCAAAATATGAGGCACTTCTTAGTACAAAATTTAATAAAAGTTATATTTTTTCACCTAATGTATATACGAAGCTCAAACTTAAATTCGTGAATGAAGCAATTATTGATGAAACAAACTTTTAGAAATTCGGCGTCCTCCATACTGAAAACGGAGGCCACCAGCCATCCTGACGTCAGAATGGCTGGTCAAAAAAATATTCATATTTCTCGGAATGTATCATAATGTAGCAATTATTGAAGAAATGTAGCAAAATAATAAAAAAAATTAGGTAGCAATTCTTGCGTATACTTTCAGAGCCGCCTGTCGTAGGCAACCAGCCAGTCTGACGCTAACAATAATATTCTAGTATCATTCTCTACATAAGAAAAGTACTCAAAAATATTCAACACACAAATGTTTTTCTCTGCGTAAATGTATTAGTAATGTTAATTTGTATAACATGAGAGTAGAAAATTTTAATAATATATATATACCAAGTCATTTTAGTACACGAACAAGCCTACTTCATTGACTCGAATAAGAACCTTATATGGGACTACAAAATGTACGGACAAAATACAGGATCAGTAAATAATTACGGCATGCAAATAATTTTCCAAGATATCGCCGCACTTATGAACTACATAGGTGAAAATACCTTCGCAAAAACAGAAGACGAGAAAATTAACATTTTGGATGAACAACAAGCGACTATGAAGTTTTTTCGATTATAAGAACCTTAACTGATACATCAAAACATTGCGGGTTTACTGAATAAGAGCGGTGAGCTTACTGTATGTCTTAAAGAGATGTCAGAGAAAAATACCGAAATCGATCGAATCTCTATTATGTTTATCTGAACACTTCATGATAGCTGGCCATGAACAATTGTTGCATATTCCTAATTACACGTTGGCGGCATGTTATTCCAGAAAAGACAGTAAGAGAGGTGGTACATGTATCCTTGCTAAAAAAAGGTCACCAGTTTAAAGAGCTTCAAGATATCGCGAAACTCTCCATTAATGGAATATTCGAATGTTGCGCTATTGATCTTACAATGTCCAAATAGTGCCCTAACGAACATATGGGTTTTTATCTTTTATTGCATTATTAAATTCTGCTCATCATACCACATACTAACAGTGCAACAAAACAATTAAAAACGGTACAGGCTATCAAATAATTAGGTTTTCTAAAAAGCCACAATTTTAAGCACTACATTTTCAACGAAGAATAAAGTCACAATCGCCGTCACGCCCTCTTTCTTTGCGAGCAGTGGGGGTGCGCGGGCGCGGAGAGAGCGCGCTAGCGCCGGTCGGCCATTATTCAGCGGAACGCGGAGATTTTTAGCTGCGGCGAGCGTAATCAGATTTCTAAATAAATAATAGTTTTGCATATACTATAATACCAAAGTTTTTTATATATAAGTTTGTTATTTATCAAATTTATCGTTACATTTTATAATAAAACGCCGAGGACGAAAGTTGGTGTAATTGATTGGAACGGGTAAATGAAAGAAAACAGACGAAGAATCAAATAAGTAAATCCAAATATTTTATAGCTCAAGGGATTTTAAGGAAATGAAATAATGTTTTGTTAAATTGTACTGTATATTACAAGTTCAAAACACATAATGTGTTATCCTGCAACCAAAACTCAACAACAGTGCCTGTTCGACTCGGTCAATCCTGACCACAATAAGGCTCAGAACCAAAACCTTATCCTCAATCATTTAATTGTTTTCACAAAATATTCTGTTCCAGTTAACACGACACAAAAAACTTTAAAATCTTGTAAAACATTGAAATCGTTTCCCATAGCCATGTACCATCATTATCCACAACAACAATCACCTTAATCACAACATAGCCTCGGGGAACCACTCACACAAGTAAACAACTCTTACACCACGGCTCTCAGTCGATCCACGGTCACTACAGACCACGAGCAGCAATCACATTGCTTTCCAATACGTGCATCCTCCATGTTTGTGGAGCATTGTGGGGTTTTCACCCACTATGGCCTCCATTGACCTCGAGTCGACGCGACGGACCACAACCACTACTGTCACAACAGAGAACCCTACTCGCGTGTTCCCCGCCTCGGCTTGCTTGTCACCACTGTGACATCTCTCACTTTTACCATCTACTTTGATGGTTTTTTGGTGTATGACTTTGGCATCTTTTATTATTTTTTTTTCACTTCCATGAGGTCACCCAAAATAGTTCAGGACTTACAGCGAGGGATTACCATCTAAAACTTTAGCTACTTTAAACGGACCTTTTAACTTCCATCTTATTAAATCTGATTACGATCTTCGTTTTCTAATTATACAAAATCGCCGATGGAAAACTTTGTTTAAGCTATCATTCTATTATTAAATCGAGCTTTAACATATTCCCCACATCGTTTAATGTTCTTTCACTATCTGACCTAATTTACTCCTACTCTATAAAAGTCTCAAGTCTTTGAACATTTTATTCTAAATATAATATTCTGTTACACCATTGAAATTACTCAAACAGAAATTAAGTGACTGACCATTGCTGCAAGATCTTCATGTACAACTCATGTAACAGTAACAAAGTCATCCCTGTGACTACAAGTGTTCAATGGTAGTCATCCCTGTGACTCCAAATTATCAGTCAGTCAACCCTGTGACCATGCGAGCTCAATGATTCAGTCATCCCTGTGACTAATCAATCAGACAGTCATCCCTGTGACCGTCGGGTTATCTTACAAAGATTGTCATTCCTGTGACAAACAATCGCAGACAGCCATCCCTGTGACCATGAAATGAGACACACACTTAAGTCAACCCTGTGACTACAAGTGTTCAATGGTAGTCATCCCTGTGACTCCAAATTATCAGTCAGTCAACCCTGTAACTATGCGAGCTCAATAATTCAGTCATCCCTGTGACTAATCAATCAGACAGTCATCCTTGTGACCGTCGGGTTATCTTAAAAAGATTGTCATCCCTGTGACAAACAATCGCAGACAGTCATCCCTGTGACCATGAAATGAGACACACACTTAAGTCAACTTTGTGACTACAAGTGTTCAATGGTAGTCATCCCTGTGACTCCAAATTAACAGTTCGTCAACCCTATGACCTCAATGATTCAGTCATCTCTGTGACTAACCCATCAGACAGTCATCCCTGTGACCATCGGGTAATCTTACAAAGATTGTCATCCCTGTGACAATAACAAACAATCGACGACAGTCATCCCTGTGACCATGAAATGAGACACACACTTAAATCAACCCTGTGACCTCAAGTGTTCAATGGTAGTCATCCCTGTGACTCCAAATTAACAGTCGGTCAACCCTGTGACCTCAATGATTCAGTGTCATCATCCCTGTGACCATCGCACACAAAAACCAACATTAATTTAACTGATTATCAAGAGTACCTGCAGCAATGTCAGGTGAAAGTTCTGAAACGCCTTTAGTATCACATTTCGGTAAATCACACTTTGTCATTTAATTCAATAATTACTTTAGCATCTGTATCACTACAATAATAACGGTTGCAGTCTCGCAATTTCCCGAATTAAAAGCTCTACAGCTAGACATCAAGCATTTTTTTTTTATGCATTGTATTGATAGCTCTGCTTCACCTTCTGTGTTGATATGTGATGATACCGTTATACTAACACATGGAACAGACTGGAATTCTGCCAAAGAGCATGGCGAAAATGGACTGCGTACAATTAAGAAATGGCTAACCGATAACTTACTTACCTTAAATATAGAAAAATCTAAATTCATCCGTTTTCATTTACCAAATTCTCCAGTTCCACCCGAGTCTACTAACTTATTGAAACTTCATACATGTGCCGAGCCTACGGACTGCGACTGTTTGTCCTTAATGCAAGCGACCAGCATCAAATACCTTAGAATAGTGTTAGACGAGCGACTTGATTGGCGTCCACAGGTAATTGCTCTCACTAGCCGAATTCGAAGGCTTATGTATATTTTTAAGAAGCTCAGATCTACTGCAGATAAATCTACAATCTACATGGTATATACTGCCCTCTGTCAACCTGTACTAACCTACTGCATACCTATATGGGGTGGTACCTATAAAACCCTATTTCTTATGTTGGAAAGATCGCAGAGAGCAGTCTTGAAGGTGATTCATCATAAGCTTCGGTGGTATCCAACCACCAAGCTATATGCTGAGTGCCGCGTACTGACCGTGAGACAGCTATTCATACAAAAAACCATTCTCCGAAGACACATCCGGCTACCTCTAAATGAATTTACAAACAAAAAGCGCTCCGGTGCAGTTGTATGTCCTAGCGTTAGTTGCAGAACAGTTTTTGCAAGCCGCCAATATGAAGTCGTTAGCTCAAGATTGTATAATGAGGTCAATAAAATACTGGCAATATACAATTTAACCAAACGTGAGTAAAGCATAAGTTGAATAATTGATTATTAACTTTGACTTATGATCAAACAGAATTACTTTTGATAGTTAAAAAGTAAGTAGGTATAATAGGTGTCTAGTATTGTTTGTATATCTATAGTACATAAGTAGTAAATGTTTATTGATAACTTTTTGTATAACATTACAGTAGATTTGTGTTATTTTTAAGCAATAACTTAGGTTATGTTTTACATATAAGTTTCAGGGTTGTGTCTAAGTCAACACCTCACTAACTCCTATAATACAAGCTTGACTTAGTTTAGGAGTTAGAGAATTTCATAATTCTATGTGATAGCGTACAACCTCTAAACTAAGATTTAATTTGTTATTAGACTAAAAAATTGTTGTACCTACTTTGATGGAAATACAATATTATTATTCGCTACGATTTGCTATCGTTAACCTCTACGGCAATTCTCTACAATTTTTTAACAAACAGAGTTATTCTACATCTTCACTTTACTGACTAGTCGGTCAGTTAGCCTTTTGACAGTTCAAAAGTGACTACAAGGAACTTGGCCTCGTGCATCTTCCCAATAAAGAGATTTTAAAAGAGGAATAATAGCTTGCATCTAATATCACATTTTAATAAACCACGTTCACGAATTACTCTACGTTAATCTACGAACATCATAGTCAATGCTGCACTGAATCAATCAATCTTATTTTAATCTTATCCGCATAAACTTACGTACCTATTTTGACATTGTATTAGCTCAGAATTCTCTGTACTCGTAAAGTTTTAATCAAAACTTACTGTTTAAGGAAAACTGTCTCCGACAAGTTAACACAATAGGCTAGGTTCAATTTTTCACTAAAAACGTCTAAAGTAGGAAACATGTCGTTGTGGCAACCTTACCATGCAATATCTGCCAATGGTAAAACTCGTCTATACGTACTGTAAGAGCCTCCTTACGCAGCATCTGGCTGTTCATATCTACTTTGGAAGTGGCTGGTAAGAATAAGAACATTTAAATTCGGAAATATTATGAGTTTTATTTATAATATTTGATACGTAAACCCCAGGCCATAGCCCTGTGGTTTGTACCTACTCGCTTTTTACTAAATATGTAAAATTATCTAGCACTATCAATCCAACCACTGAATTGATATGAACGACTTTAAAGCTTTGAAAGTAAAAATCAAAATGAAATGTGAGCGACTCACTCTATATTCCAGTCGGCCTTGAACGCTCTTGTCCTCGCAGATGCTGACATGATGCTCGGCTATTGCAGCCTGAAAACTGCTTGTCGACCTTCGGCCTGCCACGCTCAGAATTGTTCAGGAGTTGCAGCTGCACAGCAGTTATAGCAGCATGCGAACCGCTATCCTGCTGCTGGCTTCGTCCATCGATATACGATATCTGAAACTGAGGAACACTGCGAGAGTACAAGTCCAATCAAAGCTTGGTGGGAATAATGGTTTCAGGTTAGCGTAGTAACCACATTATAAAAGTCAATCAAAATCTAAAACGAATCAGAACATTGACACAAGAAAGAGGCCTATGCCCAGCAGTGGGCAATGTCTGGCTATGGTTAGTGATCATAAATCAAAATATTGGTTTTGTAATTATCTTAATTTTCAATAAAGTGGGTACGGTGTAATGTTGTGACTATTAAATAATATCGCTCTTATGTCCAAACAACAATAGCTCTGAACTGGCACTGCACTTCATTACTCAACGTGCGATAGCAGAATATTACCGCTTCATTAGCATTATTTAAAACGCCAAAGCTATAGCGCCTAAACTACAACTACACTGTTTACAGTAAAGCGATAGTCAACTTGAAAATAACAACCTCACTTTAGCATACAGAGCATTAAAGCTACAAGTCAATAATAAAACTTCTATAATCGCCGTTCATGAGATCGTAGCCCTTGTTAATCTCCACAGCATTAAAATGTTCACTCGTAAACAAAATAGAAAAATGTTTACCAACAAATTGTAAGCCATTTTCGTTTTATTATTGCTGTGAAGCAGATGTGCTTGCTTCACACCAATAACAAAACGAAAATGGCTTACCAGATTGACGAAAAGAACCTCACGGACATTCACGCAATTCTCCTTGACCTGGCCAGCTGTTATGAAGCTGTTCGCCTCCGTTCTGGACAGGTTTTTCATTTTTCAGGTTGATGAGGGTGGCATAAAACTCGACAAGAAGAAATCTTGACCTCGGGATTTTCCTTGAATCGGTCACACGTTGAATACATATATAGGTATAGGTTATCTAGGTACGACCGGCATGTAGGCGCAAAGCTCTTCGTTGCCTTACTTATGGTCAAAAATATGCTGCACTGCACGACACTGCATCTTCGACCAAACATAACATAGATGGCGTTGGCGTTTCGATTGTTCAATCGACTAACGTATTATATTTTCGACAGATATAAAAGCATTTGTGGCCGCATTCTTAGCATCCAACACGAAAATGACAATACATTTATTTCTTTATTTAACCTTTTACATAAAGTTTTAGAAAAAATATATTTTATGTGTTATGGCTATTTAATGTCAGTAAGAATACATGCAAAGTTCGATCTATTTCATATTACAGGTGCTGGCAACGATACTTTTTTCAGCCAATACTTTTGAAAGTTGTTTACAATTGAAGTATGGACGGGTAGAAGGATTCAATAATTTGCTGCCGGAAGAAGCCATACCTAATGAGTGGTGCAACAGTTCGTTGGTGCCCATCTTCAAAAACTAAGGTGATGTGCTGGAGTGCAACAACTATAGAGGAATAAAACTAATGTCACATACTATGAAAACTTGGGAAAGAGTTATTGAAAGGCGGTTGAGGGAAGAAATTGAAATCTCACAGAACTAGTTCGGTTTTCCGCACTAGTTACATACTACGCGTATGCCCATGCTTGGTTCACATATGGCATTATCTTATGGGGAAATAGCACAGACGCTCCCTCCCTATTAACCATGCAAAAATAGCTAATACGAATAATTTTCAACATAAAACAAACAGATAGCTGCAAGCCTTACTTCCAAAAACACAAGATCCTCACCTTGGTTAGTATTTATATTTTAGAATTATGTAAACTGGTCCGTAAACATCCAGATTCTTATAACACTCGGGGTGACATACAAACAAAGTATTCGTTGCGCCATGAAAACAGAATCAATTTGCCTCCCTCCCGCCTTAAATTACATTCTTCTAGTCCATATTCAATGTCAATAAAAATATATAATAAATTACCAGTAGACATAAAACTACAAAATAAAACCAATATATTTTTAAATAAATTAAAACAATTCTTAATAAAAAAATGTTATTACACAGTAGACGAATATCTAACGGATAAATCCATTAATACATAAGTACTAATAACAATTACTCAGTAAGTAAATAATTACATTGAGTACCTAATTACATTACAATTACATTTAATATTATAAAGTTATACTATACTAATAATAATGAAAAATCTTTAAGTGAATTCACAAATAAATAATTATTAATACATACCTAGATAATATTAAATAACTAATATAGTTAAATAAATAATTAATATGAATGAATGAATGTTGTATTAAAAAAAAAAAAAAAACTTAATATGATACAAAATAATACAAATATAGTAAGTAAATAAGTTTTTTATTTTATTTTATGAAAGCGCTCTTCCTCTCTCTACTTATTTAAAAATTTGCTGTGCCCGACAGGGTCCATAATTGTTTCCATTTTATATTTGCCACCTGTATTTGTACATTATGGATTGCAATAAACGATTTGATTTGATTTGATTTTATGCCTGGTCGGGGAACAATGGATGCCATTTTCGCTATCCGTCAGCTGTGCAAGAAATACAGAGCTGTGCATCAAAACTTACACATCGTGTACGTGGACCTCGAAAAGGCATATGACCTAGGCATAGGCTTCGTGAGATTTTGTGGTGGCCCATAAGGAGAAAGGTGTGCCTGGGAAGTATGTGCAGTCGATGCAGTACCCAAGTCCGGTCTGCAGTGGGCACCACTGAGCTTGAGTGTGGCAGTTGGTTTGCACCAAGGGTCGGCGTTTAGCCCTTACCTCTTCTTGATGATAATGGACGCTCTAACGTTGGCCAGACATTGAGCAGAACCAGAACAGAATACCTGTTCTGCAATTTCGGCGGTTTCTCCAGTCCTATGCCTATAGCTCTCACCGGAACGTCTATACCAAGCTGCTCCGACTTTTGGTACCTCGGGTCGCTTGTCCAGGGGGATGGCGATATAGAGCGAGACGTAACGGATCATCTAAAGATGGATGAAATGGCGACAGGTCACTGGGACAACTTGCGACCCACGGATGCCCCTCAAGTTGAAGGGAAAAAATCCATGAATCCGTGATAAGACCTGTCGTACTGTATGGATCAGAATGTTGGACTGTGAAAAAGACGGATGAAAATAAATTATATGTAGCGGAAATGAGAATGTTAAGATGGATTTGTGGAGTAACGAGGTAAACAATGTAAACATTAGAGGTAGTTTAAAAGTGGCGCCAGTGACGGAAAAGTGGAAAGGTAACCGCTTGTCCTGGTATGGTCATGTGAAGAGGAGGGATGAAACGTATGTAATTTAAAGGTTTATGAATATAAATGGTCTGCCTCTTCCTCTCTACCCTGGATGGGTAGAGAGGAAGAGGCAGACCAAAGAAATGATGGATGGATTGTGTGAGGAGCGATATTTAAAAAAAAGGGAGTTAGTGATAGTGCAACGGCTGATAGGACTCGGATAGGATCGTTGCCGCGAGGTTGTGAAAAAGAGTTATAATTTTGAATCCAAGAAAATATTATATTTTGACAACGTGCTATTTGATTTTATGAACAGATTTTGATTAAATAATGCAATTTAGTTTTAAAGACTGATTTTGATTATGTTTAATTTGATTTTAAGGACTGATTATGTGTTATTTATTATTAAGCTCTGATTGCATATAGATATTATTTTGTTTCGAAATATTAAAATAACCGAATCATTTATGAAAATACAATTGTTTGGTTTGTTGAGTTATACGAACTATTTTTATAATGTTAGGTACTTATCTTGATTTTTTTGATTTTTTTTCATAAGTTTAAAATTAATGTAATCCTATAGATATTTTAATATGTTTAAAAAAAATTATTACGTACTGTGTGCACAAGAGCAAATACTTAGGTTAATAGAATTCAGATTTTGTTTCGAATTAAACATCATAATTCTATAATTATTTTCTTTTATTTGGTGGCCTGTTGGTCTAGTGGTTAGTGACCCTGACTGCTAGGACGGAGGTCGTGAGTTCGATTCCCACACAGGACAAATCTTTGTGCGATGAGTACGATTATTTGTTCTGTATCTGGGTGTGTAATTTATCTAAAATATATAAATATTTAGAAATATATAAGTATGTTTATCAGTTGTCTGGTTGCCATAGTACAGGCTCTGCCTAGTTTGGGATCAGATGGCGATGTGTTGATTGTCCTAAGATATTATTATTATTATTACATTCAAATGTTCTTTCAGTAATGGTACAATACCTGAAAAGTAGCTATTTTGTAGTTACGCCCCTATTCGTAGGATACGACGAATTGTATGATACGATTATTGTTTGTGTGTATAGAGTACCAAAGTTCAACAACTTATCTGTATTTTTTGAGCAGTTAGAGAAAACGTCATGTACTATTTATTAGTATCAAAAATTTACAAAGATAAGTCGTAATTGCAGGTGATTATAATATTGACTGTCTTAAGCGTAATAATACTTTGTTAGATCTAGAATGTTTGCTCTTAAGTTATAATTTATAGCTAGAAATAAATCAGCTAACTCGACTCGCGAGCGGCACTTGCGTAGATAATTTTGCACATAATGTGGGGAAGAAGTGTAAATCAGATGTGATCGACTTCAGCCTGTCCGACCACACTGCGGAAACACTAAAATTACTGGTTAATAAAAAAAAATAAACTATTGGCGAACAAAGAGACGAGACTATAATAAAGATAATATTAATAAATTTAAAAAATTATAAACAAACTTATTCTTTTTCAGAAATCTAAGTTTTTGAAAATACATTGTTCAACCATGAACATGCAATAGCTACACGTGCCAGCAACAGCATCACATCGACAGCGTTAATAGCGACATACATTCGTTCCACGCGCCGGCAACACCGGCACACCGTCAGCGCTAAGAAGTGACCTACTGAAATCTTCGCTTCATCGGCTCGATACACACATAACACACATGTAAATAGGTATCAATGTGTATTGACCACAAAATATGTATATAATTAAGTTAATAATTGTAACAAATTGGTCATCAAGCTGGAGCCGGAGTTTGATTCATCTCCTACAATTCTTCTCACTGTGGCCAAGACACCTTTAGCCGTAATCGATCCTATGAGCCTGTGGAATCGGCAGTAAGAAAACCATTTCCTGTGTACATTGCACGACGTACACAAAACCCCTGTTCCTACCCCAATTCCGTCTGTTCCGCCTGGTTCGCGAACACCCTCCCACCGGAGTTCGGCGTCAAGCAGCCTGCTGTGTTTCGTCGACGCGTGGAAGTACCAGTGCCTCAGGACATCTTCTGGGCACGCTCGCTTTCATCATGGACCTCATCTATCGCTTTCCATCAGGCGTGATCGAGGTCAAGAGCTAGACCATTCATAAATAAAAAAAAAAAAAAAAAAAAAGCTTATGGCGTTAGAGGCAATGTACTGAATCTAATAGAATCTTATTTGAAAACCCGTAAGCAATATACAGAAATTTCTAAAATAAACATTAACACCAAAAATATTAGAAGCACCAAATAATGTTCAACACAAATTAAAAACTCGCGGCACACCGGTGTGCCGGCAGTACTCGAGCGGTTAAATATCTTGAGCACTGTTACTGCCAATATTATATTGAGCGCAAAGGGCATACAAGGACGCCAGAATCCATCACATAAATCTTATACTTTTTAAAGCACGATGTCTAACCTTACACACGTATTTGTGTGTATGGTTGGTTACATCATCATCAGCTGCCTGTGGGTCAGCTGTACTCCAAGGTCGATCAATGATTTGCGCGTACGGACTGCCACGCTTTCGTAGAGCTTCGAGTATGTTTGCGGAGGCTACTAAGCAGAGTATCCATAGTATCTCAATCTATACGGATACGGACATTCCATCTAGTAATTTCTGAAAAGTATGATTCAGCAGCCATGAAGGCTTTCTTTCGGATTTTATCAGATAGCATTTCTCTCATCCATCCTGAATTCGAGTAAAAGATTTCGCGACTTCGCTACGTTCAAGTTTAATTTGAACGTCAAAAATGCCCCATCTGCTACGGTCAAGTATGAGTGGAACGCTTCCCGCGTTTTATTTTTGACGGTTATTTTTCTTCAAAAATGTATATGCCTCTAGCTTTAACTGGCCCAATTTATATAGAAATAGACAAGGATGTCATTATAGTAATTCAGAACGTCTCTGAGCCCTACGATCGCGGCTTAATGACGCGTCAAAGTCAGTCTTGTGCTCGTGCAAGAACATTGTGTGCTTATCGCATTTTATTTAACTTTTTACCAGTTTTACGTACTTACTTCGTAAAACGTGTGTATAACAATGTGCCATAAAATCGCGAAAATATTAATCAGCGTTTCAGGACATTTTGTCGAGTTAAGTGCACATTTATGTAAGAGAAGTCGATGTTTTTTTCGTGATTTTAGTGTTGGTACCATAGTAAAAGTTGTCCATAGTGATGTACAGACGCCAGCACATCAAGTAAACAACCTAGAACCTATGCTTTAGCTATTAAGTTAAAAATCTATAAAATAATTTGTACAATGGCCCTTTCACACAGGTATTGAGTTTATTTTGTTATACGTTATATGTGTAAATAGTACACCACGGACTACCTAGGTATGTGTTTCTCTGTAATAGATTTTTGTAAACGATGATGTGGTCGAAGATGGAGAGCACGCTTGCCTAGAAGTAACCTATTCACTCTAGACTTAAAGACTCCCAGGTTGTAGCTATCAGGAAACACTGAAGATTGCTTGTAATGATAAGACCGCCTATTGTTACACTAAGGTTACACTATTCTATTTTAATCAACCAATGTTATTTTTGCATATTCTATTCTCGAATTCAAGTAGGCATAGAATATTTTAACGGCGTTCTATATCAATGGCTATGTTCGAGGCTCTATACTTCAAAAAAATAAAACTAATAGGACAGTGGGTAGGTACTCAGTTATTAATTTTATTTAAAAATTTAACGAACTTTATGTACAAGTAAACATAAGTAACTACTAAATACTTTAACAATAGGGAATATGCACGCAATTTTTTATTTACTAAATGGAAAACCTAATGAAAAATTACCTATTTCAAAATTATTTACTAGAGCTAATATCTTGGAAACTTTGAAATAATTTTTAAAACACCTTCAGCGGTGTAGTTATAAATCTTTCAAGTTTACTATTTGGTTTACATACAACGTGGCAGTGCTGCCAGCCTTTTGGGTACGTTACCAGTGGCCTGCGATGCGGAGGAATTTTTCGACGCCATGTTTTAGATTATTTTTAGTTAAGTCTTTTATTTAAGTTTACAATTAGAAAGGGAAGTCCGATATGAACTCTGACGTCAAAGTTACAACGATACAACTACATAGAAAATAGCGTTTTCGCGATAGGGACAGATAATTATATTTGTTTAAAATTGTTATATCTCGTTGGTTTTTCGATCAAGTTCGACTATATTTTTACTGTTAGTAGGTATTATATTTTTGTATATTTTGAGATAAACTGTGTTGATAAGAAATGTTTTTTACGTCGCTGTCAATAGCAAGAAGTGCCCAATACTGGCAGCATTATTGCCGCGTTGAATGGCAATGCTTATTCTTTGCCCGAAGAAAAAAGCCCAGCCACGGTCACGTGAAATATTTTGTTATTTACGCGTTTGTACATAATTTCACGATTATTAGTCTAGTTGTTTATAAGTATTTAGTAGTTAATTTTATAAAATTATTGTAGTTTGTTAAATTTTAAATAAAATAAACTGAGTATCTACTCACGCCATGCTGCAAAAAAAGTTGTAGGTATAATTAAACATAATTATTAAAACATCAATACTTTTATTTCATAAACATTTAAAAAATAATAAAATTATCAGTAACTAATACACTCTGGGCACAGGAGGGATCCATTTGACTTCGTTATCGTCTATGGTGTTATCAATGACCGGCCGGTAGGTGATAGTGACTTGACCTGTGCAAAGATTCACCGTAGACAGTGAGTGTTTCCTCCAGTGTTTTTCGTATGGCAGCTTTGTCTGAAACAATCAAATTGGTTGCATTATCAGAAGGCTTCGTCTAGACTGAAAACGCAGTATATGTGTGCAAGGGCGAGTGCGGGCGTGATTTGATGGCCACAGTGCATCACGAGGTGTTGAAGAGCACAGGCCACACGTTAGTAACACGTTAGTTACACGTTAGTAACACGTTAGTAACACGTTAGTAACACGTTAGTAACACGTTAGTTACACGTTAGTTACACGTTAGTTACACGTTAGTTACACGTTAGTAACACGTAAGTTACCCGTTAGTAACATGTTAGTAACTTTGTCGTGTAGGTATGAGTTTGTTGTTCCATTTTTTCTCTTTGGAATACGACTCCAGCCCCGACATGTGAAAATTCCCAAATAAAAAATAAATCTTATGTAATTGGTAAATAAACACTAAATTCGTGATTAATTCGGCGCACACCGGTGTGTTGCCGGTGCTTGAGCGGTTAAATAATTATGCGTTTCCTCAGGGTAAAAACAATTGACGATCGCTCGCTAGTGAGGCCACTCCGTCATATCGCGCTAGATGCCCACCATAGTCACTTCAGAAGTGAGGCAAAGAAGGCGGCAATGGAGGCGGGTTTTTAAAATATACCTAGCTTTTGCCAGCGGCTCCACCCGCGTGGATGTCGGTTATCGCGTAAAAAAGTAGCCTATGTCCTTCTCAAATGCGAAAGTAACTCTGTCCTTTCACAGACAGAGTTACTTTCGCATTTAGTAGGGATTAGCTTCTGCGAGCGGCTTCGCCAAAATTTTTATATTATACATGCTCCCGGGATAGGATTCTTATTCAGGACGAGGTGTACCTACCATTTTTTATTCATTTCTGACGTCAACGGGTAACAAACAGACAGACGGACGAACGGACAGAGTTACTTCCACATTTATAACATTAGTATGGATTTATCACCCACGCAAGCTCCTTAGAGCGGTTACGCAATGCTTCCGATCCGAATCCGTAAAAATTATACGTCTCGAAGTAGTCAAAGAACTATTTGTAAGTAGGTAAGTAAGTAAGTAAGTATTTATTTCTCAGTATATGGTACATTGAGATCTTACATTAAACACTGTTTCACATATTGGTGTAGAAATATTAAATATAAACTAGATGCATGTAAGTCAAGGTACATTATAAGAATATTACATCACAAAGTTTTGAAATTTGGTATGTAATAGATTCATATTTTTTTATTTTTTTAAGATTGATCAAAAATGCATTATTTATAATGTCAAAATAGTTAAATCAAAAATATAAATGATAATGTCAAAAAATAAATCATAATGTCGAGAATACAAATCATAATGTCAAAAATAAATCAATATGTCAAAAATAAAAATAAAAAATATCAAAAAAATCACAATAAGGTGAAAGTCATCATGATCTTAATTATTATCAAAATGTATGATTTAAAAATTCATTGACGGAATAAAAACATGTCTAAGAGCCAAGCAAATGTTTTACATTTAAACTTATTAATTAGTAACATTCTCAGGGCAGGTGGTAATTTATTATAAATTTTAATTGTCATACAACTGGCATTTCTACTGTATAATTGCAATCTTTGAGCAGGTACTAGTAATTTTCCAGCATTTTTTTTGTTCAGTCTTTCAGAGACTTGTTCATTTAATAGAAATAAATGAGGGTATTTTTTTAAAAACAGACAAACTCAAAATAATGGCCTGCAATGGTCAAAATATTCTGCTCCACTCATGGCTCTGATACATTTCTTTTGCACTATGAATGCTCTTTCCACATCCACTGAATTACCCCCTATTACCAGGCCATATTGTAGGTCTGGTAAGTTTACGCACTGGATCCATCTTCCGTTATTCGATTTCTCTCCGTCATCCGTGATCGGAAGAAATATTGACGAACTGAAATAATCGCCGTAGTACTGTCTGTATGGACGCTTTCGCATTACCTCGTATTCAAATCGGACATATTGGTCCGTCTTCGTACTTACAATAGCAGTGCCAAAAGCTGCCGTCGATTGAAAGGACACATATTCAACGTCAATTAACAACATATTATTCAATGTAAATGGTATCTTATGCTCTGCGTAGGAATGACGA
Source organism: Melanchra persicariae (assembly GCA_947386135.1). NCBI lineage: Eukaryota > Metazoa > Arthropoda > Insecta > Lepidoptera > Noctuidae > Melanchra > Melanchra persicariae. The sequence continues at coordinate 3,313,838 of OX376643.1, forward strand.
AAATATGCCAAAGATGGCCCCTGAATATCTTGGATTTGGATCAGAGGTCGGATTAGTGCGTAAGTAATATCCGAATTCGGTTCGAGTTTTTTAATACGTATTTTCACGGATTCGGATCGATGCGTAGTTACGCACTGCATCGACCCCGGCCGGTAAGAGCAGTTGCTCTTATCGGCCGGGACTTAACAATCAATTAATAAAGTTCCCACAGCTGACACTGGCCTTCTGTCCTAGGCAGGAGATATCTGAATGATAGTCCAGGAACCAAGACAAACAGTAAAAAAAATTGAAATGTTTATTACCTACATTATTTTACCTATATTATTGATTGTGTCTCGAGTACTGCTATCATACCCCAAGTTCTTCAAAAATAAAACAAATTATTTTATTACCTGTCCCTCAGTCGCTTTGCTATAGTCATACTCATCAATTCTCTTAGGAAAGTCATCTCTGAAGTGTGCTCCTCTGCTCTCCGTCCTATTCTTGGCACAAGCGACCACCTGGACAGCAGCTTGCAGCATGTTCTGCAGCTCCAAGGCTTCAATCAGATCGGAGTTCCAGTTCAATCGCTTGTCCACGACGCGAATTTCATCGTAAGCGCTGAACCATTTTTGTATTTCCCCGTCAGCTGTAGAACATAATGTCTTTACTTTAAACTTCTGTATTTCTGTTTAATTAATCTACATTTTTTGACATAAAAAATATTTTTATATTTGAGCGTAGATGAGTTTTGTGAGATTAAAATGAATGAATTTAAAGTAGGTATTACCTGCCAAGTTCTAAAATTCATTAAACATAATATAAATGCAAGTTTGATATTGTAACCTAGCTCAGTGGGTAACGATAAAGGCGGAATGTATTAATATTTAATGCCAATATTAATAATAATAAAATCTAAGGACTTGATTCAGCAAGCGGTACTTCTGGATACAGCTCGTATTGTTAGGAGGTCCCAATCTCTCTGGAGCCCTGACCGCCCTGATAGCTTGTTCCCAATACCGGTGGGCTACAATTTTGAAATATTTCTTTTTTATTGAAAATTTTATAAATATTATTTACACGTATGTTTACTGAATAAACGAAATAATAAAATCAGACTATTATTTTTGTACTGCCGGGGCAAAGACCTCTCTGACATTAGTTATTCATCCGACAGAAATCAACCACGCCGCGCCAGCCCAGTGCTGATTGATGGATATCATCATTATGTTTGCTACTTTTCTGGTTCTAGGACACGCCACTTTCCTCAGAATGACTTCTTTCACTGGTTTAAAAATACAGGTAGTGATAGATATTGTACAAAGTCAAGCAGCCCCGTCGTAGACGTGGTGATGGCTAATGAAGTAAGGCTTTCTCCGAAGGGAAGTACAAGGAATTGAAGATATCGTTAAATATGAGAGGGAAACAGCTGGATGTGGGACGCACGGAACTTGAAAGTATGTCATAAAAAAGGGGGATGCCGAAACAGTAAGTAATTCGAAGCTGAAAGATGATGACGCAAGCGCCCCTCCACTCAAGTCGGAGCAATCACAACTGGGACCTACCTTCATTTAATAGTTTGGCGTCTCTGAAGACTCCACACTTGTTCTGCATGGTGTGCCTCATCGCCTCCCTCAGTTCGTGTGGCATGGCGCATCCGGAGGCGTTCTTTATCTTATTGTAATTGTCCAGGGTTGCCTCACATATATTCTGAAAGTCGAAGAAGAGTCAGAATGATCAAAGTCAGTTAGTACCTTAGTTTTAATTTTAATTGGCTTGCTGCTTTTGAATGTCCTTCAGTGCTCAGTATTCGTTCCACGTTAACTGCGTCCTACGCTACACTTCTTGATCGTTACCTTTCTGGTCAAAGCTAATTCGTTTACCCAGGTTAACCTGTCCGGCCCCGGCAACACACCGGTGTGTCGCGAATTAATCGCGAATTTAATGTTTATTTACCTATTACATAAGATTTACTTTATATTAGGGAATTTTCACATGTTGGGCTTGAGCGGTTGTTGTTGTCTGTATACTTGAGAGGCGCGCTACCAACGTATAGTTTTCTCTTTGTGCTGTTAGTCATCAATATTGTTTTGAATAGTCGTCCAGGCCAATTACGCCGAAAATATGGCAAACTTAGCATTAATTCTTAACTCCGATTTTTTTTGCCGTTAAGAACGTGTACGCCGTACGTCATTTCATACAAACGAACAAGTCCTCTCTCTCTTTCAAGTCTCTCCTTATCAGAAAACATTTTTGAAAAAGAGTTCAGGGCGAAGGATATAGTGATTTTTCACTTTCTATAGAACTTAAAATCGCTCTCTCTCTCCCTCTGAAATCTTTTTCCAAAATGTTTTCAGATAACTATTTAGACCTGGATATCTGGCGTATGCAGTTTCGTTAAAATCGGTTCATTCATTTTGAAGAATAAGGATTTGAAAGTTTGTATAAGAAGCCGTACCGCGTAAACGCTCTTCACGTGTAGAGTATAGGCACAGACGTATGTTAAAATGTATCCCGCGAAAAGTTAATCCCCCGTGATTGTTTTTTTAGTAAAACATATTTACTTTTAATTCGTGGAACGATCCCTATTTTATTAAACAACTAACTTCGTCCGCGGCTGATACGTTTGTTGATAAAAAATTAGCCTATGTCCTTGCCCAGGATTCAGACTATCCATATCAAAATTTCATCTCAAACGGCTTAACAGATTAGACGTCAAACATACATTCACACAGATATACAAACGGACAGACAGACAGAAGTTACTTTTGTTTTTTATAACGTCAGGTAAGGATTAGTATGTCTACTATTATTATTGAAGAGGTTTCATTCATATTCAGAGGATTCGAATAAAGTTCATAGGATCTATACTTAATAATTATTATTAAGCTGAAGTGTTTGTTTGTTTGTTTGTTTGTTTGAACACGCTAATCTCTGAAACTACCAGTCGCAATCCGAAAATTATTTTTGTATATTATTATTATTATTATTTATTTATTAGGTTAGCCAACAATTGTTTACACATAAAAGAATACATTACAATTGGCAAAAATACATTTACAAGTGTAACAATCACTTAAAGGCCAACACCGCATGTACAATAAACGGCTTAATTTACAAAATTAATTATTACAAATAATTAACATAAACAATGATTTATGTTAGTTTGTTCTTAATTTAAGGTTAGTTATAACATTCGAATAATAATAAAATATTGTTACTTGTAAAGTAAGTCGGAAGAAAAAGCTCTATCGAACTGCTTTATCTGCGTGCGCTACGGTAATGGCTAATTATACGTAAGTACCATGTAGTACAAAGACATTGGTTTTTAGTAGATCTGAAAAAAGTCCGCGGCACTATATATTTCTTATAAATAAGCCACAATAAGGCATTTTGGGACAAATAATTTATTGAAAAATTAAAATGGACTTTTTAACGTTACTATTTAATTTATTAGGCAGACATTATAATAATCCTTACGAGCGAAATTTACTTCATAGATTATTTTATGAAGATAAACTATGTCTTATAAAACATGTTACTCACCGTTTAGGAGATAATGAAAAATTAAAATCATTCAACATGAATATTTATCAAACGGGCGGTGCGAGCGGTGCATGGTGAACTGTGAATGCTAACAAGGAGTGTGCGTGCGAGGAACCAGGAACCATATAATTCCTCACAAAGGCCACATGCTATACAAGAACGGGAAATTCCAACAGGAAAACACGGGATCTGCGCGTAAGAAGTCGCGATCAGCAAAAGCTAGTTATAAATATGTTTTGGCGGTTCTACTTACTGCAAAATACTCCTGTAAACTTTGTTACACGTGATTTGTTTCGTTCAACGAAAAAATGTAGATTTTGCGAATAAAAAACACGAGAGCAAGCTACGTATAGCTTGCTCACGTGATTTTCTGCGTGACCGTGGGAAAACAAGGCAACGACGCCATGTTTTCCCAAGGTCAGCACTACGCAAATGTATCCCTGCTACCTTTAAAGTTTGACCTTGCGTTTTATTGATCATCACTGAAATGTAACCTTTAAGAACGCGTTTACAAATGGGTAGTCAAATCATTATTTTTTTACACAAAAGTATGTTTATTAAATAAAATGCTTTGCATTCTTAAAATGTTTTTCCCATGTATTGTTGATAGATGTGCATGGTACGATTCTGAACTATAAGTATAATTTTAGATAGGTACAGTTTCTCAATAAATGTACCGAAGTGATTTTTTTACTTCGGTACATTTATTGAGAAAACGTACCTATTTTACATTTTATTTAATAAACATTCTTTTGTGTAAAAAAGTAATGATTTGACTACCCATATGTAAACGAGTCCTTAATGGGAACTGCAGACGTTCCTTGATTTCTGTAGAAATCTGTTTCCTAGTTTTTGGTGTGAAAGAGTAACAAATAATCATCCATCTATCCTCACAAACTTTGGCATTTATTTATGGTAGATATTATGATAATTTTACATGACTGGCCAAAAAAGGAGTCTTGTGTTTTTTTGATTGTGTACCTCAAGCTCAAAATTGACTACTACCTTTTTATAAAATTACTTATTTAAATATCTTAATTCGCTAACCAACTAAATTGAACATTATTGTAAGTGCAAGAATTCAGGTAAAAAGGAACTGAATAAACAAAAGCTTACAGCCCTAATCTCTTCAAAGTTAGAGTGAACAGGCTCCTTCTGGGTAAGCTCGCTCCATCGTAGACTTTGTCTCTGTCATATCTGACATTGACTAGAGTCAAGAGCAAACCCATCACCAAAAAAAAAAAAAATAAATTTGGTTTCATTTTAATTTATAGGATATATCGGACTTAATAATAAAAAATAAACACATAAATTAAACAAAATTCCTTTGTTTAATGCTTAATTCTGGCAAAATTTATTAATTTAACCGATTCTCTACATAATCGTAAAAAAAAATAGAGAACTTTTTATTGAAATATAAATGCGGTTTTGTTTTTTTAAAAGTGCCGGTTAAGTAAAATGTTTATTTTTTATAATATTAGAAGAGCTAAGATCAAATACACTATTCAAGAAAAAAAAATCTGTGTTAGAAATTTTGCAAGGTGCATAGTTTGACTGGCCTATAGGTTCATTTCCAAGCCTACTAATTTACTGACATCATTGAGTGACTCTATTAAGTGCTGAGTTTCTGATACGAGGAGCAAGTCATTTACGAATCTTAGGTGGCTTCGTTAGGCTTCATTGAACAACATACCCCGACCTTTCCAATTGAGTTGGCTGATAATCGACACCAGTAGCTTTAAGCAGCAGTAGTGAGAGAGAGAGTTGCCCTATTTTTCTCTTCTTTTGACCGGAAACCAAGGCTCAGCCGTCACTAGTTTTACTCTATTCTTGTACTGTTAGAGCGGTTACGCACTGCATCCGATCCGAATCCGTGAAAATACGTTCCGAAGTCATAGAACTATTATAAACTACCTCGTATTCCAATCGGACATATCCACGCGGTTCGATAACGGGGCTAGGCGCGGGGTTGATTTGGACCAGAGATCGGATTAGTGCGTAACGGTGTTACTACACCAATCGATCAACGTCAATCGATGGCATCGATCGGTCGATTGGTGTAGTCACACCCTTAGCAATATCCGAATGCGGTCCAAGTTTTTGTTGTCCGTATTTTCACGGATTTGGATCAGATGCAGTGCGTAACCGCTCATTTAATGTATATGCTATTGATTACACGTGTAATTTATTCTTTCCCTTATGTTTGAAATTGAAAAGACGATGTGCTGACAGGTCGCCATTCCGCCCGTGCACGGCTGAGGTGGTCGCTAATATTTATCAATATAGAAGTATAGAAAATTGTGAAATTAATTACTCACGTCTTTCAAAGCCTTTTGCTTTTCACCAGGCTTATGGTTTTCGGCAATGTTTCTCGAAATTGATCTACCGAAGACAACGACGTCCAATATGGAGTTGGCTCCAAGCCTGTTCGCTCCGTGAGCGTTGCTTACAACCTCACCTGCTGCGTACAGACCAGGCACAGGCTGATCCCCACCATTCTGATGTATTAGGCACTGGAAAGATTAAACATAGATTAAAATGCAATCTCTTCTTTGGCACTTATGTAGTCATAAGCTCTTGTAGCTCTCTATTTAGATGACTAACAATTGATTTCACACGCATTTATACTGATCGAGTTCAAGAGCAAGCCCATTCCTCAAAAAAAAAAATGTATTTTCGTTTAAATAAGTGTTTCCAACGTGGTGGCACCTTCTTCACAGTGACAGTTTCTTGTCGCCTTTGAACCCTTCAATCCAGCACACTTGTTGGACCCATCGCCAAAGGTACTTTGATTTGAAAAAATAAAACAATCTACCTGTCCTTTACTTATTTATCAATTTTAAAACTAGTTGGTTGTTGGTTGTAGGTGTCTAATACATAAAACTTATAGAAAGGTACTAAATACAAACTAGTGGAAAATAAAAAAGTGAAGTAAAAAGGGGAGGGGTAGAACTCATAGGGCATCGAAATATTCGTCCACATCGCTGTCAACGGAAAAAGTGCCCGGAACACTGGCCGCATTGCCACGTTGAATGGCAATGCTGATTCGTTGGCCAAAGAAAAGGCCAGCCCTCTGTTCACGTGAAGAGTCGACTAACTACTTGCTGATTTCACGAAAAACTCGATGAGCACTCGGACCCCATGGCCCTAGTGTTTCAACCCCAAATGGTTCAAATACATAATTCTCAATAAGGTTGTTGTATTTGCGCCGTTTGAGATTTTCTTGAAGACAGGAAGGCCGGTAAATTCACACTAGAAATTTTGTGGTTGCCGAGCCCACTGAAACGAATGGGTAGTGTGGCTTGCAGCCATGGTCGGCCATTCAAGGCCACATTTAAGATTGATGTTAGAGTACATCAAATAATTTGGCCCAAAACAGCAATATCTAATGAGGGTGAATGCCGAATGTAAGTTAATTTTAGAGTCTTTCCGAAATATCATTAAAATGATCAAGTTTTCCGTCAATGAATGGTGAAAAACTGTCTTCCAAAATACCTGTCCTTTATAGTTGATGGGTATTCCGCCCATAGTGTAGTGGACGGTGGGTAGCACCGGCACCGGCTGAGTGTAAACATCCGCTCCAGTAAATGTGAAGGCAGACTCCGAGATCCCGGGCAATTTGTTCTTCAGCACCTCTGCAGGAAGGTGATGCAGCTGAAGGTATACATGGTCTTTTCGCGGTCCCACTCCACGACCTGGTGAATATTTATCAATTGTTAAAACTATAATTTAAATGGTGCTTTAAAAAAGCCGTAGAACAGCTTGCCATACTATTAGGAGACTGAAAAGGTTTTAATTATTTTTAGGTACAAGCGAAGTTAGTTATTGTAGCCGAGTCATGATTGACTTTATGGTTCTTCGATCAACAATTTCAACTAGATATTGGGTCGACGTCAAAAATACGTCTTGGCAAATAACAGCTCACTTGAGATGTGAGCTCTTACTTTGTTTAGTCAGCACATTGGCTATGTTTCATATGACTTTCCATTTCTAAGTGACAGATTGCTGTGCTCGTTTTCTGTGATGAATAATCCTAAGTATAGGATAATATTTTGAAAATTAGTGACTTTATTACTAGGTGCCATGGTTGTAATTCGTTTGAATTTAAAACTGTTTTAAAACTATTTTCTTAGTTCGCGAGTAAACAAATGCTAGTTTTCAAAGGCTGTATTATGTATTCACGTGGACAGAATTTAGCTTTGATTTTGTATGTGACCCGTTACCTAGTTTTATTGTTGATTGAAGTTATGGTTCCAAGCATAAATATAATAAACAAGGAGATATGCCCGGTAGACGAAAATATATCGGCAACCTATGTCTCCAGTTTGCCCCTGCCACTACACATGCAGTTGAGTAAAAGCAATAGATACGCAGTCGCGCACACACCCGCATTTCATGAAACAGAATGTACTACACAATCAATTATAAACCTTATCTCTTCTAACACAGCGTGTATTTTCCATGCACCGAACAACTTACCCACACAAAATCATCAGACGCTACCGTTGTGCTGTGCAAATGCCATTTATTTTACATATATACGCTAGTGATTGACTAAATCGGAAAGTCGATCGAATATTCAATTTATTATTGTACAAAAAAATGTTTGAAGTCCTGAAAATAAATTAAATAAAAAATGCAATGTATAAATGAAATTAAACACTATAGTGAAAATAAACAATACGTAGGTGACTAAAAAAATATATTATTAAGATTCAAGATTCAAATGTTTATTACTCAACACAGTACATAATCATACATTTTCAGATGTCAAGTGAATGCGCAGTCCAATGCCATAATAATTACGTAATATCTAATTCGGCACATGTAATCTGTGACATAATTAAGAACACAATCAAAAATGATTTAAATAAAATAAATCGGACTCGAGTATTTACCATAAACAATAAACATGATTGTATTATTATTAAGCAGACGAATTTTTAACTGACAGGTATTTAGAGTGTAGTATGTCTTACTTATCAGTAGATTGTTGAGTTTCTTCATAAACAATATTGATATTTTGAATGCTTCGCAAAATATTAGGTAATTTATTATATGTATGTGGTGCCATTCCTAGGAGATTTTTATGAAATACCGCTTTTTTTCTGTTGCCTACTGCTTATTTTATTTATATGTCGTGAACTGTGCAATATCTCAAATAATTGAAGGCTTGTCTTAACAAATACAGCCACCTCATATATGTATAGGCAAGGTACTGTAAATATACGGAAATTCGTAATGAAAGGTTTGCAACTATCCGTGCTTTTTATTCCGCATATCGCCCTAACACACCTTTTTTGCGCTCTAAATACTGTCTCCATGTTCATGGAGTTTCCCCAATAAATGATCCCATATCGTAGTGTAGAGGTAACATTATGCATGATATGCCGTAACCAAAACTTTTTGGTTTACCTCCTTGGCGAGATTACGTAAAGCATATGAATGTTGACTTAATTGTTTTATAATATTATTTGAATGTAGACTTAGAATAAGTAAATTAAAACAATACATTTCACATCGATCTACCGACTGGGTAAAAACGGGTGACGAATTGAAAAATAACTAGGTATATAGCACTATTTCATTCGTCAATCGACATTTTTGTCGATAGCCTACGTTAATGGATTTGTACAAACACATCACTAACTCATAGCATGGAGCAGCGGCTGTACTACGCGATGTATCCGCTTAATAAAGTATCGTTGTGTGATTTTTACATTGCTTGTTACAGTCACTTAGCGACAAACTTAGGTCGTGGTTAAAGAGCAATGTATTTATTGCAAAAATAGTACAGTCGGTGTGACGTTGGAAAACCAAAATATTATAGTAAGAGCAAGAAATATTTAACAATTTGTCACGATCGCGGGACTACTGTCCATGTCGCGCAGACACCATCACGCCCCCTTGCCACTTCTCCTGTTTCTTTATATTTCTATGATTCCAAGAGTGCAATGACAAATCAGTCATGCATTGAACAAAATTGCGGAGAAAATAAAAAATATGTCAAACAGGTCTTGTAACAAATATGCCCCACTGCATAATCAAAAAATACGAGTAAAGCTTCTTGAGTTACTGGTGATTAATAAAATAACAGCATTGTAACCACTTTTTAAGTTAAGGGTTTCCACCCTGCCATCTATGTAGATTGTATTGAACTTTTGTTGCTTATAGCTGACTGGGTCCAAGACGCATTGTACTTCAGCAACCACCCGACAGATGGCGCAGATTACTATAACAATTTTAGTTCAAATGCTTCCGTCGCAGAATAACTAAAACACTTAATAAAAAACACCATGTCTGTTGAAAACATGAGTAAAAATCATCAAAACATTTTTCAAATAACTTGTATATGACAAGTTTCTCGATTACAGGTAATTGAACCAAAAAATATTTATTATTCTTTACGTTCACGTTGTTACATGTCGATAATTACACTGCTATATTAAAGAAATAGAACAGGTACGATAGTATTATTAATTTTTAGATTATTATTATTATATCTAGCCCGTACTGTCCCACTACTGGGACTTACTTCCTCCATTATTTTCACCGTTCCTGGTTGTGTGCCTCTTCTTGCCAATTCTCAAGGAAGACAGTATTTAATAATTATGTAATTTTCCGGATGCAAGTCTTTGGGGGTGTTTTGGTTGCCCTTAGTTTTTTAATATTTCGGTGGCCTTTTTCCTAGCACGAAAGTGTTTGACGTTTCGCACATAATATTTGTTTAAATTGGATTTGGATACTATATTCATCATGTTTTTGTATACCGTCAAAACATTCGTGCGAGGCCCTCAGTACACGGTCGTTATTATAACTAAAGTAATTTTGGGGGTTCAAGTTTATGCCAATGTTTTTATTTTCAAGCCTGGTTTAGAGTTTTAAAATAAACAGACGTTAATTAATTTTATTTAGCCATTCATAAGAGGCGACCTTACAGACAGTTTGAACTTTTTGAACTTTTATTTCTCGCTCACAGCTAACTAGGACGCATTGGTAGTACTTCAGCAACCACCCGCAAGATGTCGCAAATTACAACAATAGTTTCTGTCAAATACTTCAGTCACCATTTTCTTTATTCAAACAACCATGAATAAAATAATGACTGAATTAACGTCTGTTTATTTTAAAACTCTAAACCAGGCTTGGTTTAGAGTTTTAAAATAAACAGACGTTAATTAATTTTATTTAGCCATTCATAAGAGGCGACCTTACAGACAGTTTGAACTTTTTGAACTTTTATTTCTCGCTCACAGCTAACTAGGACGCATTGTTAGTACTTCAGCAACCACCCGCAAGATGTCGCAAATTACAACAATAGTTTCTGTCAAATACTTCATTCACCATTTTCTTTATTCAAACAACCATGAATAAAATAATGACCTGTGGAATGTATGTATTCCATGGTTGTCTTGAATTAATGTGTAAATAGACCTATTATACTTCATGCTGGAGGTCATGTTGAATAAAATTGAAGGTTAAAAACTAAAAAGCATTTCCGTTAAGAGAGCGCCGAGCGCGCAGTGGCGCCCTAGTAATAACGGAAAATAGTGGCTACTATTTTCCGTTATTACTATTAGAATAAAACTAAACAATTTAAAACTACCGTTTATAATTATATTAACGTATAATCTTGTGGAGCACAACTTAACGTGCTTATTTTCTGCATTTTCATTCTAAAATAAAATAAATAACCAAACAAACGATGAGGGCGCCACTGCGCGTTCGGCGCCCTCTTAAAAACATTGGGATGACGAGAATATCAAATTACGACTAACTTTCAATCTTTTCCCGAAATCTTACTAAACATGTTCAAGTTGCTTAATTTTAAGTTGTGAAACCAAACATTATATTCTTTCATTACAGTTGCAAGTCGTAATTACCACTGACATTTATAGAGAAAAAATCCGTGTGCTTGTCTTCAGCGGTTAATTGGTTGTCTTTAGTTACTTTCTTGGTGTCCCTCTGCTGGGCAAAAGCCTCCCTCCATAATCTTCCAAACACTTTTCCTGCGCCATTTTGAACCAGCTTTCGTGGTGCGCATCCAGGTCATCCCGAGACCGCTTTTTGGGTCGGCTTCGTTATGTAAGTATTGTATATAATTCTCGTGTTCCGTACTTTCATACTTGTCTGTAAATTTTTGGTACGTGAAGTTTTCAGGGTTCAAGTTCACGCCAATGTTTTTATTTCAAGTCTGTTTTAAAGCTCCAAAATAAACTGATGTGAATAAAAAATCGGGCGTTCATTTTGGGCGATTGTTTAAACTATTTAACGCGTCTAAGTGACTAGAATGAATACTACTTCAACATCTACCCTAGTTGCGTTTACATTCTTCCGGCGCGCCATTCCCCACATTCTATCGAATTATGTATGTGTTACACGGGTAATTATTTTATTCATGGTTATGTAGATACCACAATACATAGACCTTTTAACTGTTGACTATGCAAAAATATATTTAAAAAATATCACGATGTCAGCTTTCAGACACTCTTTTCTTGCGCCACCTCGAATAAACTTACGTGGTACGCCAAATCATCCCGTTATTAATTTTTGGGCCGGCTTTTCGTGTTCCTAATTCCAGAACTCGCCGGTTAACATACTAGTAGATTATGCGCCCAGGGGATAAAGCAGTGTCTTATGTCACAGGCGTTACATTGAATCCCGATCGCAATGAAGGATTCAGGGGTTAACTCACGAGCGTAACGAGGGAGATTTGAGTTAAACTCACGAGCGAAGGGAGGGAGTTATAAAAGAATCTTGAATGCAGGGAGGGATTCAAGCTAGCCAAAGGCAAAGACACTTTCTGTGCGAAAAGAAGCCATAGTACCAAAATCAAAGTATTAACCAAATTTACAAACAGTAGATATATTTAGACCTTTAAACACTAACAAAAAGTTAGTGTAATAGTATAACGATTTGCATATCAAAGTTAAATTTTGTATTGCAAATATTGTAAAACCTTTATTTGAAAAGAGTAACTATGGAGTTTCTTGTTCGTTCTTATCCATGAGAATTTATCTTTGAGAACGGACAGTAGTCATTTTATTTTTTATACATCGTATTTTCATGTGACAAAAAAATGATGACGTTCAAAAGTGCCGTTTAATGGCCTAATTGAAATAAACGTTTTGACTTTGACTTTGCAATATTCGCACCTTTTTTCGAATTACTAGTTACTTTTCTGTGTTTTTGTGTATATGTAGGAGATATGCCCGGTAGACGAAAATGAATCGGAAACCTATGTCTCCAGTTTTCCCCTACCACTACACATGCAGTTGAGAAAAAGCAATAGAACGCAGTCGCGCACACACCCGTATTTCATGAAACAGAACGTTAACTCTTCTACCACACCGTGTATTTTCCATGCACCGTACAACTTACCCACACAAAAACATGGGACGCTATTATCGTTGTGCTGTGCAAATGCAATTTATTCTACATACGCTAGTGATAGACTAAATCGAAGTTATCGAATCTTCAATTTATTATTGTAGTTACAACAAAATGTTTGAGGTCCTGAATATAAATTAAATAAAAAACGCAATCCATAAATTAAATAATAAAATATAATTGTAAATATAAACAATACGTACCTAACTAAAAAAATATATTATTAAGTTAATTAAAACAATAAATATCTGGTTACGTTGGTTTAGGCTGTCATATAGCGTATTGAAACAATAGGTATTGTTGAACCCTGCTATGGTGCTTACTCACTGGCCTGTAAAGTAGAGGTATTTGTGTTGCACTTGACGCTTTGATATTACTGAGGTGGCTTAGAGCGTCTTCACACTAGCGTTTGTCCAACGTAGGCGTTCGATAAACGTTTGCGCAGCGCAGACGCCACGACAACGCGGCGCAGGCGTTGCGTTGTTGCGGCGTTTCCTCTGGAGTCAATTGAACGCTGCGCTAACGTGGCGCAGATGTCACACAATTGCGTTGTCGTTTCGGAAATATCATTAAAAAAATGAATTCTGACGAGGAAACTCTATTGTTATCTTTGTTTTTAAAAAGAAAATTATTGCGAAAACGTGATCATTAAAGTAAAAGGATATGTGAGAACCCATTAGTAAGATTGTACATGACTCCGCAGAAACGCGACGCATGCGTCGCGCACCTGCGGCGCTAACGCAGCGTATTCATTTACCCTTGCACTGACGCAGCGACAACGCGACGCCTGCGCTGCGGTCTGCGCTGCGCATACGTTCATCGAACGCCTACGCTGGACAATCGCTAGTGTGAAGGCGCTGTTAGTTTACGAAAGTTAATTACACATTTCGCTAATACGCTGTAAAATAATCAAAATAAGTAAAAAACATTATTTCACATCGATTTTCCGACCGGGCAAAAACGGTTGACAAATTGAAAAATAACTAGCACTATTTCATTCGTCAATCGACATTTTTGTAGATAGCCTACGTTAATGGATTTGTACAAGCACATCACTAGCTCATAGCATTAGCAGCGGCCGTACTACGCTATGTATCTGCTTAATAAAGTATCGTTGTGTGATGTTTACATTGCTTGTTACAGTCACTTAGCGACAAACTTAGGTCGTGGTTAAGGAGCAATGTATTTATTGCAAAAATATTTGTCCATGTCGCGCGGACACCGTCACGCCCCCTTACCACTTTTCCTGTTTTTAATATTTCTATGATATGTACCGATTTATTGTTAGCAACCTAATAGAACTGATATAATTTGTGTAAACAAAGCTGTATGCATACATTTAAATCAGCTAGTAGAATGAGTTCGGAGGCATGGCTGTTAAGTTTCTAATTAATAAATGTGATAAATCGACCATAGATAGGTTTTGAGTGTTATTCCTTTCATACAATGATTCGATTTTGTCCAATTAATGTCTTTGAAAACACAGCAACGATATGAAGAAGCAGTCGTTATGATTTAGTAGAAATTCGAGAATATCATCCATAGGTACTGTACGTACGTATCGAGAATATTTCCTCTTTCTGACACCAGAGGCCGTTGTAAGTACTAATCCGCCAATTTAGCTGACAGTTGAGGTTCCAAATTTAAATCATATTATTGACTTAGGTTTTAATGAAATCCAGTACTATAAAATAAATAAAAAAAAAGTAAGGTCTTCCTTAAAATGCGATCCTACTGATTATTTATTTACTTAGTAATTTTTAGAGTTCCGTACGACGAGGGAAAAAACGGAACCATCAAAGGATCACTTCTTGTCTGTCTGTCTCTATCAAAACCTACAGGGTACTTGCCGTTTACTTAGAACCGTGAAATTTGGCAAGATGTGAAGTCTAACAGCGAAAAGGAAAATTTCGGAAAATTGTTAATTTGTAGTTGTGTGTTGTGTGTGTGTGTGTAAACGCAAAAAAATAGGACAGATTTTTTTGCGTTTACATATATAACTATAGACCGGTGTCCGTATTGCCAGTATTTAGCAAGGTATTCGAAAAGGTAATGCTTAATCAAATGCTTAATCATTTTAACACAAATAACATCTTACACGATAAACAGTATGGTTTTACCAAAGGACGTTGTACAACTGACGCCGGTGTCACCTTACTAAAACATATCTTTAATGCGTGGGAAGAGGCACGAGACGCCATAGGCATCTTCTGCGACCTATCTAAGGCGTTTGATTGTGTAAATCACGAAACATTACTCATGAAGCTCGAGCATTACGGACTAGGCAAAACAGCGTTAAACTTAGTAAAATCTTATTTGAATGATAGAAAGCAATTAGTCCAAATAAACGGTGTTAATTCGTCGGGGTTAAACGTGGAAATGGGCGTCCCGCAGGGATCGATTTTA
Organism: Melanchra persicariae; assembly: GCA_947386135.1. NCBI lineage: Eukaryota > Metazoa > Arthropoda > Insecta > Lepidoptera > Noctuidae > Melanchra > Melanchra persicariae. The sequence continues at coordinate 3,329,162 of OX376643.1, forward strand.
GGTCCTTTCTTATTTCTAGTTTATATCAATGATTTACCCCATTTATTGCAAAACCAACTAAACATGGTCTTGTTTGCCGACGATACTTCTTTGATTTTTAAGATAAATAGACGTAGTAATAATCTTGAGGACGTAAATAACGCCCTTCTGCAGGTCCAAAATTGGTTCACTGCTAATAATTTAGTTTTAAATGGGAAAAAAACTAAGTGCATAAGATTTTCCTTACCAAATGTCAAAAGTAGTGATTGTGACATAGTGTTAAACAAGGAGAAACTGGAATTCGTCGATAGAACAGTTTTCCTGGGGATTACGGTTGACTCTAGGCTACAATGGGGTCCTCATTTAACATCTCTTGCAGGACGGCTAAGTTCAGCGGCATATGCTGTTAGAAAAATCCGCCAATTTACGGATGTTGATACCGCGAGATTAGTATATTTTAGTTACTTTCATAGTATCATGTCTTATGGTATTTTACTATGGGGACGGGCTGCAGACATCGAGTCTATTTTTATTCTGCAGAAAAGAGCTATAAGAGCGATATACAATCTCCGCCGACGTGATTCTCTAAGGGAACTGTTTAAGGATATTAACATCATGACGGTACCCTGTCAATATATATATGAAAACATTATGTACGTTAGAAAGAATCTCCATCTTTTTAGTAGACGAGGCGACAGACATAATTATATTACTAGAAATAGGGATCAACTAGTTCAACCAAGTTTCAGACTAGCTAAAGTAGCCTCATCTTTCATGGGGTACTGTTTAAAATGTTATAATAAAATTCCTCCTAATATATTAGAACTGAATGAAACAAAATTTAAATCTTGTATCAAACGCACACTATGCAAGAAAGCATATTATAAGTTGGGGGATTATATTGAAGATAATAATGCTTGGCTCAATGCCGGTCCAGCTCCACAGTTACTAGGCCGCACAAACTAATCTTTTGGCATTTATAAATATTGTTGGACCCGTTGAAGACTGTAAAACATTATATTTTCATTGTATAGACTCAATGTAATTAGCATTGTATAAATTCTTTAATTAACGGCACATGTGTGAGTACTGTGAACCTTATACTACTTTTATTTATTTTTTAATTGACTTGACTGCTCTGGCGGTTGGGAGTGTCATGCTCACTCAAAAGTCTGCCTGATGGTGGCGCATGTGTTGGGTCATTTGGCTCCCTTAAATATGGTTGAGCCGAATGGTGCTAGCGCGTGCGTCATGTTCGTGAACGGACGCCGTCAGTTTGGACTAGTCATCTCTCGGCTGCCACGGTTTATTTTTTTTTTTTTTAATTGTTGTTGATTTTTATTTTTTTGGAATGGTTTATTTGAAATAAATAATTTGAATTTTAAAAGAATTTTTCGATTTAAAAGGATTTTCATGATAATATTTGTGTTATTGTTGTGTGTGATGAAAATATCGTTGAAACACTGAGCTGTGAAGACTTATAATAATTATTATCCTTTCCTTTATTATTACTCTCGTGAAAAATTACTGAATCGATATTGATAATACTTTACAGTACCCTATACCTGTATCAGAATAACACACAGGAGTAACTAACACTGCACATATGAATTTACATAGGGGGAAGTACGAGTACTAATTACACGCGGGCAGAGCCGCCAGCGCCAGCAATCTAATAATAACTGAGTTCATTGCACTTAATTATGTAGGGTGCAAACTGAATCATTGCGCTGGGTGACCGCCGCCTAGCAAACGCTGAAATGGTAACTCTTTTGGTATGGTAATTTCAAGCGGGCGGAGCCGCGAGCGCAAGCAATTTTATATTAACTAAGTAAATTCCACTTAATTATACGGGGTGCAAGCTCAAAACTTGCGCTGGGTGTCTGACCCCTGGCTAATGCTGAAATGGTAACTCTTTCGTTATAAACACGCTCAGTGCAATACTTTGCTACGAAATGTATGAAATTGTCTTTGATGCTACTTTTCCTTACTATTCTATCAAGCTTTCCTTAGTCAAATTTTCAGGCACGTATAAAACTCAGGGTTGCGAAAATGTTCGAAAGAGTTACCGCGGTCCTGGGCGGGAAGTCTCGACATAGTTACCGATCGTCTTACGACCGAATTCGGTCGATAAGTCTTAAGGCCACCCGTACATAGTCAATCGTACGATCAAAATCAATGATCTGATCTTTGGATCGCGTTCCAGATTGATTTTGTACGGGCGGCCTTACTTATCGACCGAACTCGGTCGGTAGGCGATCGCTATCTATGTCGAGACTGCAGTCTCGATAAAGATAGCGATCGCATAGACGCCTCGGCCTTGGAATGCAACACGGGTGGGTTTTAGTCAGTAAGAGTCTGACAACCCCTCCCTCCTGTTCCGTGAATCATTTGATGATCAAGCAATACACAAAAAAAAACCGGCCAAGTGGTTCCGTACCTACCATTATCCATAAAAAAACGGCGAAAAAATCACGTGTATAGTATGGGAGCCCCACTTAAATATTTAATTTATTTTGTTTTTAGTATTTTTTGATAGAGCGGCAATAGAAATACGTCATCTGTGAAAATTTCAACTGTCTAGCTATCACGGTTCAAGAGATACAGCCTCGTGACAGACAGAAGGACAGCGGAGTCTTAGTATTATGGTCCCCTTTTTATCTTTTGGGTACGGTACCCTAAAAAGTCACGTAATAAAACAAGTCAAAATCCAAACCTACCTTGTCGTATCTCTGTGGCCATAGATCTGGATACGACGTCACGACTTGCCAGGTCCTTCGCTTTTGGAGCATACTTCTCCATGAACCTTTGTCCTTCGCTGTTGACCAGGTACCCGCCCTCACCGCGGGCGCCTTCGGTCATCAAGCAGCCTGAACCGTACATGCCTGTAAAATACGCACATTTTTTTATTTTTTATTTAGTGCCAAGGCCATTCTGCCTTGCTCACGCCTTATGGAAAGCGATAGATAAGGTCTATGATGGAGCAAACGTGCCCGGAAGATGCCTATTTACACTTTTTTTTATTCCGTCCATTTGCAAAAAAAAACTCTCGTCACTCCACAAATTGAACTTGAAACATCAATGCAACAGAACTTCTACCATTTAAAAGAACCTGTACTGACCCGTTGGGTGAAACTGTATGAATTCCATATCCTGGAGTGGAATACCAGCTCGTGAGGCCATAGCGACTCCATCGCCGGTGCAGGTGTGAGCGGCTGTACATGAGAAGAACATCCTCGGATAGCCTCCAGTTGTCATCACGGTATTCCTGGCTTGAAATCTGTAAACCAATATACTCAATGGGTCTTTAAAACGTCAAATTCAAGTCCGTTATTCTCATTTCGGCGATAACCTACCATGTTTTGTCGTTGCACCAATCTAAGGTTGCTTGGTAGAGAATGCCTATGGCATTAATAACCAGTTTCTAAGGTACTTTATCTGTCCTTTAGACCATAAACCAACCAATGGCGTTATGACAAATAGCGTTAACGGACAAATAAATGATCGATAAAAACCTCAGAAACTTTACCTTCAGGGTTTCGATCATCCGTAAAAACGGAACCCTAATAGGATCACTCGATTGTCTAACCGTCTGTCACAGAATTTTTCGGTTGAAACTGGTACAAACAAGAACTTTTGTGACACAAACACGGACGCATCACGTAATTATATGGTTGACGACACGATTGGCGCAGTGATTGAGCGATCAGCTGCTGCGCTGCGTATCGCGGGTCCGATTCCCGCACGGAACAAGTATTTGTGTGGCCTACAGCTAGTTGTTCCGGGTCTGGCTGTTTGTGCATGTGAGTTTCTATGATTGTAAATGCACCCACGATAAATATAAAAAAGAATAGAAGAAACTTTTGGGGGATAAATTAAGAAGCAAAAAAAAATTAACTGTATCGTGTCACATATTAAATAAAAGTCATTTTTCAAATTTATAAAATAAACTGTTTTGTAGTTATTTAAGAAATAAGATGAAAAATGACCATCCCCTGGTCTAAAATTTAGAAAAAAAAACCTATAAGAAGTCATATATATACATGTTACTAAAATGAGATTCATTCAGAGAGAGAAAAAATGGGATGAATACAACCACTTTTATCATGGAATTACGTCTGACAAAATTAAACAAGTGCGTGTCGGGCCTCCGCAGTGTGGGGTTCCGAAATTGCACGTCACAATTTTATTGCCGAAAACGCATAATTCTAAATGGTGCGTCTTATTTGATTCCGGTTCACCGTTTAGCGGTTAAAAACGGCTGTAAACAATTTTATCTACCCATGTTATAAATCCACTTAAAGTTTCTGAAACAGCTTAGTGCAAACATTAAAACAACCAGTGCCATATAACCATAATGTCATCCAAACGAGTGTTATATATAATGTTGTACGTAAGTATGCAACTCCTTTAATTTTGCGATCCCCTCCTTATACTCATCAAACAGCCATATTCTCACTTACTCAATTCGTGGTGGTATCTTTATGAATTTTAAAAAAAGAACTTTGTCATGCACGCGCGTTTCACAACCACAGCTGACCGTAATAAAAAAAAACTTATTAGGTTATTCGAATCCACGTCGTGTCCCGCCATTTTTGTTCGATATTAGTGTTGCAAAAATTAATCACTTTGTTGCTTACAAAAATGAGTGATACAAGCTTTGTTAACACACCACCAGATATTTCTAATGCAACAAAGGACATTTTAAATAACCAATTATTACCAGAAAAGTCGAGGAAACAATATGAAAAGGCGTACCAAGGTTTGATGAATTGGAAAATTAACTTATAGATATTCATAAATAGGTGTAAATAAAGTCTTCTATGCAACTGTACATAATATCCCGTACGAGTTAACATGGCTCGACACATTCCGAATGACGTTTTGAGGTTTTAATTTAAATTGAAAAAATCAATTTCATTGAAACCAATATGAACGCATCATGTTACAGATGCGTTTATATTATTTTCATCAAAATCGAATAGTTCAATTTCAATTAAAATGCCAAAACGTAATTCGAGCCAGGGGTAGTAATTAGATACTAAAACACTCATGTGATACTATTATCACACTCGGCTTCGCCTCGTTTTACATTTTATATCCGTATTGTTTTATGTTCGGTCCGTGTCATCAGGACCACGGTTCATCCACGACCCGATCACGGCCTGGTTTGTGAGGGTCAACTTTTACTTGTGTAAAACCTAACCATAAGACCTTGAGATTCTCGTGCATCAATTACCTGTGAAGACTGCCGTCATCCATGTCAATGGCGATACAGCCGGCTACCTCGCCATCCTGGACGAGAAGATCCATGACATAGAACTCGGTAAAGTGCTCGATGTTCTTGAACTTCGTCGAGTATCCATAAAGAGTGTGGAGTAGGGAATGACCAGTGCTGGAAGAGATGCGTTTTTTGTTTTTACGCTTTATTGTCTATTATCACCACCATCATTATTTTACCCAAACATTATTTAAAAGAAATAATAAAATTAAGAAGGAACGGAATGTAAGAAAGGGATGCCTGGTGCCCTGTAACGTCAGAATATATTAAAAATAAATAAATAATAACAATAAAATTAAAACATTAGAGACAACACGTGAGCTCGATGGTACTAAAATTAACTTCCCAACAAACTGAGTTTAACTCATTTCGTAATGGGTGAGCTTACGGCTACTATTTTGGGGGATAGAAACCAGGAAAAAATGGATGGATTGTGTGAGGTATTATATGAAAGAAAAGGAAATCAGTGATATTGACAGAACAAAGAAGTTAGAATAAGACAGGGAGATGATCGTGAACCAGTTTAAGGATGGACTGTAAATATAAGCATATCTTTCATCATCATCATCATCATCATAGGCAAGGCCTCCCCCAAGTGTCGCCATATTAACCGGGCCTGTGCGTCTGGCATCCATCGGCTACCCACGACCCTCGCCAAGTTATCGGTCCACCTTGTGGGAGGCCTTCTATTTCCACTTGCAAGCAACTCATATGCAAGTTTAACATTGCTGGGCCCTATCGAGTGATTTCTCTCATTATACCTCGGGACCACGCAATGGAATGCAACTTGTACGTGAGTCGTTTGCACGTGGAAATGCGACGTTAGGCAAAGTTATGTGGATCAGAGTGTTTGGTGTGCTTAAAGCATGGATGAAACATAATACCGATCAGCAACAGCACAAGTTCTCTTGGCCACAGTTTTCCCAAAGTTGACGGTTCCTCCTCCGAATGGTCGCTGGTATATTTTACCATCTTTTGTTCTTGAAAACGGCATACCCATATTCTCCAACTCCAGTACACAACTAGGAGCTTCTCGGGTTAAGTAATGTATGGAGTCCTGTCGAACATCGGATTAGTTAATTAAAACCTGCATTTATTTTGGAAATTACTATAGCTATTATTAAATTATTAATTGATGGGCCCTGAAAAAGTTGTTTGGGTCTCCTCTGCCATACCTGCCTGCGTACATCTGGTTGAGGACTAAATGAATATTACTGCTGCCACTATCAACGTGAACACCGACGGGCTCCAAATTATACAAGGGTTAACTATCAACTTGGAAAGAAGATGATTGCCTGGTGTCAAGCAAAAATAGCATAGCATGCTATAAAATGCGATCTCGGCACATTCCTCTGGGCAATATTTCCTGACACTGCAAATCTTGTAATCATGAATCCCTTACTTCTAAAAATGCCTCGACCTCTTTTAGTGGAGTGCCTGGGAGGTGTGTAATGTTAGGTTATAACTATTTTTAATATAACAAGGAACGATATAATTTTGTTTGATACAATTTTCATTTGTTATAATCATCAGTGTGCGTCAAGATTGAAAAATCTTTATACTATATACTAATATAATATTGTAACTGCCTCCGTGGTCGAGTGGTTTAGGCGTTTGCCTTGTGACCCGGTGGTCGTGGGTTCGATTCCCAAGGGAAGCATACTTTGTAAAGTTGTTTCCAGTTTGGCTAAGATATTGCAGACCTGAATCACCTAATAGTCTGATAAAAAGATGATTCCGTGCTTTGGAAGGCACATACAGGGTGTTAGGGACATCGTAACGCAAACTTCACGAAAAGGCTACAAATTGTAGAAGTCATTAATCTCGCTAATGATCGGTTTACAGACCACACATGAAAAATGTCTTTTCTAGATGGTATGTTAGATGCTACACACACATGGGTTAGTTAGTGTTTTGCTATTAGGCAGGATGCGTTGACCTTTTGCAACAAAATAGCTGAGCAGATGCCTAATTCTAGTTTTATTTACATTGCTTTTTTTAGTGAAAGTAGTGATTTAACTATTTTTTTTTATAAAAAAAATCACATTGCGTTGGGTAAGAATAACGATTATGAACAGTCTAAAGTAAAAAAAACGCCTGAAAAAATGAAAAAATGAGGAAAAAGCCGACGAAAAATTCCAACGCGTCCAGAATCATGTCCTGGATCCATGGTATTCGTTTGTGCGTCGATGTCCCTTACACGCTGTATAAGCCGGTGGTCCCGGCCGCCAAATGGCGGTCGTCAAACCATGTTAGAGGCCCTTGAGGCGGTTTAGAAACTCTGACACTAGGTTGTGGGGGGTCATTAGACCTTACTACCCACACGAAGAAGAAGAAGATATACTGTAATATAATAAAGCTGAAGAGTTTGTTTGTTTGAACGCGCTAATCTCTGGAACTCCCCGTGGGATTTGGAAAATTATTTTTGAATATGATATCCACATTCATGAGAAAGGCTATAGGCTATACGGGAACGGGAAAAAACGGGATATGCGCGTACGAAGTCGCGGGCAAACGCTAGTCAAATTATAAAACTAATAACAATTTTTCAAATACAAAGTTTGTCCTTCAGTACTTCTTATCTTTTCTTCAAAGAAAAGTCCTGTGCTTTTAGTTTTAGAATGTTAAGGTTGAACTAGTCACGGGCTCGAACTGACTGGTATTGGCCAAAAAGAACGCTGTCTCACCGGGCATCATGCCCGACAGAGACAGTATCAGTGATGAGCAGTTAGACGGTAGTCTACACGCACAATGTATATTTCCCACGCACAAAAACACCGTTCCAAACGGAAACAACGTTAGACGATACACGAAAAGTCTATTGTAAAGTTGAGTTTTATAAAAAAAACCACTGCAAAAATCAATTAGGTACAAATAAAGTTTATTGAACTCTTCTATAATTGAGGTTTGTCGGTGCCGGTTTTTGAGATTTTACACGTCTTCTTTTAGTACTTATTTACGCCCAAAGTTCCATTAAAATTAGCAAGAAAAACGAATCTTTGTTAACTTATAACTTTTTGATGGCTTTTTATTTTAATAATTTGTTTCCGTACAGACAAATTTAATAATGAGATAAAACGATATCATGTTTAAGTTTGAATGTACAATGTCAAACAGTGGAGTAATACCCCCGAAATTTGTATGGACAAGACTAGTGTAACCTTAATATAAGTATTTCAGGGTCATTCGTTACAAAAATGAGCTCGATATTATTCAATTTCCTCACATGGTTTGGAGGCAGAAAACTTCCGAACCTTACACTGTGAGTGGCCCGACACGCACTTGGCCAGTTTTTTCTGTTTTATATGTCTATATAAATACTATTCTTCTTTAATTTTGATATTTCTGCAGCCTAATAAGTATCTACAATTTCAATTATTGCATTTTTCGTTTTTATTTTTCAAATCAATTGCACATTTTTTTAATAGGTAAACTTATTAGGTACCTATATATTATACATAATACGAATGTTTTTGTTGCGTATGACACTCTGCGGTCGCACCGCTATATATCGGCCGCCACTCCAGAACTTTTCGGCCCCATCGACCATCTGCTCTGCGAATAATGTACCCACTACCAATTCAGTTTGGCGATCCTTCGGGATATGTCGGTAACCTTGGTTTTCTTGCGGATATCATCATTCCTGATTCGATCACGCAAGGAATCTTCATCGCCCTTTGCGTGACTTTAAGCCGCGACCACGTTTCGGTTCCATAAGTAATCACTGGTAACACGCACTGGCCATAGACTTTCGTCTTGAGACACAGTGGTATGTGAGACAAGAAGCTATCACGCAATTTCCCAAACGCCGCCCAGCCGAGTCGAATTCGACGGTTGACCTCTTTCTCGAAGTTAGCCCTACCTTACTGGACCGTTTGTCACAGGTACATGTTCTCGTCTACAACTCCCAAATGGCCAATTCCCTAACTTTAAATGTAACTTTGTAATCACAAAAACTATTTGGGTCGTTTTTCCCTGTCTGTGTAAATATTATTATTATAATAATAATATGTAAGTACTATTATTGCAATATCTTTAAAATGCTTATCTACTTTGATTTTAAATTCGTATGACGGAACTGCTATGGACGAAATACGCCTCCGTTACACTTTTATAACTGACCGATTGTCGATAGAAAAAGAATGACCCATTTATGATAAATATAGTGTATAATTAATTGTGTGATGTGTTTTTATATGATAAAACTTTGAGGTACATAGTGTACTTCGCTTTGACCTAGAATCATGCAAAAAGTAAGGTCCCACAACCGAAGTAAAGGGAAAATTTAAAAGTGTTTAATAACATTTTTTTCAATTAGAATAGTTTTTGTTCTTCTACAGTCCTATTTATTTATTCGTCAGAGTAATAATGTCCAATCGTCCAGTGCTTTTATAGTTTATGAATTTCAGTAGGTAATGTTAATAATCATCATCATATCAGCCGAAAGACGTCCAGTGCTGGACATAGGCCTCCCCCAAGTGTCGCCACAACAACCGGTCCTGTGCGTAGACGCATCCATCGGCTACCCGCTAACGTTATCGGTGTATTGACATGTTATTCGGTGTTTGCTCATAACGAAAATTAATTCGGAATTACTTAATTTCCTGTCATGGTTTCGAAACACATAACTACGGAACTTTACACTACGCATGGCCCGAAACGCAATTGTCTTGTTTCTTTCTGTTTACTTTGTCTATATAAATAAAAACGTTGCCTTAATTTTGACATTCCTACCTACAAATATATTTTAGAGCCTAATAAGTATTTGAATTATTGCAACTCTGGTTTAATTTTTCAAAGGTAATGCAAAAAATAGGTATAGTTTTTTGTAAACTATTATTAGCTCAATAACAGTTTGATTTTTTAAATTTCATTCACTGTAACAAAGGTCCGAGGTCAAAATCCCTGGGCACTCCACGATTTGCACTTCGAACAAACGACCGATCTATTCTAGAAACATGGCACCATTAAATTTAGATGAAGTGAGTTTCAAAGTAAATTGTCATTCCAACTTAAATTGGATGGACTTCACCTTTCAGAAACGTACGGGCCTCCGTGGTTGTCACCTCCACCTGCTTCTATTTATTATTAAATACCTACACATATCTTCATAAACTTAAGCGTTTTCCCGTGGACAGGAACGTAAATAAAATATAATTATCAATATAGTGCTAGTTACCTGATCGCCGAGCCAGTCTGATCCCTTGACTGTGTCATAAAAGTGAAATTTCCAATCGTCTTCATGCATGCTTCCTGTACAAAATAAAGACGGAAAATAGACTTAAAAACAAGACAGAAACGACTCATCATCTGCCTAGCCTTTTCCCAATTTTATTGGGGTCTGCTTCCAGTCAAACCGGATTCAGCTATGGTATTCACTATTTTTTTACGTGAAGCGACTGCCTATTTCTTTATCACAACCCATTAACTGGGTAAGACGGTACTTCTTGGCAAGACTGGTGTCAGATTTTCTGGCTTCTGACAATCCGTAACGACTGCCAAAGATCTACAAATGACAGCCGGGACCAACAGCTTAACGTGCTTTCCGAGGCGAGGTGGAGTCTCGGTATGTTAAGATGGTCAAATACCGTGGCCCGTGGGAAAATAAAAAATACGAAATTTCCGCCTAGTCAATTCGCTACTATGTTGGGATCCACTTCCAGTCTAGCCAGATGCACCTGCTTACCAGCATTTTATATGGAGCGACTGCCTACAGTTACTGGATTCTGGAAATCAGTAAGATTTCCAGAATCCAGTAACTGGGTTTTATATATTTTACGTATTGTACAATACGGTCACGGTCTAAAAATCTTTATTAGTTTTCAAATTAGATTCTTTATCACTTATCATATGACACTGTGTGCAGTAAAACCCAAAATACTGTGCCAAGGTAGGTACTTCTGCCAGGGTTGCGGATTCTGTTCGAAAGAGGGTACCGTGGCCCTGGAAAGCAAAGAGCACTAGGAGGAGCACAGATGGGTTTTAGTCAGTAACTCTGACACTTCCTTCCGCTCCGCCCAGAGCGGGAGGAGTCATTTGATGATTTCCCTACCATAAAAAAGGTAGGTAAATACTTATGTATTACTTTTTAAAAGTTCTAAAACATCAATTCTGGCAATAGAATTTAATTATATGACTTTTTGATAATTTAACTCATTTCTTAATTTAAAATTTTATTTAATATCGACATTACATTGGTTACAACAATTTTTACTATTATCAAGAAAATTTGGTTTGAAAATTTCTTATTTACTTAAGAGAGCGTTTACGCCTCACGCAATACAAACTTTCAAGTCCTTATTTTTCGAAATAAATGAACCGATTTTAATGAAACTTGTTATACATATACGTTAGATATGCACACACACATTTTCGAAAAAAAAAAGTTCAGGTTAGAGAGGGATCAGTTATCACCATACTATCATTATCTTTTCCCATGAACTCTTTGCATGCATGTTATGTAACCTTTTTTCTAATCTTCATTGGCACAATACAAGCCAGCAAAATAAGATTAGTTCCTTACTTACCAAGAGCAGCATTCATGCCACCTTGTGCCGCAGTCGTGTGGGATCGAGTGGGGAACAGCTTGGAAACCATGGCTATTGAGAAGTTCGCTTCAGCAAGTCCAATGGCAGCCCGAAGGCCTGCACCTCCTGCACCAATGATGACACAGTCGTGCATGTGATGATGAATAGTGTAACAGGCTTCACGGTAGGTACCTTAAAGAAAACAATAATGGAAGATAAGTGTCCATACTCATCATCATCATCATCATCATATCAGCCGAAAGACGTCCACTGCTGGACATAGGCCTCCCCCAAGTGTCGCCACAACAACCGGTCCTGTGCGTCTCGCATTCATCGGCTACCGGCGACCCTCACCAGGTCATCGGTCCACCTTGTGGGAGGCCTTCCAACGCTGCGTCTTCCGGTACGCGGTCGCCACTCCAAAACTTTTCGGCCCCATCGACCATCTGTTCTGCGAGCAATGTGCCCTGTCCACTGCCACTTCAATTTGGCGATCCTTCGGGCTATGTCGGTAAACTTGGTTCTCTTTCGGATATCATCATTCCTGATTCGATCACGCAAGGAAACTCCGAGCATTGCCCTCTCCATTGCCCTTTGGGTGACTTTAAGCCTTCTGATGAGGCCATACTGATTAATCTAAATTATCATTTCAGTCGAAAGACGTCAACTGCTAGACATAGGCCTCATCGACCGGTGCCATATGTTTCACATCCAACAGATTCCCGCAGTCTTCACCAGCTGATAGATCCACCAAGGGAAGCTTCCTATATCTGCCTGGTCCGCGACCGCAATTCTAGGTCGACTAACCATAGAGTTACTTCTCCGTCTCCATAAGAATCTACTTTTGCGAATGGACACTATAGTCACTTTATTTTTATTATTCTTTAACTGTACATGTTAATGCTCAAAAGTGCCTTTTATTGGTATAGTTGAAATAAACGTTTTGAGTTTTGACTTTGACTATGATAGGCGCCAGATAAACTTGCAATAAAGTACATTGACCTTTCCCTAATATCCCTTCGTAGATACCCGAACAATAAGTCATGAACTATTTTCATTACTACACACACACAATTAAAAAGATCACGATAGAAGTCGATTTAGGATAGCTTTATGTCTTTCTGTTTTTGAATAAATTTATGAGGGTCAATGACCGTTATTGCACATTTATCTGGTATTCATTCTGCGAGCTGCCGACCGCTACTTCAATAAATCCTGCGAATCTTTTCATTTCCGTTTCGACCACCCTTTCCAATTAGGCTTATTCAATAAAATTGTAAACGACAATGTTGCAGTTCCATATTAGGTAATCTCAGTCATCACGCACGCATATGCTTTCATCTTGAGACACTGTGGTATGGTTTGTGTGACGCACAATAAACATTCAGAGAAAAGTAAATGCCGGTAATAAATCTGAGATGATTGGTTCTTACTTTTAAGGGGTGTTCGAGAGCGAAGTGTATTGGAAAACCGACAGACTTTCTGAAAACAAACAAAGTAAATATTAGTGTTGTGTGGCAAACATCTGTCATAGATGGTCATAAAATTTAGACATGGCAGGGAGAACTATAACAGAATCATTAATCATAATCAATCAATACATTTATACACGTTCATTGTCCCAGTACAAAGTTATAAAAAATATTCGTACGTCCATCTACAAACTCGCCCTAACTTGACAATAATCATTTTAGGGGATTACATTTATACTAATATACGGCCTAAAGAAAATGAATTTACATGAATGAAATGAAATGAAATGACTCCCTAAGGAGTCATGGACGTGTGAACTAAAAATTGTGTGACTCCCTAAGGAGTCATGGACGTCTGAACTAAAAATAGTGTGACTCCTTACGGAGTCATTGTAAGTCAGTCATCATAATTTATTTTTATATAATTTGCGGTATGAAATGTCAATATCAGCTGTGAAATTGTCATTCCGGTAAAATAAAACTCCTACACTTGTAGGTTCCAGTAAAAACATAGGCACATGAAATAATAATAAAAAAACTGCTAGAGGTAAGAGACGAAAACCAAACATCTGTTGGACGTCCGCAGTCATTACCTGTAAACAAACACACCTTACAACCGTGCGTGTTGCCAGTGATGACCTATGGACTCGAAACGTGGTCGCTCACAATGGGCCTCATCAGAAGGCTTAAAGTCACCCAAAGGGCAATGGAGAGGGCAATGCTCGGAGTTTCCTTGCGTGATCGAATCAGGAAAGATGATATCCGCAAGAGAACCAAGGTTACCGACATAGCCCGAAGGATCGCCAAATTGAAGTGGCAGTGGGCAGGGCACATTGCTCGCAGAACAGATGGTCGATGGGGCCGAAAAGTTTTGGAGTGGCGACCGCGTACCGGAAGACGCAGGCCTATGTCCAGCAGTGGACGTCTTTCGGCTGATATGATGATGATGATGATGAAACACACCTTCGAGAATATGACCCAGGAACTAGGTCGTAAGACGAAAAAAAAACGATGCAAAGGCTGCTACACTAAGCTCATTTCAGAGAGCCAAACTTAAAAACTTGCTGGTACAAAGGCTTCTAAAGTGGTAACGTGGTGCCTCAAGTGTTGCCGTCCTTGTTATAATACATTACATTGATTTAAATAAATAAACAACAATGCATACAAAAAAAATATAGTTTTGTTTTACCCTCTTCATATATGGGAAACTGGCAACATTTTACGGCGGCTCTTTTAAATTTTCGGTAGCCTTGTTATCCAACCATACGTCCATGAGAATCTTTATTCTCTTATTCATACGTCTAGTCAAATAAAAAACATCTGGAGTCATGGACATGTGAGTTTGGTACAAATATGACTCCATTTGGAGTCATTGGACAGTGAACGTGTTAAAACTCTTCCGTTACTAAGTGATTGAGCGATAGAGTGACTGAGTGCCTGAAAAACAACGCACAGCTGAAACTACTGCTCGTAAAAAGCTGAAATTTGGCATGTCGGTTGTAGGGGAGCACTAAGCGGATTTCACAAAATTTTTGCGGTAACGGAAAAAGAGGGATGTGTGTACACAGTCGCGGGCAAAAACTAGAACACTGTAATTTAAAACAGAACAAAAAACAACGTTTATCATTAAATAGAACCATTGTAGTCCCCCCTGCTGGGAAAATATGTTAAGAGCCTTAATATGAAATAGATGAAAAGATGATAGTATAACCTATCGAAATTCCTACCTTTGTAAGCAAAAACATGATTTCTATATTAAATCATACTAAAATACACATATACATTAATATTTTCTTTGTATTAAACGTCAAAACAAAACTGAATGACCCATTATGAAGAAAATAGTTGCGTTTCATTTGTTATGTCACAATTTTATTTTTTGTTTGTTTCGAGGAGGCCATGTTACACCCGACCGAGTAAAAACTTGTTCAAATAACTTTTTCAAAAACTTTTTGGAAAGATTTTTGATGAGATTAACGTTGTAATTTATTTCGAAAGTTTTTGTTGTTACCTTTTAACATATTTATTAAAACTAAGCCGCGAGACGCAGCTAGTAGTATATAAACTACAGGCGCGTTGCGCGCACTCTGAAATGGCAATATAGAAAAAAGGTAACGTATACCCAGCGCGCATATACGTACTGACGCCAGCACATCAAGCTACCAGAAACTGTCAAATTTTCCCAATCAACCTTGAACCTAATGCTATACTGATAAAGTTGAAAATCTATTAAAGAAATTTAACAGATTGCTGTACCTTGCTATCTTGCTACTGATTGAAACCGATAGTTTTGTTTTTTTTAGAGCTGTGATGTTGGTGCATGACGCGTCTATAGGTACATAAAACCCATTGGATAAAATCCATAAAACTGGCTGAAAAATGCTCACAAAGTAATCAACGTACAGTTAAAATAATGTGGGATAATCGGAAACACGGCCTGTTTTTGATGATGAATGAGTCACATAGGGGTGACTGGGCGGTGGGGCTTGCTTGTTGTGGCTTTTGCTCAACTCTAAATGTGAGTGGGGTCGCTCCAAAAACTGGGTTCGTCCGTTCGAGAGTTACACTCGAGGCAAAACTGGATTCTTTCGTTCGGTCGAGTCGTAGATACGCTCGTAAGTAGGCTCATATTAGTCGGTTTACTTAGGCTAGGCTCGTAAGGAAACTGTATTCACTGGTTCCGTTTGGGTGAGAGCTCACTTTGATCGCTTGGCTCGTAAACGTAATTGTAGAAATTAGTGACTCGAGAAAGAAAAAATTAACAACGATTATTGACCGGTAAAGTATTCGATTCTGGCACTGAAGTTGACCTCAAGAAAGATGCTAAAGCTAAATCCAAAATTATTATGTTGGTCGAACCTATAAATTTCGTCCATATTGAAAATGCAGAAACGTCGAAGGAAGTAGTATGGACGAAATATCAAAATGCGTTTGACGACTCTGGGTAGTCAGGAAGGGTCGGCTTATTACGGGATTCAGTAAATACATCTCTGGGCCCATAACCTGTAGAAATTAATAACTCGAGAAATAAAAAAATAAGAACGTTTATTGACCGTATATTACAATGACAAACCGAATCAAAGAGAAAAACACTACTCTTAAATGTTTCGTTCGGTTATGAAATCTACCAAAGAGTATTTATGTTTACTATTTCAACAGTAATTATACTCGCAGTGTTCGCCAGGGGTGAGAATGGGTTTGTGTTGCGGACTGGACTTGTAAGAAATGTAGCAGCGTTTGCTCTGATTGATAATGTGCCCGCTTCACTCAATCAGCTCGTAAGACCGAGGCGGTTGCTTTGGGTGGAATTTTGAGGTGTTGTGCACTCAGATTGCTTTAGAGTGGTAAGCATTTTTAGACTACAGTCGTAGTCTGTGCATAAAAACCTCGAAAGTATTTAGAAATCAAGCACATTGCATCGAATTACTGCAACTAAGATGTGTCCTAATTTTTTTTTTGTATTCCTATTGATTCTCAACAATAATTCCAAAATATTAAAAAAAAACTTAAATAAAAATAAACATCTTCCGCCCTTTCTTTCAAAATTCTGCAACAGATTCAAGACAAAATTACTAGCATTTCAGGTTGGAACACTTCTGATACAAGATGTTATGAACAGATATGTGAGAATATATCAGCAAGCCGTAGAATTGTTTGAATATGGCTCTCGACTTTAATGTGATGTGGTTCATCATCATCATCATCATCATCATATCAGCCGAAAGACGTCCACTGCTGGACATAGGCCTCCCCCAAGTGTCGCCACAACAACCGGTCCTGTGCGTCTCGCATCCATCGGTTACCCGCGACCCTCACCAGGTCATCGGTCCACCTTGTGGGAGGCCTTCCAACGCTGCGTCTTCCGGTACGCGGTCGCCACTCCAAAACTTTTCGGCCCCATCGACCATCTGTTCTGCGAGCAATGTGCCCTGCCCACTGCCACTTCAATTTGGCGATCCTTCGGGCTATGTCGGTAACCTTGGTTCTCTTGCGGATATCATCATATGATGTGGTATGATGTGGTTATCGCCAAATAATTGCAAAACTCCGTAAGATTTGTAAACTATAGGTATCTTGAGAGATTGTAAACTCTTTATATATTATTAACGTAACATTTTTGTTTGGGAAATTTTATTTAATTAATTTATTGCAACTGGACCATTAAAAGACACTTTTGTATGTCAGCATGTGACTCTAATTTATAGTCCATTCACAATGGTCGATAATTAAGAAAAAGAACGGACAAGAAACTCCATTGCACCTAACTGTTTTCAAATAAAAGTTTGTGTTTTCAAATACGATGCACCTAGATAGAATACCACTTCATAGTACTTATTGGTACGAAGTATTACAATTAAATTAATGAATTTATGAAATAGAGATATGATAATCACATACCTACTTACAAATATTGCAACCATCGATGGTAATAACTAGTTCTACAATGATTTGAATCAACATTCTGTAGTTTATAATCGGGGAGATTATAAACTATAGAATGTTGATTACGAATGTTGATGATAGGTACGTGAAATATTGTGAATTGACAAAAAAAATATTTTAGTAATCAAACTGACTACAAAACTGTAATAATTAAAAACTAAAAAAAAATGAGTGTCAAAAAACCCGACCGCTAAAAACGACTAAAATGTTCCAAAAAATTCGCTGTTCAAGCAGTCTGATGCTGCTTGTGGCCTCAGATCTGTGATTTAACTGCATGTGTTTGGAACATTGTAGTCGTTATTAGCGGTCAGGAGTTTGACAGTAATTCTTTTTCCTACATTTTAGTGAGTAACATGTTTTTTTCATTTCCGAAAGCCATTTTGAAAATTTATATAGCCTTTGTCACCACCATAATTCTGACTTATTCAACGTCAAAATCCGTCCAGCCATTTGGGCTGTAGACCGTGCCAAAGAAATGCATATACATACAAACATACATACATACGCTCGAAAAACTTTACCCTCCTTCTGATGCAGCCGGGTAAAAGGAGAGAAATAATGTTTTATCTTTAAAAAACTTGGCACCGACCTCAACAATACGAGTATAGTTGGCATATTTACTTTAGATAGTCGGTGTTTTTGGTTTTGTTTCTACGTTTTTTGACACTGACTTCCGAAATTAAAGTTATTTTATACTTTGTACAGTTTTTATTCGGGAGTCGGTTGTATTTTTTGTAAAAAAGTTTGTTATTTTTCACTTTTTAGTGAACAGCCACAACTAATTTGACATTAGATGTGCGTACTCCAACACAGCGTACCGGCGGCGTGATGTTATGTTATGAACTGGTGTAAATAATAAATTGACGTGCGATTTCAGAAATACTAGTCCATTTACAATCATTTATTGAAGAGTTCCGTTGCCGAGTTCCGTTGCCTGTTTCTTCGTCAGATCTTCACAAAGATGTTTTTTATCAGATCTTCACAAATATGATTTTTATCAGATCTTCACCAAATTAAATTGAGACCACTCCGAGAAAATACTTTTAAAAAAAATACCCAAATCGATTCAAGTGTGCCTATAAATTTGAAGAGTTCGCTCTATTTCTCCCGGATCCCATCATCAGATCCTAAACAGATGACCAAGGGACCACCTGGGAAGTCTACCCTTTCAAACAAAAAAATCTAAATCGCTCCTGGCGTCTTCGAGTAGATAATCGGGGAAAAAACCTACATAAAAAAAACTTTCCAACGAGTCGGTTAAAAATGAATAATAATCATTATTATTTTATCTGTTTGATCGTTGAGTACATTTCATGCATTTCTTAACTTAAATCCGCTATCGTGTACACCTATCAAAGTGACGCGTAGCGCAAATAAACATTTATTAAAACTGACGAGTCATCATCATTATCTTCAGGTAAAGGAAAGACTTCAGGACATAGAGCCGTCCCCTAAGTTTCAGAACATCGATCGGTCCTGTGCTGCGCAGCCAATGCCTCCCCGCGTCCACCAGGTCATCGCTCTGCATTGTGAGAGGCTGCGCCAAAGCTGCGTCTCACGGTACGAGGTAACCACTCCACAATCTTTCGACTCAAACGACTATCTGCTCCGCGAGCAAGGTGCTCTGCCCACTGCCACTTATTTTGCCAATTCTCCGGACTAACTATATCGGTAATCTTGGTTCCGAAAACCGTTGAACCGTCAAGTTTGTTTATTAAACATTAATGCAACATTGTGCCATAATTTAGGCATTAATTTAGGTGTAAACAGGCTGTTAGCAAAAACGGGCATAAATTGGCTGAACCGAATTCCACTTTGCAAACCCGAAACAAAGTTAAAACCACTGATAAAATTAATCCTGTAGTATCATCGAAATGCCTAGCGCGATGCAAGCAATTTAGCGAAATATATTTTTTTAAATTCCGTACCAAAACGAGAAAAATATTTTACTCATAGCCTGCAGCTTATTTCAGTAAATACTACAAACAAAGCTTTGAATGCTTGTCAACATTATAAAAGAATTGAAAACAGAACAGTTTTCTATAGCAACAAAAGCCGAAACAAGACTTAAATTTAAAGCGAATAATTAAGTTTATTTTTAATTTATTTATAATTGGGCTAGCTTGTGACCGCGATCACGCCTGATGGAAAGCGATAAATGAGGTACATGATGAAGCGAGCGTGCCCAGAAGATGCCTTGAGGCACTGGTACTCCGTCGCGAACCAGGCGGGTGTTAGCCCTACCACTGCAAGGCAAGGATTGGCCAGTCTTGTAAGATGTTAGGTGAGACTGTCCAGGATGCGCCGAGCGCTCGGTTCAGTTGAGTGTCTGTTGAGTCGACTGAGTTAGTGGGCTATGCAAATAAATAAAATTGAGTTACTGTATGTAATATCAAAATAATCGCTGTTTACTAAATACCCTATGAAAGTATCCACAATATCTATAACAATAACAAAATTTTCAAAATTTTAATATGTTGTCGGTTTCTTGCGTCTTATCTCCGGAAAAACTGGACTGATTTCGACTTTCGCTGGCTAATGCCTGCTAAAGTAACCTAAGTTACTTTTATTTGAGCAAAAGAATTACGGTTCCGTACAAAAAAAAAACAACTTATGAAAATACTATTCACGAGGGCAAAGCCACGGGCACTCCATTTGCACACTACAAAACATACCTATTTCATTTCCATTCATTACCCGAAATTGACTGTGTGAATAAAAATACCGTTTCGTCCTTATCACTGAATTTTAAATACTAATATTTACTAATATTATAAAGCTGACGAGTTTGTTTGTTTGTTTTTTTCTGGAAAAAAATTTGAGGTTGCCTGCTTGTCGGTCTTCTACAAGAACTCCACGACCTCGTCCCACCAACCCCCTTCTACGTTCGGATATCTAGACTCACTGCAAGTTACCATCCCTACCTTGCTGCTATTCCACCAATTCGCACTAAGCGTTTCCGAACGTCTTTTAAAATGAGCACAGCAACGGAGAGGAACTCTCTGCCTGCGTCGGTGTTTCTGAACACATTCAACCCTAATTTCCACAAAGTTAGAGTGAACAGGCTTCTTCCGGGTAAGCTCACTTTATTGTCGACTTTGTCTCTCTCACTCCGTCAAGAGCAAATCCATCTTAACTAAAAAAAAATGAAAGTGATGTCACCAAAAAGCACAGATTCAGTAATCAACCAAAATCCTCACCCAACTATTCAGTTTTGAGGTTTTGAGGTCGCTGTAAGATGAAATAAGTACTAAGTGAGCCGTGAATCTCTCAGTTGACGAGTCCAAGACGAGTCCAGTGTAAGACTCGTCAACTGAGAGATTCACGCCTTGGTTGGATTATTATTTTTCCATGTTCTTAGTACTTATTTCATCTTACAGCGACCTCAAAACTGAATAGTTGGGTGAGGATTTTGGTTGATTACTGAATCTGTGCTTTTTGGAGACAACGCTTTCCTTTTTTTTTATTTGAGATGGATTTGCTCTTGACTCTAGTCTACATAGGTCAGAGGTGACAGAGACAAAGTCGACGATAAAGTGAGCTTATCCAGAAGAAGCCTGTTCACTCGTAACTTTGTAGAGATTATGGTTGAATGTGTTCGGAAACATAGACGCAGGCAGAGAGTTCCACTCCGTTGCTGTGCGCATTTTAAAAGACGTTTGGAAACGCTTGGTGCGAATTGGTGGAATAGCAACAAGGTAGGGATGGTAACTTGCTGTGAGTCTAGATGTCCGAACGTAGAAGAGGGCTGGTGGGACAAGGTCGTGAAGTTCTTGTAGAAGACTGACAAGCAGGCAACCTCAATCATTTTCACTACTACACGGGCGGATGGACGGCGGGTAACTAAGTCCCCGCTGTCCATCCGTCCGTCTGTCTGACTGCGGGCTGTATCTCAAGAGCCGTAATAGGTAGACAGTTCAAATTTTCACAAAGTGTGTACCTATTTCTATTGCCGCTACAGCTGTGACAACAAATAATAAAAATTAAAGCGGGAATGGAAACTAACGGGCTAAAATGTAAAGAGTTGAGATATGGTTTTTAAAAAATCTATTTCAAACTTATCGCGTAAAAAAGTAGCCTGTGTCCTTTTCCATATCCCTAGGCTATATATCTGCCAAATTTCATGACGATGCGTTCAGTGATTTTAGCGTGAAAGCGTTACAGACAGACAAAGTTACTTTCGCATTTATAATATTAATAGGGATTAACCCATTTCACAATCGAAGAGGAGTTATCTACAAACAGTTTCGGTCACAAAAAACCAGTAACATTGTTGCTTTCTTAGCAGTTTGATTACGTATTCTTTAGATTGATGTTTTTAGATAATTATGTCAAACAGCAGTTTGGTTACCGCTCACCAGAACAACTGCAGTGCTGCCTTGAAATAATATGTCGTATAATTACTTATCAAATTTTAAACAAAAACTTACCCACTATTACCTAAAACTAAAAATAAAATACATTTTATTTATATTGCAAAGTAAAGAAAAAAAAACAAATTATACACGTTAACAAATTATTCAACTCAAAAAACGGATTAAAAACAATGCCAATAGAATAATTAATTTAAAAATTAAAATGAAAACTGAATTTATAACATGTCAATACATTAAAATGCAAAATTAAAGTTTAAAGCACACCATTTAATTAGCGAAAGCGACTGTCGAAATGCCAAAATTTAGGAATTTGATCACGTGACATTTTGATAGCATTAGCTATCAATCCCATACGTTTTCGACGTATTGACAATCGCCTACGCCACGCCACCGTTGACAGAATCTCAATTGTCTCGAGCCCAGATTCACCCCGTCAGTGGTTGATTATGCAAAAATTGTTAGGTACATCTGTTTCAATTATTCCACTTTTAATTTGTTCATAGTATTCCGGCGTAAATTGAAGCAAGCGCTAATGTCCGCCCCTAAAAACTTAATCACCCTTGCTTCACCCCTTATTATGTATGTAGTTTATTTTCTAAAAATCGAAACATTTGTTATTGTTATTGTTTTATCGAAATCATTCAAATGCCGTGTTCCAACTTCATCGGACCAAGCATTGATACCAAGGTCTTTCCAGTTCGCTCAAACCGCGACATTTTTCTTACTTTGACCATGTTTATTACCGTCATAACTTTTGAAAGAAGGTCCGATTTGAATAATTTAAAAGTGTAATTTACACGGACATAATCAACCTTAATTATCAAACAATTTAAATGGATAAGTATTAATATCATGATACCAAAATCACCATTTTATCATTTCACCAGGAATTTGCTTGAATAATTTGAACTAAAAGCGGTCATGGTGACTTAACCATAATAGTTAGACATATAGTATTGCGGACTTTTTTGTAGATATAGATGACCTCTATAAAACTGTAAAACAACACTTTGCTCTATTGTCAATAGATTCCGCAGCGTATGCGAAATAAGGATATTTTTTCACACCTTGGGATACATAATCGAAGTTTTCGTTTAGCCTATGTCCATCAGGGATAATGTAAAAATTCTACTGGTGAAAGAATTTTATCAAATCGGTCCTATTAATTTAGTTTCGGAGCCTATTAATTTCAAACAAACAAACAAATCTTTCCTTTTTATAGTATTAGTGTAGATTTCGTGTTGTATGGTGCTAGAGTTTCAATTTCTTGTGTTTTGCTAATGCTTAGCTGTACTACAGTGCTTGTGCTTAACTGTGCCTGATATAACTGTTTGTGATAACGGATGAGGGTCATTCCGTGGTTTTGTGCAAAAAGCAATTCCAGACGAATTTACCCATGAATTTATTTGAAAAAGTGAACTGATTTTTGCTTAGAGAACAAAGACATAATAACTTTAAAAGTAGTATCGCTAATATTACATTTTTTTTTATTATATATTAAAAAAAAAATGTAAAACTGTCTGAAAAATCATTCCTCTCCGTTTCCAAATTGGGACTTCGGTAGATCTTTCGATGTTTATTTTTCTATATTTGTGATTATGACTTTAACTAATACGCAATATTAAAGCTAAAGGCCTGAACTACAATTTATGTATTTTTATTTTCAATTTATTGCAATCTATTTATGTAAAAAGCTTCTTTTTCGAAATGTCACAAAAAAAATTTCATTACCATCCGTACACAGAAACTTCTTAATTTAAGAGAATACGAGACGGTCTCCGATACGATTCCCGTCAAAACGGGTTTATACTGGTCAGTCGGCCCTGGCAACAGAAACGAGTGGACGTGCGCGTGTTGTGGATAAAATTATTTACGATCTTCGAATTGTAACCAGTGTTTCGTCTATAAATCAGCTCATCACCTTCCTTCGATTTCACAAGGTACCGTAATAATTAAATTATTATAAATACGTAATATGTCTATCTCTTAAAGCCATATTCGTCCTGTTTTAAAATCAAATTTTAAATGTATTCTACAACGAAGTTATTAATATAAATTGTGAATTTTTTCATTCATCTCCTCTGCATTACCTTCCGTTCCGTCCATTTTTTTGGAAGGTAATGAATAGTTTTGGAAGGAAATGAAAAATTCTTATTTTTATTTAAAAACAATTGTGTTCCAGTATGTATAGTGTCTGTGTGTATTATCTATATGAGACAAGTTTTTTCGTATAATTTACTAAGTATTAATTTTATAAATTTCAGCATAAATATGGGTAAAACTCGTAAAAAGTTGACAAGAGAAGTTCTAGTTCATTACAATCCATACAGTTTTCATCACCATCCTGTTGTTGATTTTCAGCCAGCCATATCTCAATTAGTAAATAATATAAAAAAGTGCCTTGAACCACTTTTTATGAATGTGATGACGATTTTAACTCGAATAATAAAAAAAAAATGTTAAATCTAACATTTTTTTTTTGGTTCCGCTGATCGTCGCAATTTGCACGAAACGACGGAATCACCCATGAACATTAGCAAATCTGCTGCACCTACCTAAAAATATTGCGTGTGTTCTCACTGTTGTCATAAACAATATACCTATTTATGTAGCTGGATAATCAATATAATTTTATACCCGAAACGTGTTCAACATTATATTATTATCCTCAAGATCATCCACAACTTCCTACACACACACCCACACACATCCTACTTTCTACTTGACTAACAAATGCTCAGATAAAGAAAATAAAACACATTTATTTTTAACATATCTTTTATTAGGTTTACGTTACATAACTCCTAACATAGATAATATTATATAGATTACGATTGAACTTGTTCTTATATCGTAATCTATTTTAGGAGTGGAGAACAATTATTTTTTGTACACCTTCGGGTATAACATAGCGCGCTTCAAATTTTTTTGTAACACCTATTTATTGTACCTATGTTAACAAATGAATATATGACTTATGACTTAATTACCTTGGTAATTGTTGAACTTTTAGCGTTCTTTCAACAAGCTTCATACGAGAACATTTTTTTTTTATTATTAAAAAGTATTTACGTTTTTATGTAAAATACATAAAAACACTGATTAAGTAAATAAACATATTACATACAAAAACATAACGCTTATGAAATAATAAGTACATAAACTGACAAATAGTTATGCCCAAAACATAAAATATTTTATCAAAATTTTACGTTCAATATTATAAATTATTTAAGTGTTCAACGCGACTCCATACCTCCTGTAGTAAAATTCGGAGAAGCAAACAGAAACGGAACAAAACGATGTAGGTCGCAAGGCAATAATGGGAAAAATGTACTTTATTTGTTGCGTTTAATGTTGATTTCACACTAAATGTTATTTAACCTATGACTTTCAATATCTGAGTGACAGATTGCTTTGCTAATTTTTTGTGATGAATAATTGTAAGTATAAGATAATGTTGCGAAGATTTGTGACTTTATAACTAGGTGCCAAGGTTGTAATTCGGTTGAACTAAAAACTATTATAAAACTATTTTCTCAGTTCACTAATAAACAAATGCTAGTAAACATAAGCTGTAGTAGGTACCCACGTGGACAGAATTATTTAGCATTGATTTTGTACGTGTCCCGTTATCTAGTTGTATTGTTGATCGAAGATTATAAGTCACAATCACAACACCGCAAGAAAAACGAAGCAAATAGTATTGTATTATTTACGTTTAGGTCCTTATGTGAAAAATAAGCAGACTATTTTAGTACCATTGCTGTTGATGAACTGTGACAAATCCTACCTCCTGACAGGATGTTTAAAAAGATGAGTTTTTTGTTTTTTATTTTTTATTTTTTTTATTTGTTTAAAAAAAACGTTGCCCCACACTAGGATTTTCTCCTGTATCGTGGGTGCGTTTACAAACATTTAAATTCACATACACAAACAGCCAGACCCGGAACAACTATCTGTAGGCCATACAAATATTTGTTCCGTGCGGGAATCGAACCCGTGACACGCAGCGCAGCAGTCAATCGCTCAACCACTGCGCCAACTGTGTCAAGTTGATGATACTTATGATACATATGAAGAGTTCTTTATCAAATAATAATAATATATATAAAAACACTGGTATTCAGCTAAAACCGGTTTACGGTTGGCTAGGCAGACTGATGATGGTTGAAATAGGTACAAATTAATCTATTAATTGACACCGCTCTAATTCTTTTACATTGACGCCCAAGATTACATGAAAGCGGTTCCGTCTCTTTTACCAAAAAAATGTGTGGGCGATAAAAAGGGAGCTATAGAACTCCAAAAAAGCACAAAATTATAAACATAAAGTTAGTATTATGCCAAAAAACAATAATAAATACATATCGATGAAAAAAGTGTAAAATCCTCGAAGCAAAATGTTAATTTAGTTAAACCTATTATAAAGCTGCTTGCGTGATATAAGTAAAGACCTGCGCCAGGCAAGAGGACAAACAACATGAATAACTTAGTACCTACAAACAGTAGGTTCACCATGATAGTTCTGAAAAGAAATCCACCATATCGAACATTTTTTTTTGTACAAAAAATAAGCTAACTACATTTTGCTGTACATTATGAAAATATCAAATCACAGTAATAATATGAATTATTCTACCATGATTTAATTAGGTTCTAAACAATTTTGATAGGATATAAAAATACGCTACGAAAGTTTAACGCTTCATAAGATGTAAGAAGCGAAAATTAGCGATGCGGACACCCGCGGTCCCCCTGGCGACCACCAATCGATACTTACTAAAGTAAGATACGAGAGAAAATTTGTGAATATTAGAACCGAACAGATTCTTCCTGCTACTATTAGTTTGTCTCAAACTATTCAAAAGTAACGGTACTTATCGTTTGATGGATAAAACTATGAATCTTCTGATTTAAAATTCTTCTACTAAACAAATTAAAGTAGCAAGAGGAGAGGTTCCCACTATAGTGCAGTGACGTCACCCATTGAGGGATCAACGACAGTGCGACTGGGCGCGGCGAGACTCGCCCTCGCGCGTGCGCAAACGCTAACATGAACTGACGCAGCTAAAATGAGCCATTTTGTGAACTTTATCCCCACAGTTCTAACATGTTTGAATAACCCTTTCGCGAATCATTACAAAATATAGCTTATTAAATTCTCCATAAATTAAAATATATATATCGCCTTATAAGTGTTCCAAAAGTGACAGTTTTAATTTTAAGCACCTAGTTGTAGTGATACTGGATGACGTTACGACTCCCCGCGACCCGCCGATACACTGTACTACAATAATTACTGTGAAAGTAGTACTATCGCGTCCTCGGATTACCCGACAAACATGCTAAAAATAACTCTAAAGTTTTATTCTAAAAAAAACACGTAAGTCTTACTATAATTTAGAATTCTAAAGAACTTAGTGCTACAAGTTCTAAACGTGATGTAATAGTTTTAAAAATGTTTGACGCTACTCGATTATATTTCGGCGATAGCTAAACTTTTCGTTGTAAAGTTCTAGTGGGTTTTTGTGAGTGTCGTGAAGGAGAAATCAAGACAGTGCCTTAGTAAGAAGTGTGAAAGTAAATTAATCCAAAGTTTTCACAATTTAAGTGTATTTTGGTGTCACTATTTCATTTTAAGGGTGAGTGTGCGGTAATTTAAGACGATTATGGTTTTAAATAATGATTATATGTCCTATTATTTCAAGCCGTAATTTAAATACGAACTGTAGTAGTTCGTATGCCTATTTTTAAGTGCATGTTATTTTATAAGTTTCTTATAGCATTTTTTTATGTATGGAACTATTTAATTTTGCAAATAATATTGGAAGTGCATACATTGCTAGCGTATTAAGTATGTGTTTTACCAACACAGCGTCTCATCTAAATGGAAATTCTTTACAATTATTTTTATTCGTTTTTTATTTTTCCTCTAATTTAGGAATAAATCTGCGTACAACAAATTATTGTGTATTTGACTGTACACGTTATTACGAACGATTGAGCTTTCGAAAGTATTAAATATTTGATGAGTTCGCCGAGCGTGTGGAATTCTGAAACAATAGGCTTATTCTCTAAACACGTTTTACCATTTTTCGTGGCTTTTAGTTTTTTTTTGTTTCCAGTTTTTTTTAACCGGACTGAATTATTTCGGGACTTCTGACGTAAGGGATATTTTTGGTAGGAATCGTTTTCAGGCCACCTTTTTGGGTCTGTTATTTTTATTTAGGGAAAAAAACTGTCTGGATTTTTAACATTTATTAAGTAAGCTGTAATTAGGAGTTACTTACATGCTTAAAAAAATACACTAAATATTTTAACCACATTTATGTGAGTATACTTATAAATCACATAAATTCTATTGTTTTAGAACCTTTGTTCTGAAATAATAAGTTTCAATCGATAATAATGGAGCCTAGGTTTCTACTTTGCCAACTTATTTTGGCAACCGTATTGGTGAAGATAATTACGTAACTCTACTGCGGATATTTTCGTGACAGTCGACTTTCTGCAAACAATTCACGGCTATTCTAGTTCTACGGAATGCGGTAAAACTGAACTCTTTAAGAGTACTCGTAATTTTTGGAAAATATCGAAATGTTCTAGTCCAATTTGAGACGTTTGAGCGCTGGCTACACCGACGAATGACGAGAGTTTTATTTTTATTTCGTTTTATTCCTTTTTTATACATTATATCTTACATCAATATCTCGACTCTATAAAACAGGAATTGAAATCAAGTTTAACCGAGTCCAACTCCAATTTGACTCGTTCAAAGTAAGCGTCCATTTTGCGAACATTTTGCTAAGGCTCTCGCAAACAGACGCCTTGACAACGTGACAACGAAGATGAGATGACAATAAATTGTTCTATTCGTAGATAAAAATGTATGATAACGGGTTGTCACATTGTCCCCGTCATCGTTTACTTTACAATAGATATTACAACAAAGTATCAAGCAGATGCACAGACACCATTCAGTCTACCCTTACGACATATTTGTAGCTATAGTTTACACAACAACATTTGAAAATATCCAAAATCCATGTATTTATTATAACGCAGCAAAGCGGTTGGTTAAAATATTGATATAATATAAACTAAATGGTAAACCAAGTACTTAAATGGTTAACCAATTAGCGCACTACATGGTAAAATAATGGCTTACATTCCTTACGAATATCAAGTTAATATCTAATTATCTCGCTCGCAACAACCAAAATATTTGATGTTGGCTCGTGCACGGATATCACAGCTTAAATAGACTGAATGGTGCACACAATACAAAAAAAGACAAAAGTTCTACAAGGTTCTAAGTTCTCCCATATTTTTCTCCATCCATACATAAGTAGTTATACTTACTTATGTATGGAGAAAAATATGTGAGACCTTGGGCCGTATTGTAACATTCGCAGCGAGCATGTTATGTTACGCCGTGTCCCAAAATCCGTGGAAAACAAAGCACGTACGCTTGTACCATGCGCAAGTTCGTGCTCGTTTCCACGTACTGACGGCACAAATGCTCGCTTTTTAAGATGTTACATGACGCCCCGTAATACCATCACCAGTCAGTACCCACCTTTAAGGTGCAGTGTTGCCAACACTGCCGTGGAAACGTAGGCAAGGACAAAAAACATCTATTCCTTTCCCACTTTTCTAAATTATACTGACTTTTCGTGTGAAGTTGAGTTTGAGAGAACCAAATTGCAATACTAAATTATGATCTCATTATACCATTTACAGAAGAAAAAAATATGAAAGCTAAGTTTGAAACGTATGTTTGAGATTGGCGCCAAGGACAGGAAATATGAAAGGGAATCATTGTATTGGTATGGGATGCAATGTAGTAAGATGGAGAGGAAAAGGAAGGGTACATGGAGTGAGCGACAGCGATTGACAGGTCGGAATGTAAGAACAATGCGTATTTCGCCGACCCCAGGTAACACGGGACAACGGCATTTAACATGATGACAGAAGAAAAAAATCAATAAATATTATAATGAGTTCATAATTTCGCATTTTAAAAGACCTAATAATTCTCGTTCCAATGCCACTTTGAACAACATTGAAGAGACGTCATTTTAGTTCAAAAGAATCGATTCAAAGACTACAATAGTATACTGGCTAAATCGAGTTCTCTTGGTAGGTATTAAAACATTGAAAACACCGATTTGTGAAATAGAAATAAACGTAAACACCTTATTTAGGTACCTAACGACAAAAAAATTATGTACAGTTAGTGTTCAAAACCGCGATATCACTATCCCAAAGCTAAATTCTATTTAAATACAAAAGAAGGTCTTTGGCCCTCGACTCATTTAATTCTATATTAAAGATTAAATCAGTTTTAGAGGATTTAACCGTCTTCTAACAAATACATATTCAACTTACAAAATGAATGTCGAATGTCAGTATTGCTTGGAGTAGACATTTTGCTCATTTTTGCACAGTGGGAGCCCGAATGTAGCGTAAATTCCAGAAACTCTGAAGCGACGCCCCCTCACTACGTTGTAAATCATAGTACTACCAAATGCATTGGAAACTAGGTCAGTTATTGACATAGGTACAGGATTCGTCTTTACAATAGGTGTTCATTGAACTGAAAGTGGGTAGTTTATTTTTATATTTTCAATTAAGTATAACTTTTATAAGTAAACATGTTGGAGCTTTATTTTACACTACTCACTGTGCCCGCGACTTCGTTCGTCGTGTCGGAAAAAAATGTATGTGCATAGGAATGAGGAGACTGGTCACCCGTGACTTAATAATAACAAAGTCAAAGTCAAAGTCAAAACGTTTATTTCAATTAGGCCATTAAACGGCACTTTTGAACGTCATCATTTACATTTAAAATAATATAAAGTGACTCTACTGTCCGTTCGCAAGGGTAGATTCTTGAGAAGAGAAGAACGGACAGCCGCACGGGTCGATATTAAAGGTTAAGCAACGCTTGCCGCGGTCGGCCTGTAGATGGGTGACCATTTTAACACAGTGAGACTCCTTCGTGTCTATGTATTTTTCCTAACGTTTCTCAGTCTCTACAGACACGGCAAGTCTACGATTTTATTATATGTACAGATTTTCACATAGTTTTTATTTTTTTTAATTTAACATTTTAAAACCCTGTTAGGTAACGATAATTTTGAATGTTCTTGCTTCAAAACACATAGAGAGACAGAAAAAAAATACGACACACTATAATATTAAAATGCGTCAGTTAACCGAGTTATGATGGGTATCCGGCTTTCCACCTGCAGAGCGTGCGTCCTCATGTGCAGCCTCAGGGAGATATTGAACTTTATTTTCTAGTCACCAGGTGTCATGTTGAGTAACAACGAAATACATGTTTAATATTTTTTTAATCATACAATATTCGAGCTCGGTAAACGAGTCGGGATTTATTTGCTGCGTCCAATTATTTTCCCTCATATCAATCCGCGGGAGCCTCAATTTAACCCTTTGAATGATTGTGCCCAATCAGACAAAATAATGATAACTAAAACATTTTAATAACGTTCATTGAAATTTGTTTCCGATTTAAATCTACGCTACTGTTTTTACAAGATTTTTTTAACTTGCATATATCTATGTTTGTTCGGGTGGATTCTGACAGCTCACTTTTGAAGCAGATATCTTCAACCAATTGAGCTGGCAATGCATGGTTAGCTGTGTGACGTCGTCCTAAATCCAACATGGCGGAACACTCAAGATGGCGGATTTGTTATTTTTAATGCCATCCTACAATATGGGTATCAAATGAAAGGGCTTGCTGAGAATAACTCGAAAATTAAAGTACCGTTACTCTAAATCCAATATGGCGGACTTCTTAAGATGGCGGACTAAGTTTTTTATACTTTACTACAATATGGGTACCAAATGAAAGGGTTTGCTGGGAATAACTCGAAAATTAAAGTACCGTCACTCTAAATCCAATATGGCGGACTTCTTAAGATGGCGGACTAAGTTTTTATACTTTCCTACAATATGGGTGTCAAATGCAAGGGCTTTCTGAAAATAACTCGAAAATTAAAGTGACGTCACTCTAAATCCAATATGGCGGACTAATTTTTATGCTTTCCTACAATATGAGTGTCAAATTAAAGGACTCGAGCATGATGCGTTGAATGTGATGAACAGACTAAGAAATCTGTCCAGCGATAACTAAACAGTAAAAAATTAATTTAAAGTAAAAAGACTTCTAATAAGTTTATAATCAAATGCGCTAAAAAGAATAAAAAAACTTTAAATATCAACTTAAACGTCATTATACAATTTATATTATATAAAAGCTTGTCGCGAGATGTAAGTAGGTACTCGTATTTAATTAACTCTTTATCTACATAGGTAAATTAGTAAATTGTATCAATAAGGCACACATACAAACATTAAACAGATGGCTTCTTCTGAATTGAAGTTGCATCCGTCATGTCAGCGAAAAAATCATTGAAACTATCCAACTCATAGTGGTAGTGGGAGCCATATAAGGGGCTTTGGGATTTACTCGAGCGCGGCAGATTAATATAAGGAAGGATACTTTACCATGTACCTTCAACCAGTATGAGCCATTAATATTACGCTCAGGAGAAGGCGTCAGATAAGTAAAACAAAATCGATCATCTGAAAGACTCGAACGCGTCAGATTAAGATATGGGGGATTCATTAATAGCTAAGTGTCAATTTTGCTAATCTGACGATTTGAGTGTAACCTAAGGTGGCGGGAGGGTGACAAAGTTGCAAAAAAAAGCGATGTCTGGACTTACTCGAGCGCGGTTGGTTTTTATTTATTGTAAAGGTAATAACACCAGATTATCAAAAAACATATAATCTGACGATTTTCGCAAGCCGAAGGTAATAAAAACGTCAATTAAGTACATGTAGCTTTTTCCCAACTAT
Source organism: Melanchra persicariae (assembly GCA_947386135.1). NCBI lineage: Eukaryota > Metazoa > Arthropoda > Insecta > Lepidoptera > Noctuidae > Melanchra > Melanchra persicariae. The sequence goes on from OX376643.1 coordinate 3,362,136, forward strand.
ATTGAGGTCGGCTTCCAGTCATCCGGATTCAGCTGAATGCCAGTGTTTTACGTGAAGCGGCTGCCTACCAGACCACCACAACCCATTAACTGGGTAACACTGTACTTCTTGGCAACACTGGAGTCAAATTTACTGGCTTCTGACCATCCGTAACGACTGCCGAAAATCTAAAAATGACCACCGGGACTAAAGGGGAAAAGGACAACGTGTTTAAAAAAAAAAAAAAATAAGTAGGTAAGCATTTTTTTTTTCAAGTCGTCAGATTACCAATACTCCTCAAAATAATTGTCAGATTTTTGGTCACTATGGCATGATGAACCTTTAGTATGCTAATCTGACGCGCTCGAGTATTTCAAGATGGCAATTTTTTTACATTATCAGGAATTCGCTGCGAGTTTGTCACTTTCAAATCGTCAGACTCAGAAATGGGAGCATCTGTAGGGTTCACTGAACACCTCCTCTGAAAATCTGACGCGCTCGAGTACATGTACCTATTTTTAATATTTTTTCACCCCGCCATGCAAATCGGCAGATTAATATATATTTCGTATCAGAGACATGTTGGAGCATGAAAAATATTAATATTTGACACGCTTGAGTATTTCCATGTCATTGTTTTTTTGGATACGTATCAAAATCCCGAATTTTAAAAGACCGAATTTCAAAATACCGATGGACGAAATTCCGGAAATTGAAATGCCGAATGCTTGTTTGGTCGAAAGTTTAAAATCCCGAAAGTTCATTTGCCCGAAAGCTTAAAATCCCGAAGTTTAAAATCCCGAAGATCCATATCCCGAAGTTTAAAATCCCGAAACTACAATCCAAAGCCTAAAATCTGCTGCCTGCGACTAGATAATTAGACAATGGTGAAAACATTTCACGCGTGCTCAATTGGGTTGAGGTCTAGCAACTGAGCAGGCCATAGCAGAACGTTGATGCGAGCATCGGCAAGAATGCGTGGTACGACTCTAGCTGTGTGTAGACGTACATTAGTCGAAACGAATCACCCAACCGGCTTTGCCTGAGCATTGAGGTTGCCCCTGATCCAAATGAGATCCATGGTGCTTCCATCGATTCAAATACCGACCCAAACCATTATTCTTTCCCCTCCATATGAATGAACTTCCTGACAAACACAACGCCAGTCTTTTTCCTCCAGATTTCTGTGTTCACGCGCCCATTGTAACCTGCCGGTCGATTCTGTCGACATCACCTAGGCGGAGTGAACGACAATTGAGCTGTCATTCTATCTTATTTGTATGGTTTGACAACTCACCCGTCGTGCGCCCTGCCCGGGTGTTCACTTCGACATGTCTACAGAATCGCACTGCTGGCCAAACGACTGCGGGGTGCTATTAGTGGAACTCTCAGCAGCCTTTGGGAACGCAGACTGTCACGCAAACGATTTTGAATGGTTTGGTTCATATCAGCAAGCCTGAAGAGCTGTGGAGTCTCGTAGCCAACATCATGGTGGTCATGGTACGATTCCGTCGAGCAGATTTTTGATGTACCGGTTCTGTCTGCAAGTGGTGATGGAAGATTGTCCTTCACGTCGCTCGGACACGCTGCCCGTAATACGATTGCGTGTCCTATGGCGGCTTATTTATATATATATTATTACCCTACACCTGCCCTACATCTGCCCTACACCTGCCCTACACCTGCCCTACACCTGCCCTACACCTGCCCTACACCTGCCCTACACCTGCCCTACACCTGCCCTACACCTGCCCTACACCTGCCCTACACCTGCCCTACACCTGCCCTACACCTGCCCTACACCTGCCCTACACCTGCCCTACACCTGCCCTACACCTGCCCTACACCTGCCCTACACCTGCCCTACACCTGCCCTACACCTGCCCTACACCTGCCCTACACCTGCCCTACACCTGCCCTACACCTACCCTACACCTACCCTACACTATTTTTCGAAATGAATGAACCGATTTGTTTGAAACATAGTATTTATTTTTTCATTTTTAATTTATAATTTCAGAGAGGTCCACTGTGTTAGTAACAATATTACTTAGCCTTTGTTAGTACTAAATAACTAAAACAGATCTCGTTCAATCGGTTAATTCCCACACAATCGGGCTGTCTGCTCGCTCAGCTGTCGAGTGCTGAATGATATTAGAACTGCCACGCAGCCTGCGAACTAACAAGGCAGATTTCTTGCACCATACTGCGTCAAAGCTATCAGTGCGTGCTTCGGCAAACATTGCTGACGCACTGCAGAAGCGTGGCAGTCGCAACAGCACCCTGAACGCATTGTTATATTGAATGCACAGAGCATTGTAAGCCCTTTGGGTATAACTTGGTTTAGTATGCATACGCTATCCAACCAGGTCGAAAAAGTTAGTTAAGAACATTTTCGAAAAATATTTCAGGAGGAAAGATAGACTGATTTTTCACTTTCTATAGAAAACTTTTTTTTTTTTTTTTTTTTTTAATCTTTATTTATTTAGAGGCTTTTACCTTACAAAGGTACGTCAGCCTCATCATACCCTAATCTAACTAATTTTACATTTTTTATTTTTATTTAACAAATATATTATTGCGTAAGCGAGGGAGCTAGTGATGCGGCAACCATTTCGTATGTCAGCTTCGCTTCTCCAGAATTAGGTGAAGATAATATTCTAATGAAAGCTCCAACATCATACATATTAACTTTTAACTCCCGCATCACTATCTCCCTCTCTCTCCTGTTCTTTTCACATTCCACCAGCAAATGTTGGACGTCTTCCACTTTATTACACACTTGGCAATTAGGGGAATCGACTTTTTTCATTAGGTATCCAAATTTCCTGGATGGAAAATGACCAGAACGCAATCTATGTGCCATAACAACATACGACCTCTTTATATGACTTCCAGCGAACCATGGGATTCGAGGAGGCTCACTTTGCAAAGTCTTATACCATATGCCTTTTTCTTTAGACTTCTTGTCGAAATACTCTTTAAAACGGTTGTAGCAAATGTTCTTGTAATAGCTAAGTATTTCTGTGTAGAACGGAGCGATGTCAATTTCCAATCCTTCCAAAATAGCTTTTTTTGCAAACATGTCAGCCTTCTCGTTTCCATGTATACCAATATGAGATGGAATCCATTGCAACCTCAAATTAATGTCACTAATTTCATAAAATAGTCTAAGAATTGCATAAGCTATCGGTATACCTCTGCAACCAGAGGCGCATCGAGCTAAATGCATTAAACCACTTTTGCTATCCGTGCATATAACAATGTTTTGATTCACAGAATTGTCCCAACAAGTTATGTTCTCTAGAGTTTTTGCGATTGCAACGAGTTCCATCGTCATTACAGATACGTTTGTATCAACAGATTTAAACAAGGCCGAAGTTCCATCACTTAAACTATAATAAGCGGCACCGCATCCACTTTTGCTCTTAGAACCATCAGTAAAGTACACTTTCCACCCCGGGTACTTTTCACGAAGTTCTTTGATAACATCGAATTTAAGTGATGTAACCTCATGGCTGCGTTTTGCTATTTTGACACAGTCTAACTTCCAACGAATTTTATCCCGTATGTTTATACTTGTCACCCATTTCTCCAGTGAGTACATGTCCAATATATTTGAACAATATATATTACGAAGTTTACACTCATTGTATACGGTCACAAGCAACGGTTTTTTCTTATTGTTCCAGTATCTTGTGACTGAAAGATCATTCAAGTCATCTATTAATTTAATAGTTACATTGTTCGAACATGACATACTTTTTATACAAAACTTGTAAGCTAAGTATAATCTCCTAACGTACAAAGGAGGAATGCACATTTCAGCTTCCATTACGTGTATTGGAGTGCTTTTTATAAAACCACCTATACTCCTCAAATACTGGTTCTGATTTTTGTCCAGTTTACATAGATGACTCTTTGCACTATTATCATAGAGAAAACAACCGAAGTCAATCCTACTGCGTAACAATGAAATATACAAAGACCTCAAATGTTTCGGATGGATTCCCCAAGTCGGCCCCGCCAATACTTTAAATAAATTTAAAAACTTTGCCGTCTTTTCCTGTATTTCATTAATATGCCTTTTCCATAGAAGTGACCTATCTAACCAGATACCTAAGTGTTTCACACAATCTACTGAGGGAATTGGTAGGTTGTTAATTGTAAGTTGCAGTTGTCGTCTTCTTCTACCTCTACTAAAAAGACACATCTTTGATTTGTCTGGTGACATTTCTAGCCCCATATTATCCAGCATTACAACCATAGAGTTAAGAGCAACTTGCATTTCCAATTCCGTGTGATTTAAATCTTTATGGCTGAGGTAACATACGAAATCATCCGCGTACTGCGAAACAATTACAGTCTCAATCCGTTGGCAAATCGTTGATGTAATAATATTAAAAAGCATAGGTGATATAGGGTCGCCCTGTGCCAACCCCCTGCTTGCACGTCTAACATCAACAATTCGTCCATCACTACCACTTCTTATCATTAAGTATCGCTCTAATAAAAATGAATTTAAATATCTACAAACTTTTGAGCCAATTCCCAAATCATCTAACGTCTGAACAACCTTTTCCACTAAGACATTGTTATAAGCATTTGTAATGTCCAGAAAGAAAGCCAACGTAGGGTCATTTCTAGTGAAACCTAATTGGACATAAGTAGACAGTCTTGAAATGCAATCTAAACAAGATTGAGCTCTCCTAAAACCAACCGTGTAAGGTGACAAAATTGAATGTTTATAGAAAACTTGAAATCGCTCTCTCTCTCTCTCCCTCTAAACTCTTTTTCGAAAATGTTCTCAACTAACTTTTTAGACATGGTTGGATGGCGTATGCATACCAAGTTTCATTAAAATCGGTTCATTCATTTCGAAAAATAAGGACTTGAAAGTTTGTTTGAAATGCCGTACGGCGTAAACGCTCCTAAAACATTGATTTGAACATTTGATTCAAGCTAATATTTTCCAGGGAAGACTACAAAAAAAAATATCCTTTGAATAACATACGATTACGCAAATTAGTTTTCTTATATTTTTTTTAAATACTTCATACAACATCTGCCTAAACTTTTGCCAACTATATTGGGGTCGGCTCCCAGTCAAACCGGATTCAGTTGAATACCAGTATTTTACGTGGAGCGGCTGCATACCCGACCTCCACAACCCATTAACTGGGTAACGCGGTAAGTACTTCTTGGCAAGACTGGTGTCAGATTTTCTGGCTTCTGACAATCCGTTACAACTGCCAAAGATCTACAAATGACAGCCGGGACCAACGGCTTAACGTGCTTTCCGAGGCACGGAGGAGTCTCGGTATGTTAATATGGTCACCCATCCACAGACCAACCTCAGCAAGCGATGCTTAACCTTGAAGATTGGTCCGTGCGACTGTTATAATTTAGCCACGAGCTCCTCTTATAAATACTTCATACAAAGGACATTTTTCAGGACACACTGAAGCTTTTATTAATTTTCTCATCTAAAAATCTGTATGTGATTGCCTCTTGTGTCGTCTGCCAGACGAGACAAGAAACGATCGATATTCAACACCTTGAGTGCACTTATGAATTTAAAACAAACTTAAGAGGGCGCCGTGCAAACGCCGTCCGCGCAGTGGCGCCCTCATCGTTTGTTTGGTTATTTCTTTTATTTTAGAATGAAAATGCAGAAAACAAGCACGTTAAGTTGTGCTCCACAAGATTATACGTTAATATTATTATAAACGGTAGTTTTAAATTGTTTAGTTTTATTATAATCACTCAAACGGAAAATAGTGGCCACTATTATCCGTGATGAGAGGACCAGTGTAGTAGAATAATTTAATTGAAACGCAATGTTTTGTAGTAAATAATTTAATTTTTTATAGATGATTTTGAAAAAGAAATCGTGTGTAGAAACACTAAACAATAATCCTTTTTTCCTACTCGCTAAAGAAATGTTTCAACGTCAGTCTTTTCTACGATATAAAAAAGAATTAACTAAAATATACTTCAATACCGACAACCACCTTTTCGGTAATAATAAAATTACACTTAAAAAAACCAGTATCGATAAACTCAGAAAAACAGTATTTCCAAGTGGCGCAAATATTTATTTATCCGTTTATTGAAATCTAAATGTGTCACTCCCACGGCTTCATAGCACCTCGCTGAAATGCCTCGACTCCTAATTGAATTACAGTTAAGCGTTTACCATCGCACAACAAGTCTAAGACGAGAAGCAATAGTAAATAAAGTGAAAATTACATACTTTATACTTTCAGTTCATTCATCGTTCTTCGTGCGTCGATTTGACGCATTTATCCGACCAGTTTGTCACGGCCTGAACTCTTAAGCTAGCTTGAAAAAGGACCATATTCGTCTTTAATTAGCTATGTTTCCGGCAAATCGTATACACCGAATACATAGATAATGTCAAACCAAACTCACCGTGTGCAGAATGCCCGGGGCGGGAAGTCTAGAGATACTTAACGATCATAGTTAGTGTTGATGAAACACAGGGTGTAAAGCTAGACAAAAGACCTCGTCGCAGCGTCCCCACATCGACCCTGCACTGTCCACATCCCACGGTTTTCCATAAACGTACTCGAGTTTCAGACCGCCTACAGAAAACTTTGACTGATTCTTCAACTGAGTGATAATTTTGTTTTTAGAATATTAGGGGCAATTTCACCAATGAAACTGAACGCGATCAGCAAATAAACCACGTTTATGAGCTGTCAGTGTCACTATTTTTCTATGGAATATTTACACTGACAGCTCTTGAACGCAGTTTAGATGTACTGATCGCGTTCAGGTTCATTGGTGAAAATGGCTCTTAGTTGACTACCATTATAGGTACAACTTGGCAAGCGTGCTCCATCTTCGGCCACATCATCGCTTACCATCAGGTGTAATAGTGGTCAAACGCGTGTCTATCAATTAAAAAAAAATAAAAAAATTACGCAATTTACCTGAAGATATAATAAACAACTTTTACAAAGGAGTCATTCACAAAAAAGCGAAAAAAATTTTGCACTTCAGCACATTTTGCCAACTTTTCCGAACATGAACGTATGGGCAAGTAAATTTTATTGGCGATTTTAGTGTTGGTCTCAAAGGAAAAGTTGTTCATAATGATGAGTACAATGACCCCTTTTGAGGTATTACGTTTATTCTGTTACACATCGTTGTATAATAGAAATAGAAGAAGTAGGAGCCTACCTCTTTATTGTAAACCATAAACAATTACATTAAAACCGAGCGAGGGGTTATTTTGTGCATAATAAAAGATAAACATCATTCAACTAATTTATAAAATAGATATTTTTAATGTGTTTGTATATGTTACGGCTAATAGCCGAAGTGCGGCTGGCTACACCTGGTTTTAGCCGGCTACAGCTAGGTGCAGCCGGCCATGCCTAAAAGGCGAAGTGGGAGCCCTGCTTCGCGAGGCTCAAAGTTTAAAAAAAAATAACCACGAAGAGGATGGCGGGGTCATTCAGACCCCCATCCCTTTCTAACCTATAATGACCTGTCCGAGTCGGGTTGCCCAATGGCTGGTCGATAAAAGAATGTGATGTATTATTTTACAAGTTCTAACCGAAGATAAGTAGGATAGGTACATCTAAGTTTAACCGCATGTGTCCGGCTGTATCTAGTTGTAGCCGGCTAAAACTAGGTGTAGCCAGCCGCACTTCGGCTATTAGCCGTAATATATACAAACACATTAAAAATATCTATTTTACACTTACTTCACAGCACACAGCACACTTACACACACACACACAGCGCACTTAGTCCACAGCAGGACTAAGTGCGGAAACCATACCCAATAGATGGAACTAGGTGTAGCCACACATCAGCTATTAGCAGTAACAATAAAATTATGTACCTACATATTGTATTCAGAAATATATTCGAAAATACTTTTTTGGCCCTGCTTTATATACTCTACATTCGAAATCGTGATTTCATTCAAGAAGAGTATATAATTTCAATACAGTAGGTACATTATGTCCATCACAACGCCCAAAGAGTTAATTATCAAACCTGCCTCAGGGCATTAAATTCACAACATCACTGCATTCACTTTGCATAACATTCATATTACAATAACGAATCCCGCCTGGAGCAGACAGCACGTTTTTGACACGGCGCGTCTGGCTTAGGCATAATAATTGAAAAGCGTTTCAAATCCAAACAGGGAGGGTTCGAATCAGACTCTATTGTATAGCCGGATGAATGTTAAAATTGAAATGGGCACCAACTTTAATTCAATTTTATCAAACAGATGGCTAAGTTATTCTTAATTGCGTATTGTGAACCAAAACACCATATTTAATATGTATAAGTTTATTATTGCTTAAGATAATTTTGTGTACCTATTTCATCTATGAGCCTCAATTGCCTGATAATTAAATGATTAGTATATTTTATTATATAGCACAGACTTTGAAGAGCCTTCTTTTAATTTATTCCTCTAACCTAAATAGAATCAAATAATAGTTTATTAAAACTATACGAAAATCATCATTCTACTAGAAAATAGGCATCAATAACTCCTGAAATGAAGTATGTAACAAATTATTTCACCCCTCACAAATTAAGACATGAGGCTATGCCCTGCACGCTCCAACCTCAAAGGCTTCCAAGGCTTAATTAGTTAATTCAAGCAAGTAGTATTAGTTTGTTGGCAGCCCTCGCACGTCGGTACGTCCTGCCTGCCTCATTGTAGAGGCCAAAGGGATTCCATGGTGCCTTCATGACGATGGGACGTATTGTTCGACCTGAGGGACACGAACAGTCGAAACACCAGACAAAGGTATGGTTAGGAGTATTTGTATTTCCTATTGAATTGGGAATTAAACCATGATTGCTCCAGATTCAACAGTGACTGCATGGAAACCATGCATCAATGCAATAGGTAGGTAACTGGAAGGTAAGCAACGCTTGCCGAGGTTGGTCTGTGGATGGGTGACCATATTAACATACCGAGACTCCTCCGTGCCTCGGAAAGCACGTTAAGCCGTTGGTCCCGGCTGTCATTTGTAGATCTTTGGCAGTCGTTACGGATTGTCAGAAGCCAGAAAATCTGACACCAGTCTTGCTAAGAAGTACCGTGTTACCCAGTTAATGGGTTGTGGAGGTCTGGTAGGCAGCCGCTCCACGTAAAATACTGGTATTTAGCTGATTCCGGTTACTGGGAGCCGACCCCAATACAGTTAGGAAAAGGCTAGGCAGATAATGATGCGAGCTGTGGAATAATTTCAGCTTTTCGCAATATACAAAGTAATTTGCAGCAGTCTTTGGTTATATTCAAACGTTGTTGTTGGCGGTAGGCTACTGACACTGGCTGTTCATTATCTGATGGGTATGAAAACTAGTTAGCGTCAGATCACCTCGCCATGTAGTAAGCTATTGTTTCGAACTGAATGTAGATTATGTACGGGGCTTTGAGCAAATCTGAAATGTATTTCGATTTGAATGTGATTTTGTCTATCAATGCAACGTTAAAACAGCGTTGGTATTATTAGTAATTAATTATTATAGCAATTTTGGTTAACATTTTAATTCTTTCAAGTATCTTTTTATTGAATTTGTGTGTTGAATGTTGTAGCGGACTAACGTCTTCATCATCAATGATAGCAACACTATATCACCTTTACAGTCTTGCCTTTGTTTTTGTTTCATTGTTATTGCTATCTCTTTCACATCGTATTGTCGCCAGGTGTACGCTATTTCAGCCTCATCTGTTCTATTTATCGGAGCGGAAAGCATAGGTAAGACAGGGCTGTAACACGTTCCGCTGCACAGGAAACTGTTCTATAGTCGCCGTCAGATAGGTATATTGTAGCCGACAAGGTGACCAAATAATTCTGTACAATTTAAAATGTCTATAAGTTCCATACACTGCAAGTTACCCTTAGCTGAACATTCATTACTTCATTAATTTCTGAGCAGATGCTTGTCAATTATTTCTATACACAACTATCCATAAATATTTGAACACATCGTCGGAGTGGACGTATTACATTAATATAAAATGAAAAAAAAAAAAATTCTTTACAAAACCAAGCTCTATTTGTTGTCTTGCAAAAGTTTGACAATAACATTTTTAATCCCTTTTCGTCATATTTATATCACAGATAGTTAAGTAGTATTCGTTTTGGGTTCGTCGTTTATATCACGTAGTAATGAATTAGGTAAGCTCTAGAAGTATTTGGTCACCTTGTCTGCTACAATATTTCTGACGGCAACTGTACCTACGTATTTCTTTTCAAATTGTTTATAGTCGCTAGTTCTTATAAAAACACGAGAGGTTAATAAAAAAAACATACCTACTGTACTGCACTGATAAATATATCGTAGTGTTATTATATACGCTTCACAGAAAAATCACGTAGGTAGTCCATAAAAACCTTGCTCCTTTTCTAAGATTTTCTATCCACATTTTTCTTTTTGCATTATTCATCATAAGAAACTGACTTGTTTTGAATACTACGTTCAAGTAGCTACTAGAAACGAAACAGAAAAAACAAGAATGACTGAATAATTTGAAACACGCTGCTGATTTAAAAAAAAATCCACGTTACCCCTTACTTACGAAGATTACTGAGCTGTGTTGTTAATGGCAGTGCCTCCCCACAGCTACAAGTGGGGAAAGGGATTATAGTCAGCGTTAATACTTTTGCAGCACTCGAACAATTGGCTCTAATGCTAGGCTGACAGTTCTATTAAAGGCTCGCTGAATACTTTAGCAGGGAACAGTAATTGCATAATTTTCCTGTAAGTGGCAGCCGGTAGCGGTTACGATATTTCCAATGGCCGGAAAATTGTACATTTAATGTATTTCGCTGAATTTTATGAAAATTATTTTTTTTATAAAATGGCTTAGGGCGAGTTCTTTTATCTGTAGTAAACTCAACCAATGGTTAACATTGGAATAAAAATTTCTTTTGAATGCGTTTTTCAATCCACAAATTGTTAGTTATTAAATAATACTCGTAGAAATTTATTTGACCCCTCACTTTTCAGTGTTTTGTATTTTGCAACATTTTATGGTTATGTGTTGCGGCTTTCAAACAGAGAAAGGAAAATAAATTGGCCCAGGAACCACCAAAAAATTAACTGATGCAATGCAAAAACTTTGAATTCAGTTAAAAACGAAAAAAAAAACAAGATTTACGGATAAGAAATCCGTAAACAAAACACCACGTAAAATAGTTTCAGTCAGAAAACAGTTATTTTCAACAAACTGCAAAACTTTCGAGACGATGAAGGCCTAATAATAATCTTCAATATTTTTAGAACTCAAAATAATACTTGAGAAAAGTAATACTGTTACAGTTGAAAGTTAGAAAACAAAAGTTTTGCAACATTTTTATTAAAGATTGGTCCGTCCGGCTGTCATAATTTAGCCACGAGCTCTTCTTCCATCTTTCAAGGGGATTACTCACTATAAAATCAGCTGTTTAATTTTATCAAGTTATTCGAACAAACGTACTCAGCAGCTGGTTTTTTTTTTCATATTTCAGAAATTAGAGATTATAACATTCATTTTTACTTTCACACCCAGAAATATTGCAAATTAATTAAAGTCGCCGTCGTGAGAATTCAAAGTTAAGTAACTATATTTCTTTTACTCTAATTTAGCATCTAAACCGGTCAAACATTTCCATAAAATTTGGACTTAAGAACCCTACGGTTTAAGTCCAGATTCTCAATTTGGACACCGTCCAATAATTCAGCTATGTAGGCAGTTCCCAAATTCCCTTTATGCAGAGTTGCAACTTTGATAATGAAATAGATCTGTCTGCTCCAGCCAGCCAGCCAGTGTTTAGGTTATATTATTATGCAAATATTGAAGGTCGAATTTTAATTAAGAAATAATAGGTGAGTATTTATTTGCCTTCCGATAGGCAAATAAATTGTCACCAGAGAATGGGCAGCAGCATTCTCTGTAGGTACCTACATTGCAACAGCTACACTGCGATCGCCAACCCGCCTACCAAGCGTGGCGATTATGGCAAACCCCCCATTTGGGGGAGGCCTATGTCCAGCAGTGGACGTCTTTCGGCTGATATGATGATGACGATGATCGGAAGGCACATTTAGTGAGAAGCTGCAGTGGTTTAAACAAACTTGTAATAAAATTATTAAATAACTTTAATTTCGGAAGTCGGTGTCAAATAACGAAGAAGCAACCAAAAACACCGACTTCCGAAATTAAAGTTATTTTGTACTTTGAAGTGTTTTTTTTGGAAGTCGGTTTTTTTTTGTGAAAAAGTTTTTTTTACACTTTTCAGTGGTACTCCACACCTAAAAACATCACTGGAAAGTCACAGGAAAGCAAAAATTTGCAATTTCGTATGATTTTTCCACATATTTTTTCCAGCTATTTGGATTTAAAAACCAAACTGCTGAACCTATTTTGATAAAATTTAAATGGGACCAATCGGAAAGTATATCCTTTCACATACAACAAGAATTTTTCAAATCGGTTCATAAATGACGGAGATTATGAGGTAACAAACACAAAGAAAAAAAAAAAAACAGTCGAATTGAGAACCTCCTCCTTTTTGGGAAGTCGGTTAAAAATGGTCCGGTCTGTGATTAAGTTTCCAAAAATGTGCATCCAAGGTGACGATGAGGTTGTTTCGTAAACTTGAAATTATACCAGGTCAGTGAAAAAAATTAGAGCCTTTCTTTTTGTTAATTAACTAGTAAAAAAAAAATCGAAGTCAAAATCCCTCATGAGACATTTTGGACTGGTAAATTAGTTTACTTTACTTTGTTCTTCAATCTCTTTACTAGGACAAAAACTTATCCCTGCTTCGCGTGTTTATAGAGAAATATATAAATTGCACTGCGAAAGTAGGCTATGAGCTCATAATATGTTAGGTGCCGTCATACCATTTTCATCGTCATAGTAGCAATGAGCGAAATGTGCGTCGTAAAATGACAATCGCAATTTTTCTATTTGTGGCACGTTTTCCCATCTTGTAACCACTGTATTCAATAAACACTATTAATTAATTAATTGCTCCCATAATTACCTGTCGTTACAGCATTCATGCTTACATAAACACTATTGTTTTCCAATTAAGGACGACAAACATTCATATCACGACCAAAAGTGTTATGTGTATTGTATTATCCACATTCGCCTCATGTTTGAAAAATAAAGTGATTATTGAGTGTAATGTAAACAAGTGGATAAATTTATTTGGCAATATTCGCGTAAAAAGTGTAACCGTGAAATTTATCCAATAAGTTGTTCCAATGAAGGACTCTAGAGAATTTAATATTTAACATATTTAAAAAGCATTCATCATTCGAAGCATTTGTTAAAACATTTTTTTTTAAATAAGTAACTAGGTATTTAAATGCAAAACTTGCGATAGCGAAAACAATATTATTATTCATGTTTCTTCTGCCTCTAAAACTAAAAAAAAACGGCCAAGTGCGAGTCGGACTCGCCCATGGAGGGTTCCGTACCATTATCTATAAAAAAAACGTGTTTGCCGTTTTTTTAATCACGTTTGTTGTATGGGAGCCCCACTTAAATATTTATTTTATTCTGTTTTTAGTATTTGTTGTTTTAGCGGCAACAAAATCTGTGAATACACGATCTGTGAAAATTTTAACTGTTTACCTATCACGGTTCATAAGATACAGCCTGGTGACAGACAGACGGATAGACAGACAAACAACGGTAAAAACGGCAAAAAAGTGTAAAAACGGGAACCTATTACTAAGACTCCACTTTGGGTACGGAACCCAAAAAACTAACCACACTCACAAAACTCTTTATTGTGAGGTAAAATTATTTTTAGTTTTTTTTTCTTTTTTATTAAGGACTTTTATAACCGTAATTCGTATAGCAGTCCCATCATACCCTAAATACATGAAAATGTTAGTAGAAGGTACCCCGTCAATATACCTGAGCCTGTGTGCAATGAGCCATTCCCGGTCGATGCACTATAGACTTAGCTCTCGGGCAGAGCTCCGTAGTCGTCGGGATGGAGAGCTGAGGAGATTAGAAACCTATTAGGCGATGGTCTACTGTTTCATCCTAAATAAGCTTTGTGGCCACACATCGAGCCCATATTCACTGAAATCGCCGCATTTTGACGGCCTAAGGGTAAGCGCGCACTACGAAAATAAATCGTTGCGAAGAAAATTCGTCAATCTGTGAACAACAGAAACGTACTACAATCCGCGCACTACGAAAATAAATCATTTGCGATTTATTTTCGCAGATGCGAAATCATACGTATATTTTGTACCCTATGAAGCGCACATTGCGCTTCACACACGCAGCGGTAAATTTTTTATCATATTCACGAAGATCGTTATACCGTACGTAAAAAAACCCTTTAGAATGTCTTACTGCTGTCAAAGAATGGACCCGGTAACGTCTAGTTATGTGTTAGGCACAGTGACTGTCTTGGCCCTACTTTTGGCTCTGCTATTTCGCAGGCGATAATAAATCGTAGTGCGCGTAGGAATTATTGTCGTTTGTAATTTTATTTCGCACTTTAAAAGTCGCCACGATTTATTTTCGTAGTGCGCGCATACCCTAAAACAGAGAGGAGCTAACGCGGTGGTGGTAACCCGCATAAAATTACAAAGCTATGTACGAACAAGATGGACTCACAGCCACCGTACCCAACAGCGCCATCTGTGTTAACTCGCCGTATCGCCTAGTTGAAACTACTACTATAGAGCGTACCCAAAACGGACCGATGAAGTCTAGTAAAGTTAGTAGGTACGGTCAGTTTGCACCGCTTGCAAAAGATGGCGCCACCGAACCATCAACGCCCACCCTGCAATAAATTTCAGTGAACATAGATGAAGCTTTCAGAAGCGTAGACTGAATATGTATAGATGACGTTGTTAACACGCACGGTGCAGATGTATGCTGATAGATGTCACTACGTGCAACGCTGAACATTAATTTTCACTGTTTACATTTTAACTACCGTATGTTTTCTTTCTTTTTTTCTTCTCAAAACGAATAAAGCCAAAACTTTCTCGGATATTTTTTTAAGTAACCATGTTTTAAATAAACATTAGTTTATTAAGTCAGCAAGCTATTTATGCTTAATTATTATTCTGTTGCTTAGATTGAATTTAGGAGGAATAAGTTTCTGCAATGAAACAGCCTTCGAAAGTCTTCGAAAGAGCAATGTGTGATCGTGTTTATTCCTTTTGTGAAAAATATAAGATTTTCTGTCAAAATGTTTTTCGCAAAACCGATCTACAACATTAATCTTAATTCATCATCTGCCTAGCCTTTTCCCAACCAAATTGGGGTCGGCTCCCAGACAAACCGGATTTAGCTGAATACCAGTATTTTACATGGAGCGGCTGCTTACCAGACCTCCACAACCCATTAACTGGGTAACACGGTACTTCTTGGCAAGACTGGTGTCAGATTTTCTGGCTTCTGACAATCCGTAACGACTGACAAAGATCTACAAATGACAGCCGGGACCAACGGCTTGACGTGCTTTAGAGGCACGGAGGAGTCTCGGTATATTGATATGGTCAACCATCCACAGACCAACCTCGGCAAGCGTTGCTTAACCTTGAAGATTGGTCCGTGCGGCTGTTATAATTCCACCACGAGCTCTTAATCAAATCGGAATTAAATTTAAAAAAAAAACATTAAATTTAATAAACTGATTTTAAATAATTTTGGAGCAACGTTCAAATTCGCGTCTTAGTCGCAATCTGTCAAAAAAATCAATGTATAAAATAGAATGTAGGTATTTAACGCGGCGACTAATTAATCTGATTTTTTTTTTATTATTAAAGCCGGTATCAAAAATAGTAGGTTGGCAGCTACAGCGGTGTGGATTTTATGTGGATTAACCGCTTACGTTGAATTAATCCGCCAACATTTTCTCGTTTAATTGGCCTATTAATTTGGTTACGCTGTATTCTATCAAAAAGCTGTTTGTATTTGATAAATAGTTAATTAAGTAAAAATTAACAATTTAATACTGTTTAATCTCTTAATTAGCAGTCCGAAAAATAATGTCCAAAGTTAGATGAATAACTGTGCCGGGCGCTGGGGGCACGACAGCTGATATGAAGTCGGGCTAAAATTCAGTTGTTAGCTTTGTTTCAATTTAAACTGGCATCGAGTTTCTAGTTGGTTAAAAAGAATAACTTAATAATAGTACCTCGCCTATGATTTCAATTGACCTTGTTTAATTATGTTCGCTACCTAAAAGTACCAGTCAGTAATTTTAGTTTTTATAATTCCATGTCAAAGTCAAAGTCAAAGCATTTATTTCAAATAAACCATTCACAGGTAATTGTCAAAGTCAGTCAGTCAAAAACATGAAGCTATTTGCACGTCCCAAAGCGTAGATCTCTATGGAGATGAACGTGCACTAAACTCCATGGACACTCTTTTAAACCATTTTATGTTTTACAAAAATCCTGGTTACATTGTTACTTGTTGCATCTAAATGTGAGAACAATGTAAAGAAAGAAAACAAAAATCTAAGTATCCAATAAGTATTAAATATTGAAATAAGCCAGTGACAGCTAAGAGATGATCAGTCTCCACTGACGGCGCCCGTTCACGAACATGACGCGTGCATCAGCACCATTCAGCTCAACCATTTTGAAGGGAACCGAATGATCCAATACACGCGCCACCATCAGCGAGACATTCGAGCGAGCATGACACACCCTCAACTGCCCCTGGTCACTCATGTCAAATAAGGAAATCATCTATTAACATAATAGGCTCCATGGTCCTCACATTTACAGGATCTTAAAATAAAAAAATGCTTCTACCATTCATTCATGCATTTTAAAGCTCATCTAATATTAATTACTGCTAAAATATTTCATCGCTGCCATGTTATTTTTAGAAGCAAATAGTTAGTCGCCTCGGAAATAATTAACCCTTAATAGTAGTTTATGCAACGACCATATAAAAAGGGTTATTAAAACACGAGTGTGGGTTTATCACACGAGGCGTAGCCGAGTGTGATAATAGCATCACACGAGTGTTTTAATACCTAATTATATGCCGTTGCATACACTATTTTATCTTCACTCATACAGTTGAAATAAAATAAGTGGAAAAATAGTTAATTCCAATATGGCGGATATTCTCATTGCGTATTCGAATGACTGCGCAGCGCGCTCAAACATAGACAAAGATAAAAGCTGGAACTGTAATGGTTTTTTTTTTTTAATTTTACCTATCTACGAAAAAAAAGTATGTATTTATGCATTCGTTTTTGAACTCATATTTGGAACATTACGTTGTGAGTGTAGATAAAAATTATTAGAATTGCTACTCAGGTCACCGCGTAGCATAAATCGCGTAGCCTCCTCGTAGCAAAGCGCGTAGCTCCCTCGTAGCAAAGCGCGTAGCCGCGTAGCAAACGCCCGTAGCTCGTAGCAAGCGCAATATTTATTGTTTATATTCACTTTTGAGCTCATGATTATTCATTGTTTAACTTCAACTTTTAAATTCATCTTGCGTCTAGTACATGCCTTGAAGTGTCCTCTTCTATTGTTAAAATCGGCATACCAACAGCTAGCCCAGGCTAATTACGCCGAAAATTATGCGCTAACATTGCAACAATTTTATTCTTAAATCGACACGTAAACACTTTTAATACCATTATCTATTTTATTTGCATAAAAAACGGTGTACAAAGTTGTTTTACTGACATTATAGAGAATTCATGTTTTGCTAACAGTCTGCAAATGTAATTAATTTTCAGTTTTTTTTAAATAGCGATTCAGGCAAAAAATAACTCTATTTTGCCTGAATCGTGATTTAAAAAAGAACTGATAACTATGTATATATATTGTATTTCATTCTAATAGGCCATGTCTGACTTAATTATAAAAAAAAAAACAAACAAATCTAACCAATTTAAAAATAATGTATTTGTTTTTTAACGACATTTCCGAGGGTTATAATGTTATATTGTGACAAAATGAATAAGTTTAATCAATACTTTCATACTTACTGTAACAAAAAATATTAGTGATATACGGCCGCTTTCTATAACATATTTCAATCCCAATCTTGATCCCGATCCTTGTCTGTAACCAATCAACGGCCGAGTTTGTGTCCTTCACCACACAATCCTCACCTTTGATTGGTTACAGACAAGGATCGGGATCAAGATTGGGATTGAGATATATTATAGAAAGTGGCCGATAGCTAATCACATACACGATTTAAGAAAAAAATCTAAGTTACATATTTTGCAAGGTTCAAAGCTAATTCGCCTGGCCCAAGCAGTAAACAGTTTCATTAGCCGTCAATGCATGCTTAATGAAACTATGAGAGGGAACTATGAGTGGGAATTTGTACTTGCAAAGTGCGTACAAGCGTATTAAACCTGATTAGCGGCGTAGCAAACCGCGTGTTAGCAAAGCAAAGCACGTTTTAGCGTAGTAATTGACGACACGGTTGGCGCAGTGGTTGAGCGATCGGCTGCTGCTCTGCGTGTCGTGGGTTCGATTCCCGCACGGAACAAATATTTGTATGGTCTACAGATAGTTGTTCCGGGTCTGGCTGTTTGTGTATGTGAGTTTGTATGTTTGTAAACGCACCCACGATACAGGAGAAATTCCTAGTGTGGGGCAACGTTTAAAAAAAAAAAAAAAAAAAAATTCGCGCAACCCTTTCGCAACGCGTAGCTCTGTTTTTTCATATCAATCCTAGCTGGAACCATTCTGTCTACTTTCAGTATATTGTTAGATCTAAGTAACCACTTTTTGAATAACAAAAATTGTAAACTCAACACTGGTATGCCTACAACAATTTTATTTCAACTACTTATTTTCAGAATAATTTCCAATTCTTTCATGCAGTTTTACAATGATTTCATCATCATGCAAAAAGTTATCATTACTTCAATTTAAATCAATTTTAATTTTTTCAACATTTTCTTTCTTTAAAAAATATTTTTGTGTTTTGAGAATATCTGTACAAAATAAAAGATAGTATCTCAACAGAAGTTACTTTAATTTACGTTTAAGTAAGAACACATTACTTATAATACCCACAATTTTGTTGTCCATTTACAAAAAACTGCGCTTGATATGATAAACATGTTAAAATAGGACCATTTTGAAAAGGTTTATTGTAATTTGGTCTCAATTTAATGAAGTCTTCAAAAACTTCTGAGTAATCTAGTCAAAGGTCCAACTATTACTATATTAAACTATTTCATCTCAACTAATCACAGCTAATGTTTTATTTGCGTTATGAATGAGGTCCCCAACCGTGAATCGAAAAACGTTATGCTATATGGGGGTGTACTCTCTAAACCCAAAGTTCGTAGTTTCGGCTTTTGTGTCGAGCGTTTTCTACTACGTATCACCTACGGACTTGCAATTAGTCCCGAACACGAACTAAGAATGAATGACAACACGATTTGTCAGTTGTTCTAAGTTCGGGTTCGGGACTAATCGTAAGTCCGTAGGTGATACGGAGTAGAAAACGCTCGACACTAAAGCCGAAACTACGGACTTCGGGCTTAGAGAATATACCCCCAGGTTCGATGAAAATAAAAGGTACGGCCAACGAAACAAGTATTGATCATCTTAATCATCTTTCTCATTTCAATAAATCCTAATCCTCGGACACTGGCCTAGTTCGGCAGTCAGTAATATAGACAGTCCAGTCCCGAATAGTTATATATAAAGACAGTTCAGTGATCAAATCTCACTACTTACTGAACTAACTCCCGGACTGACTGAACGGCGGCGCGCTATGTACCTAACTAATAAACATCTAAGTGAGAAACACGATAATGATTTTGATGTCTATAGCCAAACTCTACTTTCAGATAAATTAAAGACCTAGCATGTTTCGAACTGCCCGGCTAAAAACGAGCCAAATTATTTTTTTCAAAGCTTGCTGAACAATGATGTCAATTTAAATGATTATTTTAACACTGAAATTTCAGAAAAACTTAATGCTGTAGTTTGTTTTTAAAGAAAAACACTTAATGAAATGGATGTAGTCAGATCAACACAAGTCAATGGACACACAACGTTAGCTTCGTTAATAGCATTTCGGAGCTCGATACCGCAAACTCTTCACTCCTCTTACGACTAATAAATTTGGAAGCTGGACGCGCCAGTCAAAGCTATCTACCTACCAAGCCTACCGCAATTTCACCTCTACGCCACGCAAACCAGATCGAAAAACTAATTGCTAAAGCTAGCTACTCCAAAACCGCGCACAAACGCAATTTGTCGCCAAACGCGATGCAGCAACGATCTACCCGCAAAATCTCTGATTTATGATGCGTGAATTGTCGTGTGTGCTTTGGCCCTTAAGCCACTGATCGACTTGAGCATTCACTTGTAATGAGCAAACTAGCGAATGTTCTGTTTTTGAAATAGACAAGACCGATTTAGCTTATTGCCGAGCCGAGCAATTCTGTCATTGTTGTTTGATATCTTTGTGAAGAATATATTTTTTGACGAACATTTAAAAGAGCGTTCGCTCATTCTAGCGTTAGTTTTTCATGAAAATATTTGTAGCGATGTTTGCCTCTATGCTCGGCTATGATCGTTGTTCATTTCGACAAATTTAAAATCGGCAAATGCTCGATGTTCTGTTACAAGAGAATGCTGAAGCCTATCAGCATCTTTAGGCATCTTAAAATACTTAAAGTATTGCAAAGAGTACGGTAGCAACTCCAGCCGCCATCATGGATTTGTAACTAGTACTATATACACTCTTCATATCCAGAAATTTGCCGAAGTTCCACGCGATGTACCTCAATGCGTTGAAGTAATGGAAGCAGAAAGGTGCACCAAGTATTAACTTAAGGATGAATATCGTCAGTCCACTCATGTTCAGGCTTTGTATAATAGACACGTAGGTCTCGGCGCCGTTGGAGAGGAACAGGGAGCCCCAGGCCAAGCCCAATGCGTAGCAAGTTAATAGAGCACCTGGAAAACGAAAGAAAGAAAACTAGTTAGAATCATTATTTAGTGCTACGCTTTGGGCAAACGTAAATAATTTGCAAAAGGGATATTCCGTAAACACCTCACATTGAAAAATTGTGTGAAGTGACCATTTTTTTTTATGGATGAGAAATCATCAAATGACTCCTGCCGCTCTGGGTGGAGCGGGAGGGAGTCTCAGACTCTTACTGACTAAAACCCATCCGTGCGCCTCCTAGTGCCCTTTGCTTTCCAGGGCGGCCCTGGCGGTGGTAACTCTTTCGAACATAAACCGCACCTCTGGCAGGCTCTGGCCCTAACGGTCTACTATGCTGTCATCTCTTTGTGGTGCGCGTGGAACACAATGCGTCATCGACCCGGGCCTGGCTTGCTCGAATGGCGAGCCACCCGACGCTCGCCGTCCGCAGACCCGCGCCTACGGTGGCCGGGAATCGCCCAGCGACTCCCGACGCCCGGGGCGTCTCCATGTGAAGTGACCATGAAATGAGATGTCAATCCATACAATCAAGATGAAATGACAGTTCACTTCAAACTCACTTCACTTTTGTCTTCACCTTAGTATTCATGTTGAGATGTTTATAAAATAGACCGTCTGATTTAGATTCCAAAATATTAAACTTTCAGTACCAACTATTTGGAATGAAGAACTTCCAAAACAATATCATAATCTTTATTGATATGTTATACAAATATTCTTGATTAATTATATTTTATATACGTATACGTATTTTATATACGTATAGTTATTTTAACTACAAAGTCGTCTTTCATGCAGGTACATATAACAGTTATCGTGTAGCAAGAAAAAGTGATTGATTGAACTTCTGTAATTTGCCAACGAAGAGCCCTTCACAGTTGTTTGTTATTTGTTTTTTTTTTAAAAACGTTGCCCCACACTAGGATTTTCTCCTGTATCGTGGGTGAGTTTACAAACATATAAATTCACATACACAAACAGCCAGACCCGGAACAACTATCGGTAGGCCATACAAATATTTGTTCCGTGCGGGAATCGAACCCGCGACACGCAACGCAGCAGTCAATCGCTCAACCACTGCGCCAACTGTATCGTCGTTGGCTGTGAAGGGCTCTATTATCCGGCTGTTCATAGAATGTGTTCTTGCGGAACATAACTCTCTTTTGTTCGGCACTTTTATATTTAGCCAAAACATAAGTATGGACGATGAATGATGTCCCTTGGCGAACAAATAACAAGCAAGTTTCCAAAATACAAACTAAGCCGAGAGAAGAAAGAAAAACCGTTCATTCACGTGAAACTGACGCACATACACAAAATTGTTATTTAGCATACGCCTGAAAATCAAAATCAGGTGTACAGACCTATTCTAAAAACAAACATTTTCTTAAAAATATCATGCATCACTAGCGCGCAAAACGGCTAACGCTCAGCATAACGCCGAGGCCCGTGCACGAAGGCACGAATCCATGGCGCTGGTTTTCAGCGAAAGCCGGAGTGTCGCTGCCTCAGAACAATAATCAAATAAAAATAATAAATAAAGCCATTGTCCGAGTCGGGGTGCCCCAAATCCCGAACTCGCTAATTTACTTCTCCGTAGTACAACCAGTTGGACAATCGCAGTTGTACCACGGGTCGGTCGCTGTTCCGAGGCACAGAACAATACACAGTTCATAAAATTAAATAACGCAGTTCTGAGACCACTGTGTATACAAAAAGAAACTGTATCGGCACGACGCGCACAAAGAATGTACAAAATAATAAAATATAAAAAACATAACACATCCTAATTTAAAAATATCGTTCAATTTATAAAACGACGAACAAACTAAAATTATAAGATACATTAACTAACAAAAACTAAACTTAATTCGACAAGCGTTCGACCAACCACACGAGATTATCGGTAATATGCATACTCTTTCGAAAGCTCGTACTAACTGCCTCCCGCGGTGTTGCCCCCATAATATTAGTGCTCTACGGATGAAACTCGCCTTTAGGCTATAGCGAGGGGTCGCCTAAAGGCGAGTTTCATCCGTAGTTAACTCAATCAATGGTCAAAAATTGTTGGTCAATTTCTTAAAAATGCTTTTTCGATAGCTAGTTACAGTAGGCGCCAGGTAAATGAAGAATAACGGTCATTTACCTTTCCTTAATATCCCTTCGTAGGTACCCCCGGACAGTAAATTATGAATCGTTTTTCGTTACTAGAACAGTAAAGATCACAATAGATGTCGATTCATGACAGCTTTGTCATTATTTATGTTTTTGAAATTATGTGTGTCGATAAATGTAGGTGGGTCAATGACCGTTATTCTTCTTTTATCTGGCGCATACTATAGCTTGACCAACAGTCAATTATGTTAATGAAGTTGGTTAAAAAGCCGCTCAAGTCGTCATCCTAATCCAGCAAGGGTTGCTCGGAGTACTATTGCACGACGAGCTTCATCTGAGCCAGTCTTGTGTCTCGAAAGTAGAGGTTCATGACTAGAAACTTAGTCTGGAGACCAAGATCTGGTCGACAACGATACACTCCGGTGAGTGATGACGATATTGTCACCTCTTTTCTCTGAAATCGACACCTGACCGGCGTATATGACCAGCAGCAGCTTAGAGAAGTTCGAGGGAGTGCTGTCAGAGAGTGGACAGTGAGGCGAAGATTCAAAGAAGCGAACTTAACCGGAAAAGAGCCAACCACGATTGGCGCAGCCGTGGGACACACAATATCATTGTGTCGAATGTGGTATCGTTATACGGGGTTATTTTTTAACGACTTTCACTATGGGACCGACTCTGAAATCACGAAAAAAAAATCAGCTGTTTCATACAAAAGTCCAATACCTACTAGCTGATTTTTTTCGTGATTTCAGAGTAGGTCCCATAGTGAAAGTTGTTCATATTCATGGGTAGAACACCCTGTGAAAATTTGGCCGGTCATTTAAAAAATAACCCTGTATATGTAACATTGTGTGTGCTGTGTGTCCCAAATTAATAAGTTTTCTTTCTTTCTTTCCACGGGACCCAAATTTCAAACTCAAATCAAGTCAAGCCTGGCTTCAGTTTACTAGCGGTCACTTAGATCGGTATATGGAGCAATGGAATAACCGTAATGAATGTCAAAGATCTACATATATCAACCGAGAGCTTATCGTGCTATTCAAAACATGGAGAGGTATGTAACATGGACATTTAAATAGTTCCACAGTGATAAATGATATTTATTTGGTAAGTAGGTTAAACATAACACTTTTACACGTCAATATTTTTTGGTCATTTTAAGCTAGATGAGGCCGGTGTTTCCTAGCTGACTACCCTGAGAAGAAACACCGAAACAAACTCAGAGGTCACAGTCTCTTTTGAAGTTCATACAAATTGTACTGGTCAAATCATACGAGAACAATGTAGCTTAATGTCTGAGGTGGCCTTTTGAGGAAAGTGCCACACAGATTTGAGTGGACCTGTCCAGACAGTGCAAGCATTTGTCAGTTATTGTGGAGCTCAAACTTAGAACTTTAAGGAGCTCAACGATTTGACGAACAATATCAAAGAAGAGTAGTATTCCAAAGAAGAGAAAAATAAGTAGAAAATATACATAGTCCCCATATTCACAAAATGAGTTAGTAAATAAAAAATATAATACTTTACAAAGTAAGTATTCAGGTAAAACATAATAAATAGAAAAAGAAATATATATATATTATATATATTACTTTAAAAAGTAAATATTCCATGTCAAAAATATTAAAAATAGGATACTTATTAAAGTAAACATTCATGTCAAAATTTACCAACGAGATGAACGAAAAGAATACAGCAGAGCTTAAAAAAATTACAATGTTTAAAAATTAAAAAGGTATAATGGGAAAATGTAACATTAGGCCATGTACATCATTGAAGCAGCTCAATCCCAAGCCTTTTTGTCTTCAAGATAGTCTTTAATTGTGTAAAAAGCTCTATGGCATAGCTTACGTTTTATAAATAATTTGAACTTATTAATACTAAGGTCTTGAATATGGCTAGGGAGTCTAAATGAACCACCTATTTTCTTGAGCCTAGTTTTAGGAATGACAAAATTGTGTTTGTTCCCAGTATTTACGTTATGGATATCACTACATCTTTTAAATAGATTAATATTTTTATGTGCATACAAAAGATTCTAATAAATATACTGAGAGGGCACAGTCATCAAATTAATCTCTTTAAATTTGTCTCTGAGGGAGTGTTTAGGACTTAATTTATAAATTGCACGAACAGCCCTTTTTGTAAAACAAATACTGTCTGAATATCGGCGGCATTTCTCCACAACAGAATGCCGTATGACATCACACTATGAAAGTAACTAAAGTATACTAAACGGGCTGTCTCTAAATCAGTTAAGCCACAAATTTTTCTAAGGGCGTATGCTGCAGAGCTAAGTTTTTTTGACAGTTTATCTATATGAGGGCCCCACTGTAGCTTCGCATCAAAAGTTATGCCTAAGAACACAGTGGTATCTTCGGGTTTCAACTCTTCCCCCTTTATTGACACACTAGTGTTCACTTGTCTAACATGTGGTAACGTGAACTTTATGCATTTGGTTTTTTTCTCATTAATCAGAAGATTATTAATATTAAACCAGTTAACTACAGTCAGTAACCAGCTGCTGACGCAGAGTTTAAATAAAAATGAAGTGCTCACATGAAGTGAACACAATGCTTCTTTTTTTAGTCGACCAAAAACAGGCATGGTTGCAGTTTGGTACAGAAATTATTTCGAACAGTTGGACCTTTCCCCACAGAGCTTAAAATTTTGATCGTGCTATTGTTAATATTTCAATTGCGTGGTAGAACGTTTTAGGAGAGAACATGCACATAATTCCTCACAGTTTCATTCGTAAATGTATGTTGTTAAAGGTAATACTCGGAGTGTTAAAATCCTAGGGAAGTAAATATTATTGCGTACGATTATTGTGTACAGATTTTAAATCGCTGTAATAAACTTGTCTTCCTCCAGACAAGGTTATACTATTAGTTATAACATAGTAGTGAATCGTTTATGATCTTTATAATATTTTCATAGCCTTTAATTAATGTTTTGCTTAGAAGTAAGAGGACCAATTCATTTCGTGGTGAAGATGCAACTCTTGAAAATAGTCCTTTCGACGGCGGCGTTTAGGTTTGAAGCAACCCGCCTGTTTTCCCACTGTGGGTGTAATTCCTGTATGTACAGCCCTTCGATAGTGGCAGCGAAGAGTTTGAAAAACAGAGATTCACCTTGCTTGACTCCTCTCTGAATAGGATAGGAATGACCCGTAGGTTGTATATACTTCGTGTCGAAAGCTTTGAGTAAACTGTGAATGCGAGGTATAGAGTTAAACGCGTTATTTAATCACTTGGTTTAAAGACTGAAGATGGTCAGCAGCCGAAAGTCCGACAGCAAAGGCTTACCTACTTAATTATCAACCGAAATTTAAGAAGAGCGAGCTTTAGCTTAAGCCACTCGTATTACTAAATAATGCACCTAATTATACATACACAATAGCTAGGATGGTAAAATGACGATGGCATTTTGTTGTTCATCTTTTTGTAGGTACAAAAAGGCCTTCTCGTCTTGTATCCATCACGTATCATCACCGATTATTCACAGTAATTTCTTTTACCCTGACTGATTTCTGAGTAAACGCGTGGAAATTAAATGA
The DNA here is from genome assembly GCA_947386135.1 of Melanchra persicariae. Lineage (NCBI taxonomy): Eukaryota > Metazoa > Arthropoda > Insecta > Lepidoptera > Noctuidae > Melanchra > Melanchra persicariae. The sequence continues at coordinate 3,388,736 of OX376643.1, forward strand.
GCGTGTGCGGTTAGCGTAGAGGCTATACTTGATTTATAATTCGACTTTCCTTCCATCCGTTATTTTTAAGTTGATTTTAAAGTGATCATAAAATTAACTCGAATTCTGCACTGAAATGTAGACAACGTTTGCATTCCCATGTCAGTAGCCAACTGCCAAAAAAACCTTCATTTCCCTACATGTTTGACTTACTTGAAAATTAGTAGAATTAGCCCTCTGACAGAAACACCTCCAATTTTTCATCATTATGACAATTTTTTGACGTTGAGCCACAATATCATCTTACAGACAAGCTGACATGATATTGCTGCTTGTATTTGTACGCCGTTTAAGCACAAGATATTATAGTCCTTTAGTAGACCTGCCATGAAAAATGCATGTCTTTCGTAAGTAACATTACAGAAGGACAATTTTACAGGTGTTGAAGTCAGGCGTCTTGCACCGTAAAACAAGGAACAATAGGCATGTCCTACCTATTTAATAGTCACTTACAAAAAATCACCAAGAATTAAAAAATTGTAAAACTTTTTTTGCAAAGTTTTAAGTGAAGTTGAATTGCATTGTGAAATGTACAACGCCGGAGAAAAAGCAAGATTTTTTAATGAAACACTTGAAAAGAATAGGCAACATTTAGAAAAAAAAAAATACTTCTTAAAAACCAGGAAAAAAGAACAGCTTGTTTATAAAAAATTACATTATTATTTGTTGTTGCCGAGTTTCTGAGAAGCTGTTATGTTACTTTAGCTTGAGATAGAGTGCCAAGGTAGAACGAGGAAGCTTTTTTTACGAAAAAAAAAAGGTTGGAAAAAGAACTAGTCACAAAACACTGTGGGAGGACAGTTCTTATTTATTCTTTAAAAGCTTTTTTCTCAAGCATTGAGTTAATATTCCATTGTTTTAAAACAAGCTTTCGTTCAAAGTTCCGGATACTCAAATAATATTTGAAACAACAAACGTTTATATTTCCTTGTTAATATAAACTAGAAAATACGGAAATCAAAGGTTTTCGCTGTAACGTAGCTTTAAGGAAGCCTTTGGCCCATACTCCAAAACGTAAACTCCAACTCAACTCCATCGGAGTTTGTCATAAATTGTTAGCGTCAGAATGGCTGGTTGCCTACGACAGGCGGCTCTGAAAGTATATGCAAGAATTGCTACATAATTGTACTAAAGGTTTTTAAACAAATCAAGATTAAATTGACAGAAGACCTGTGGGGATTATCTATCAAAGTATGTACCTCAATTATTGAGACTATAGCGCCGTATTTATCTTTAATATTTAATTTATGTGTGGATCAAGGAGTATTTCCGGATCTGATGAAATACAGTAAAGTTATACCACTTTTTAAATCCGGGGACAGTAAAGACACAAATAACTATAGACCGGTGTCCATATTGCCAGTATTTAGCAAGGTATTCGAAAAGGTAATGCTTAATCAAATGCTTAATCATTTTAACACAAATAACATCTTACACGATAAACAGTATGGTTTTACCAAAGGACGTTGTACAACTGACGCCAGTGTCACCTTACTAAAACATATCTTTAATGCGTGGGAAGAGGCACAAGACGCCATAGGCATCTTCTGCGACCTATCTAAGGCGTTTGATTGTGTAAATCACGAAACATTACTCATGAAGCTCGAGCATTACGGACTAGGCAAAACAGCGTTAAACTTAGTAAAATCTTATTTGAATGATAGAAAGCAATTAGTCCAAATAAACGGTGTTAATTCGTCGGGATTAAACGTGGAAATGGGCGTCCCGCAGGGATCGATTTTAGGTCCTTTCTTATTTCTAGTTTATATCAATGATTTACCCCATTTATTGCAAAACCAACTAAACATGGTCTTGTTTGCCGACGATACTTCTTTGATTTTTAAGATAAATAGACGTAGTAATAATCTTGAGGACGTAAATAACGCCCTTCTGCAGGTCCAAAATTGGTTCACTGCTAATAATTTAGTTTTAAATGGGAAAAAAACTAAGTGCATAAGATTTTCCTTACCAAATGTCAAAAGTAGTGATTGTGACATAGTGTTGAACAAGGAGAAACTGGAATTCGTCGATAGAACAGTTTTCCTGGGGATTACGGTTGACTCTAGACTACAATGGGGTCCTCATTTAACATCTCTTGCAGGACGGCTAAGTTCAGCGGCATATGCTGTTAGAAAAATCCGCCAATTTACGGATGTTGATACCGCGAGATTAGTATATTTTAGTTACTTTCATAGTATCATGTCTTATGGTATTTTACTATGGGGACGGGCTGCAGACATCGAGTCTATTTTTATTCTGCAGAAAAGAGCTATAAGAGCGATATACAATCTCCGCCGACGTGATTCTCTAAGGGAACTGTTTAAGGATATTAACATCATGACGGTACCCTGTCAATATATATATGAAAACATTATGTACGTTAGAAAGAATCTCCATCTTTTTAGTAGACGAGGCGACAGACATAATTATATTACTAGAAATAGGGATCAACTAGTTCAACCAAGTTTCAGACTAGCTAAAGTAGCCTCATCTTTCATGGGGTACTGTTTAAAATGTTATAATAAAATTCCTCCTAATATATTAGAACTGAATGAAACAAAATTTAAATCTTGTATCAAACGCACACTATGCAAGAAAGCATATTATAAGTTGGGGGATTATATTGAAGATAATAATGCTTGGCTCAATGCCGGTCCAGCTCCACAGTTACTAGGCCGCACAAACTAATCTTTTGGCATTTATAAATATTGTTGGACCCGTTGAAGACTGTAAAACATTATATTTTCATTGTATAGACTCAATGTAATTAGCATTGTATAAATTCTTTAATTAACGGCACATGTGTGAGTACTGTGAACCTTATACTACTTTTATTTATTTTTTAATTGACTTGACTGCTCTGGCGGTTGGGAGTGTCATGCTCACTCAAAAGTCTGCCTGATGGTGGCGCATGTGTTGGGTCATTTGGCTCCCTTAAATATGGTTGAGCCGAATGGTGCTAGCGCGTGCGTCATGTTCGTGAACGGACGCCGTCAGTTTGGACTGGTCATCTCTCGGCTGCCACGGTTTATTTTTTTTTTTTTTTTAATTGTTGTTGATTTTTATTTTTTTTTACTCCGGATACTTTAACGTGCATTTCTTTTTACATCGTTCTCACATATATGTTTGTTTAATTTCAACAGGAATGATGTAACCATAAAATTGTAAAGAAAAATAATTTAAAAGAGTGTCCGTGGAGTTTCTTGCACGTTCTTCTCCACAGAGATCTACGCTTTGGAACGTGCAAATAGCTTCATCTTTTTGACTGACCGACCTTGACAATTCAAAAGTGCCTGTGAATGGTTTATTTGAAATAAATAATTTGAATTTGAATTGCTTCTATTTGCTACATTTCTTCAATAATTGCTACATTATGATACATTCAAAGAAATCTGAATATTTTTTTGACCAGCCATTCTGACGTCAGGGTGGCTGGTGGCCTCCGTGTTCAGTATGAAGGACGCCGAATTTCTAAAAGTTTGTTTTATCAATAATTGCTTCATAATTGCTTCATTCACGAATTTAAGTTTGAGCTTCGTATATACATTAGGTAAAAAAATATAGCTTTTATTAAATTTTGTACTAAGAAGTGCCTCATATTTTGGAAAGGCAATACAGCGCGGCAGTGCCTTGTTCAAATCGTGCAGGCGTTCACAAATAGGGGTCACCCACCCTAGATCTGTTGACGCGGAATCGACTTAGCTATTTGAAATTATAAATGACAAACAAAAAAAACATAACATTTATCTAGCAGCACATACTTGCTTACAAAAGCATAAATATGAAACACGGGAAGTATATGAAAGAAAAAACCGTAGTACATCTTTAAATCTTTTTTTTAGTTCCTAAGAAAGGAAAAAGAACCGTTCAGACACGTGAAAGTGACGCACATAAAATATTTACACACATTCACATTATCTGGGGGCACGGAAGTGCCCCCGCCAAGTCGAGCAAAAAAGCGGCACGGCCGTACCATACTTCCCCGAAGCAGTTCAGCCCAATTTTGACCCCCCTATGACTTGACTATGTACAAAATTTAATAAAAGCTAATTTTTTTTACCTAATGTATGTACGAAGCTCAAACTGAAATTCGTGAATGAAGCAATTATGAAGCAATTATTGATAAAACAAACTTTTAGAAATTCGGCGTCCTTCATACTGAACACGGAGGCCACCAGCCACCCTGACGTCAGAATGGCTGGTCAAAAAAATATTCATATTTCTCTGAATGTATCATATGTAGCAATTATTGAAGAAATGTAGCAAATAGAAGCAATAATGTGGCAATTCTTATACTTTCAGAGCCGCCTGTCGTAGGCAACCTGCCATTCTGACGCTAACCATAAATTGAAGATTTTGCATTGGTTTACTCATCTCTCGAGTACGCGGCGAAAATGTCAATTAGACAAGCTTTCATTCACGGAATATTGGCCTTTATATTACACGATTAACGGACAAAGTAATGTGATTTTTGCATACACAACCTAAGGCCTCACACGTTGCTTCAAACCTAAACGCCGCCGTCGGGAGGACTATTTTCAGGAGTCAGAATCAGAATCAGACATCTGCAGCACGAAATGAATTCTTTCTCTTACTTCTAAGCAAAACATTAAAGGCTATGAAAATATAAAGATTATGCAAACGATATTCACTACTATACTTATAACCTTCACGACTATAATCCGTAAAGGGGTAAACAAAAATGTGTTGTTGTATGCCATAACTCACATTGGGCGCAAGCGCACCGCATTTTTTTACTGTAAAAGAGTTGTAAGTTTTTGAAGAGAGTTGACGAGATTGAATCCAAAGTCAAATATAATCTCGTACCACGCAAACACATTTAGGCGTTATCTTTTTTATGTAAATGCCGGTTTTTCTGTGTACATTATGAAAAATAACACACTTTTAACGACCTTCAATATCATGCGTCGCATTCACCGACGCTCCTTGCAACTTTTGTATTCGTGCGCTTTTATATTCGTAATGAGGGGGGAGCACCTTCAGCACCCAGATTAAGAGGATAGGTTTTCTTTTGCCCATTAATATAAAGACGGTAATTCTTTGTCGAAATGTGGTTCAAAGGATAACAGCACCTAGCCTTGGATATGCCAGGTTATAGAAACCCTTACTAGGCAACCAGGTTTTCAAAAACCTTGTATAGGTTTTTTACATTTTTTACTAGCTTTAGCCCGCGACAACGTACACACATATTCCGTTTTCCCGTTCCCGTAGAAATAACCCGGAATACCCTTTTATGCTCCCCTACACTCCCCAAGGCACCTACATGCCAAGTTTCAGTTTTCTACGACCAGTAGTTTCGGCTGTGCGTTGTCTGTCAGTCACTCAGTAACGGAAGAATTTTATATAAATTAATTGAAAGTACACCCCCCTACCGGCGCCCAAACTTCAAACGGTCTATTACCACAAATAATGACAATTATATGACAGATTTAACATGGGTAAATACAACGTATTGTTTCATTGCATGAAATCGGTTGTCGAAGATCGTATATATTCCCTTCACATCTGTGCGTTACAATCGTTACATAAGACATACTTTTGACGTACTTTAAGGCCAATATTTTCAGAAACAACACTGACGATAGTTAGCGACATAACGATTTCGAGTGGATAAATTGTGGTGACCGACATAGCCCGAAGGATCGCCAAATTGAAATGGCAGTGGGCAGGGCACATTGCTCGCAGAACAGATGGTCGATAGGGCCGAAAAGTTTTGGAGTGGCGACCGCGTACCGGAAGACGCAGCATTGGAAGGCCTCCCACAAGGTAGACCGATGACCTGGTTGTGGGTAGCCGATGAATGCGAGACGCACAGGACCGGTTGTTGTGTCGACGCTTGGGGGGAGGCCTGCAGTGGACGTCTTTAGGCTGATATGATGATGATGATTATGAAAGTGTGGCTTAAGTAAGTATTGTTTTGCTTCAGTTGGAGTAAGTACTAATAAAATTAATCTACGTCTCGCCGACGATATTGTCATCTTTGCCTCATCGGCAGTTGAGTTAGGCCTCATGCTACAGCAACTGAGCAATGCTGTGCTTTCGGACTTAAAAAAAAAACTGATGATGCGATTGGTGCAGCTAAAATGAATATGACTGTTCCTAAATTACCCTAGGATAAGTTGTTTTACGTTTCTCTTAATGTCGGGAAAACTATACAGAAAAAACCTACATTTTTTTTTATGTCTATCAATCAGTGTCATGTTAGTGTACATTTGTACCAATACTTTATTTGCGTGGGATGCATTTTATAAGTGTTGCTAATTGATGGATGTATGCTTTTACGGCCGACTTTGATAACACGTGTATCATAAAGTAAAACCAATAAGCTTTCAATGTCACAAACACTTTTTAAAAACAAGCTATTTAGAGTTACGTCATTTATTTTGGATTTCTCTCGAGTCATGACACTTAGCAACCGTGATTTGTCATCCAAATCGAAATAATAATAATAGCCCTCTTCCTATATTTTATTTTGCTGTGCCCGACAGGGTCCACAATGATCTAAAATTATGTATATTTTATAATGTACCTACCACCTAATTTCACTTTGTGGAATGCAAAAAAATATATTGAACGTAAAATAAAATATTATAAATAATATATTATTATTATAAATAAAAAAATTCTCAGTTGGTTGGAGACGTGAGGGCCAATTCTACTCATTTTTAAATAACGTTTGAGTTCGCATGTCAGACAAACTGTCAAATAAGCCTTTTTTGACAGATTGAGATGCGAATGCGAATGCGATCGTTTTTAAATTAGTAGAATTTATTGGTACTCTGTTTTAAAGTTGAGACCTATACTTACTGTAATATACTGACTAACTATGTTCGTGATAACTGATAATTTAAGAAGTCGGATTTGAAGCGATCATCTATCCCTCTCTACTCAGCGAAACCGCTAAGTCCGAAAGAGATTTATTCCATGCCCTGCACTCATAACTTACTAGTAAAGCTATGTTGCTGATCTTGCTGTCAAATCCGACTTCTTAGATTGTTACAACTATAACAAGGCAAATTAATGAAAAACTTGTATTTATGTGCTAACCTGAACCTGACTTCAGTCCTGAAGTTGGACTTAAAAAAATTGGGGAGTGCCATAATGGGGTACCTACTCCTCCTATCCTATAGTTCCCTAACTTTAAATTAAATAAATACATTCTTATCTAACTTAATGAATCAAATCAAATAATGTATTTGCAAACCTGAGTTTATAATGTATTACAGATACACCGAGTTACCCATAGTAACCTAATGAGGTGTGCATATGCAAAGGTTAGACTAACTAATCAAATCGTGTAACGTACGGAAACCTGTGTTTGTATATAAAGCTGTCAAAGTTCGAATGCGAAGAATGGGAATTCTAATTAAAAACACTGACGAAAAGTCCCAATCGTCGAACAATCATGAAAAATGAAATCAAAATTTCACAGACACTGATAGAATAATAACTTTCTATATAGCTTTTTGCTGGATTTCACAGCACACATAATCTAGGAGAGCCTAGGACAGTGATATCTCACAGATCATTTACTTTGCATCCTCATATCTACAGCCTTAGTGGAAAAGTATCTTAATTATTATCAAGCCGTGCAAATGTGAAAACTCTACTTCAATATTGGCATTATGGTACGCGCCAAATAAACATGCAATAAAGTACATTGACCTTTCTCTAATTTCCATTCGTAGATACCCGAACAATATATTAATAACAAAAAAAAATACTCGGTTCAATAACACATTGTACAATAGTTAGACAATAATGCGATATATAAAGAACTTTCTAGGTTTCATCAAATTCCCATGGGGTCCAGTCTCTTCCCAAATAAGGCAAACAATATTTGTATTTATTGGTATAAATAATACTACATAAAATTATTTAGTTATATTTATTTATTTATTTATTTAACACTTTAGCACATAAATGTACAGAGGCGGACTTAATGCCATAGGCATTCTCTACCAGTCAACCTTTGGGTGATGCAGAGAATAGTGGTAGGTACAATAAAAAGAATTATATGCGATTGATATTATTAAAATATAAACATTTAAATAAATAAATAATATATACATCTAAACTAGACTTACAATATAAATATATATTATATACTCAAATTATCAAGATAAATATGTACACGAAATACTTAAATCACTAGTACATAAAGGTAATTGGACAACATTAGCGCTGTGATGATACTACTGCAAGTCAATAAATGTATGTGGGTCAATGACCATTATTGCAAATTTATCTTATGCCTACCATAGTCAAGATACTTCCAATAGCTAGGACATCTGTAAGGAGTCTGAAAAGGCTAATGATGAGTACAATAGTTAAAATACCAGCCGTTATAAGCAACGGCTAGTTTTTACTTCTTGTAGGTACTCAACTTACCAACTTCTTGTTTAACCTTAAAGTTGTTTGACATTTTATCAAGATTCTACAACAAACTACGTACAACAAAGAAGAGACTTCCTGTCACTCTTTAGATGAAAAATCTTTTGAATTTCTTTCAAAAATGTTATCTTAAAAAGATTTGGCTTAGCATTCAACGAAAATGCAAATGCTCTCTTCGACTGTCCTTGAAAGAATTTTCTTTGAAAGCCAAACAGGGTTACAAACATTTTTCTTCCATTCCTTGGAGTGTACTGTCGTCGCAGTTGTCAGAATATATTTATTAACATTTTCGCTCACTAGTCCAGACATCGAAATCAAAAGACTCACTCAAATTAGGTTGAGTGCCAGCGCTTTAAGAACGTCAACGTTAACAAAAGACAGTCCACTATAACGCCCGCTCGTCACCACTTCCCTAATGTTTCAGGACATGCTATACCATGACTACCGATTACCACACAACTCATTATTTGTACGACTACTTCTTAGGGTCAGCGCACACCAAGAGCAGAGCGGAGCAGAGCATTTTCTGAGATTATTAAAAAAAATATCTTATGATTATTATCATACTTCGCAAAATTGAATACACGTCCAAATTGATGCTCGACCATGCTCGAGCAAGCCGACTGCGTGTTCGAGTATGCATTCTACATTTTGGTCGACCATGCAGTTCGGTCTGCGCTGACCCTTAAGGTACAATTTCGCAGCCGGCGACTTGTCGCGGCGGCAGACGTCATGTCGTCGCGACACTACTGGTTTCTATGCATTGCTATGAAATACCTTCCGTAGCTAGCGACGTGTCGTCGAGCGGCAGATGACACTGCCGTTCAACTGCAGATCAGTAGTACCAGGCTGTACAATCTTAGAACATTTAACTATGCAAGTAGGGAAAAGTAATAATACCAAATTTAAAGAGTACTGTAATCTTCTAACAGGACCTTTCCCTTAATGTCTTTTAATTTTGACGTATTATAAAATCACGTACTTTTTCTTTGTAAATACTTGATGTTGACGACGCTTGCTGGTGTTAACCGACTAAATTAAAAATAGCTTTCAATTCACTACAGCTTCAGTGACCAAGTGACTTTTTATTCTTGGATCATTAGACGTTTGGTTGCCGTTTGCAGTCGGGTTTGAAATCATGACTGCAGCGACATGACGCAACGAACGTGTCGCCGCGCCATAACGCGACGACATGTCGTCTGCTGCAGTGACACGTCGCCGGCTACCTTTATTCTGTTCATTCAACACTAAACAACATATATAAGAGTTAGTTAAATAATCATAAAATACACTTGAACTATCGTTATTTACAAATACTCGCCATGTGCAAGTCGGACTAGCACACGTAGGGCTTCCCTTGTACCATAAACCGAAATATACTTAATATAGTATTAGGTACATTTCAAGTAAGGGTAGATATTCTTAAACTTTATTTTGATTTTTATATTGTGTTGTTATAGCGGCAATAGAAATAAAATCTGTCAAAATTTAAAATCTCCACTTATTAGGGTTTATGGACTGACAGCGAAAGCTTAGTGATACCCTACCCTACCTTTTGGCTACCCTTCGAATACGGAACCAATTTAATGATTTCGAAGCACGTAGATACATTTCAAAAAGGGCAATGTTGAAATTAGTTTGTTTGGCAAAAAATCGAGCCGAGGGTGCTTTGCCCCGTGGCACTGCTTTGAACCGGTGTTTGAACGGGCGTTGTTCGGAATATTCATTCATTCAACACGTAAGTTATGAGTTACGGAAAAATCAATGACAATTTGAAAGGCAGTTTTCTTAAGGGCGTTCACGCCGTACAGCATTTCATTCAAACTTTCAAGTCCTTATTTTTCGAAATTAATGAACTGATTTTAATATAAAAATCGGTTCAATCATTTAAAAAATAAGGACTTCAAAGTTTGTATGAAAAGCCGTACAGCGTAAACGCTCTTAACTTCTTATTCCATTTTGCTGCTGTCACACATTCCTCAACAAAATAGTTACCTAAACACTAATTTAACCTCACGCCCAAGCTGCTGTCATTCAAATTAGCAAGTAAGTATAAAACAACATTACAAATCACAAATTGAAGAATAAGCTTTGTAATTATGTACAGAGACCATGCACTGCACAATTAGTCGGCTTATTAAAACGAATGATAGCTATGTCGAAAGGGGTTGTTAAACCACCCTATTCGCTTTTGCTCCCCTCGTAATTTGAAGAGGGTAACAATTAGGTGCACTCGTGGATCAGGAGGCATAGCACGAATGTTTACGACGTACCTATAATAACGTACCGTAAAATTTTACTATAACTATAATACTCTTTTCGCACGTAATATTTATTTGAATTGGATCGGATACTGTTTATATTTTTTCAACACATTTGCTCAAAAATTGCATTTACGAAGCCTGTACACATTGTTCGAAAGTTAAATTTTACACACCACACCATGGAATGTGCGGTAAAATAGGTACTCTCACCTAAGTACATATATTACCGCACGGTGCTATTGTATAGCGCCGTGCGGTAAAATATGTACTTAGATATTCTTTACGGTTTTTTCTTTTAATTTCCATAAAAAAATAAATAAGAATATCACCAAGGAGTTTCACAATCCTAGAATAAATAAGCTGAATGATCGAACCTCCTTGGAAGCGCATTTGCTCAATACGTTTGTCTCACTTTAATACTAAAGGAAAAATGAGAAAAGAATAATAAAATTAACAAATGAAAGATGTAGTTCTTATTTTCACCACGCGATTGTGGCGCCGTTTGCAAATTCGCGCCATTTTCATCTTAGAAACGTCAAATATTGTTGCGACTTTCCGACTGATTTCTAAAGACAAAAAGTTTGTTTCATTACTTATTGTACTGTTTTCTCGCAAATGTGTCGAAAAACGTTGTATGACACACGTGCGGATTTGGTTTTTACAAACTCGTGACTATGGTAAGCCCTCGACTTCGTCTCGTGCTTACATTCGTCTACTCGTTTGTAAAAACCAACTTACCGCACTAATATCATAAATAACTATTGTTTTGTTTAAGTCGCATAAAATTAACCCGATATACTAAGGGGTCAAAATTCACTTACGTTAACGATATTTTAACGTTTCTATGCGCCAAAACATTCCTGCTAGGCCCTCAGGTCAGCTAAATTTTGATTCCACTATGTAAAAACTTTTTTTTTTTTTTATTTGATTTGCTCTTGACTCTAGTCAATGTCAGAGATGACAGAGACAAAGTCTACGATGGAGCGAGCTTACCCAGAAGGAGCCTGTTCACTCTGACTTTCAAGAGATTAGGGTTGTCAGCTTTTGGAAACACAGACGCAGGCAGAGAGTTCCACTCCTTTGCTGTGCGCATTATAAAAGACGTTTGGAAACGCTTAGTGCGAATTGGCGGAATAGCTACACGGTAGGGATGCTAAGATGCAGTGCGTCTGGATGTCCGAAGGTAGAAGGGGGCCAGTGGGATGACGTCGTGGAGTTCTTGGGCACACTCACTGAAGTACAATCTGTAGAAGACCGACAAGCAGGCAGCCTTACAGCGATGAGCCGAGCTATGTAGTTTGGCATACAATAAGAATATATAAGGAATGGTTATTTTGAAATTAGTTTCCTCGTGTGGGTATGTCACAAGTTTTAATAGACACTATTTGTCAGTAGGTATCGTATAATGTACTCTATGTCTATTTGCTGGTAGATTGTCAAACATAGCTTAACATAAACGATTTTATTGGATATTGTGTTTACAAAGCCTTTGTGTGGAAGCCTTCCGGCTGAATTTATGTCGAATCATTTAGTCCGCATTTGATAGAAGTACTACCATTTAGCGGACAGTAGCTTGATATTAACCAAGTTGAATGATACTATGATGATTATGGGGTCATCAGATTTGTCTTCGAGGCGTTTGCCTTGTTGTGGCTCGAGAACTACTCCGATTTAATTGTATCATGCATTTATGGAAAGCGGTTAACGAAAAAAAGAGCACATTTTCAAATGGCGAGAGGAGCGGACCCAAACAGTGGGATCATGTTAGGCAAAGAGAGATTTTGCTGTTTTAACTAGAAGCATTTACTTCTCACTGTATTCCAAACAAACTCGACACCAGGTCCTTAGCTTTGGAAATAAATAAACCGATTTTAATGAAACTTGATATGCATACGTATGAAAAGTTAGATATGAACTTTTTCGAAAAACAGTTTAAATAAACATTGAGAGCAATTGAAAACTTTTTGTCGAAAATGATTTAGAACTTTTCAGACCGTATAAACCTTCAAATTTACTTTGGCCTAAGTAATTTATACCACCGTGAAAAAAAGCACTTTGCTGATTTAATTTAGTGATACATAGGTAATTATGTGACAGCAACTTTGACGAGCAAAAGTGCAAGTTGTTTTATAACAATGATTACTAATGGGATAAATAAGAAACTTGTAAGTTGTCGGCAATTATAGAATGGAAAAGGACGTATTCTTCTTCACTGTCATTAATTTTGACTATTGTTTGTCAATCAATAAAAACCTATTGTAGCTGTATGGCTTAAAAGATGAAAACTACCGAACTAGGCATTGTCTAATTGGCCACAGTTAACAGTAACAATACAAAACTTCATTAGTATTCATTATGTCAGAAACTCAAATCTATGTGCTACGTACTTGAGAAAAAATTACCAAATAGATTGACATAGAAAAGTGTTAGGTACTTTTAACCTATTCACAAAATAAATATGACTTATTATTTAAAAAAAAATGTTACTTATTAACTTAATTGGAATAATAATGCTACTAACCTCAGCTGTTTTTTTTTGCATTCATAATTCATAATCATTTATTCGCGCTAGTATAAGTAATTTTATTACATAAAAAAATTTGCCCGGATTTTTACTAAGTTGCTTACCAGTAGCTCTTTGGGCGATGGACGTCATTGCCGGCAAGGTTGGCCCATAGTGTGTCACATGTGGAGACATTGGCCTCTTGAGTTTCATGTTCTTGTGGTCATGATCTGGATCATAGTGGTGGACGTATGGCACGTACTTTATACTGTTTCCTTCAGATTTACTACACATGGAGTTTAGAAATCCGGGGGCCACACGAAGAAGGGCTCCTCTGAAACAAAAAAGAAAATCCCCATATTATGTTTGTATCAACTTCCTAATAGGTTAGTGCTAGTGACTAAAGAAATATATAAATTGGCAGTCATTTCACCGTTATTTGATTCTACGCCATTTCCAAAGCCCTGGAACAACTTTTCAAAATTGTCATCACTGCCGAAATAATGATTATATATAACGTACTTACAGTTGTACGTTATATATAATATAATAATATCTTGGGACAATCAACACACCGCCATCTGATCCCAAACTAGGCAGAGCCTGTACTATGGCAACCAGACAACTGATAAACATACTTATATAATTCTAAATACATACATATTATAGATAAATTACACACCCAGATACAGAACAAATAATCGTACTCATCGCACAAAGATTTGTCCTGTGTGGGAATCGAACCCACGACCTCCGTCCTAGCAGTCAGGGTCACTTACCACTAGACCAACAGGCCACCAATATATAATATATATAATCATTGTTTCGGCTGACGTTTAAAATGTTGTTAAAATTTTAATGTAACATCGGCAAACAACTTTAGTGTGGCCCCCATTAATGCGGCTGAGGCTTAAAGCGTATGAATGGTAGGCTTAAAAACAGCCCCATAAAATAATATTTTGAATTGAGCGACGCAAAAATTCTGTCAAAGCTTTGATGTAACATCATTATAAACTGCATGCAGCTTTTCCAGCAATTTCGATTCAATTCGATTTACTTTCAAAAAGGGTAAAACATAAACCTGTCTATACTTTCCATGACATAAAGGTAAATGTAGATTTATTTATGGAAAGTGGACCAACACATAGTACATTTTGCTCCACTGGCCAACAAAACTCTTTAACCCGTTTAAAATTCTGTCCGAGGAGTCAAAAGAAAAAATTGTTTTACTGTAAGTGATTCAGTGGCAAAAAATTCAACGAATTTTAACAAAATTGAACACAACCACTAATAAATTAACAGGGTACATTAATAACAGTACATTAATAACATTAATAACAGGGTAAATACTTTAATCACTGATTTTGTTGACATGAATACATACATTGTTTTTATAATATTATGTATTATTTGTACTTTCTTGCCGTAATAATTGTAAAAAAAATAACGTCATTTACCAACCACTCTTTTTAAAGGATGGGATTTCATCATATGATTTCTTCCGCACTGGGTGGAGTGATAGGGAGTGTCAGACTCTTACTGGCTAAAACCCATCCGTGTTCCTCGTTATGCCCTTTGCGTTCCAGGGCAGCGGTGACTCTTTCGAACAAATTCCGCAATATTTACCAGCCATAGGTCTGCGTCTAGGTCAGACAGAACCAGCGTCAGACAGCATCAGTCTGTCTGACACAACGCTCAAATGGACCTTTTAAGTGCAGCCGTGAGACACTCCAGGTTTTTGGCATACCTACATATTTTTTATTTTTTTATTTCTGTGTACTGTGCGTGTTTCATGTATGTGCTAAATAAATGTTATTCTTTTTTTCTTTCTTAGGTCACACTAGACACACTAGGATCAGAGCTCTCTCTTGCCTTTATTGGCCAGTATGAGAGGTGATTCGCTATAGCAATCGTGACCAAACTATTAATAATCTCAGAATTACGGTCAACATAATCATCATTCTCTCGAGCACTGCTGCTCTGCAAAGACTAGGTGGAAGCTCTGTTCCTCGTCATTTTTCACTCCAGCTGGTCAACCAAGGCAAGCTGGAGACGAGGAACAAGACTTCTCCTTGGCGATCGGGTTTGTGGGGTCGCTACTGCTCAACAGTTTGCCGTCAAACTGCTTGGCGGATTGTACATTTATCTCTTAGTCCGGCTCTTCAAATGCAAAATCTCGTTTCGCTATGCTTCTGAGGAAAACAGGTTTTACAATTAAAATTACATTTTTATTACTCTACACAATACACATCCATAGAATTCGAAACAATTTGTGGTAAAATTGATTTTATTTAATTAGTAGCCTCCTACAGGTTAAAATGACATAACGGACTGTTCAAAGGATAAATTATGCTTTGTATGACTTTTGGACCGTAAAACCATTTATTTCATTGAAATCGTCGTGTTTTTGTGAATGATGCGATGGCAGTGACTGTAAAATAAAATAAAAAAATAATACATCATGTCATTTGGACGTTCCAGTGTTTTTGACAACCAGCCAATTAAATACTTTCAGTTCATCAGTGTATTTAACGATGCGTACATCAGTTTTAAAAGGAAAAACTAAGGAGAAATGTCCATTTCGATTTATTTAAGTGAACAGTTGGCACGTGTATCAATCATTGTGTAGTAACATGTTTACCTTGCAAGTTAAAGGTTAAGCTAGCCTCAGGTAAATGAAGCGATTCTAACATCCCTACGAACCCTCGCACATCTCTGGTGGAAACAAAATCTAACATTTTTTTCTTAAACATGCTTGGTTTAAGCATTATTTTGACAACCTTCTTCGAGATAAATCGAAATTGCTGTACTGGCTAAATACATACGAGCAGCGGCCTGTAAAAGTTGTATGAAAATCCATATCTGCCGTGGTTTAGCGGCCAAATAAATTAGGTACATAGTGTAAACTCATATAGTGTCGTGTAATTTACAAATGGAGCGATCTTTTACTCCGAAACATGGCAACCAAGGAGGTAACTTTGCAAAAGGTTTTATTTAAATTTCGAACTGGTTTACAAAATAATAGAAAGCTGTTTATTAAAAAAATGAACACTGACGCGGGAAAAATTATTGTTTTTCGTTGTTCGTCATTGATTTGGAAAAGTAATTGTATTTTCAAATAAAAAGTTCTGCCTAGTTACTACTAAATTTTGATTTCCGCGCATCATTTGAGAAAAGTACTACCTATGCAAGCCTTGGCCACAACTAGGCATTGATGGATACTATAATTACACACAAATGAAGACAGCAACAGCTTTTTTTATATGACTAGTATTAAAAAGTTATTAATCAAGTGAGATCACTTGCAAGACTTTGTCTATTAGAACATTGGACTTTGACGATTGTTTCTTTGCCAGGCACGACACTCGTCACTTGGCTTCCTTTCGAAGGGAGATTATTTCCACTAAAATCGCATACCTAACTCGACTAAATGTACTAAATAGCTGATTTTTTTTTCGCGATCTCGTGCTTGGTCCTATAGTAAAAGTTTTTCACAATGATTAGTACAATCAATGACCCCTTAAGAGGTATTGCGTTTATTTGGTTACACGTTGTATAAATTAGATTAAAGTGTATGAGATAAAGTAGTGTTAGTAATTAGTATGCGCTTTGAAGCCTTGTGAATTAGATTTCACTCGAACGTGGCAGCCAGATCTTAGACTTTTAAAATGTTTAATTAGCTGTTGAATTACTAATTATTATTTGACAATATTCTAAGTGTTAAAAAAGTGGTTTTATGTTATTTTAGCACCCGTCAATTGGCCGTCGGCCCAATCTATATAGCTATGCGTACCTACTAACACTACTCCATCCCACACATTTTATTAGTGAGAAAATAAGTAGGGTCTGGCGTCTCTCGGATCTGGTCCATTTACAAAATGCACTTCTTTTCATTTTACTCCTCGAAGTAGAAATACTTCAGTAAAAAGTTTCCGAGCATAAGTAAAATTGCAACAAAAACATATGACCTATGGAATTATGATGGCAGCAATTTTATAACGTCGCGCCTCGATTTTCCATTCCATGTTTTTTATGGAAAAGCAAATGTCATCATCATCATCATCATAGGCCTCTCCCAAATGGGGGGGGGGGGTTGCCATGGTCGCCACGCTTGTCAGGCGGGTTGGCGATCGCAGTGTAGCTGTAGCAATGTACCTTCAGAGAATGCTGCTGCCCATTCTCTGATGACTCCTTTAGTCGCCTCTTACGACACCCACGGGAAGAGATGGGTTAGTGCTATTCTTTTACGGAACAATGTGATTTACTGTTAATCATTTGCATCCAGTTGACTGTAGGCCAATTCCAACTTAGTTGAAAAAAAGCTAGGCAGCGAATGGATCGCAGTGAACCACGCAAACCAAATGCAGGTCGTACGAAGTCAATATGTAGTTACATAGAAATTTAAATTTTGTTGCGTAGGTATGTAGTTAAAGGATTCATATTTCCTTAATCCTGATAAACATCCGTTCGTCTATATTAACTGAAAAATCGCTTGGAGTTATTTTTCCGCGAAACAAAGGGGAAAGTAACATACGAATAAAAAGGTTGTTTTGAGATTGTTCTTGTAAACTATCTGTTACAGGGATCTGATCTAGCTAAATTCGAGGCGAAGAAATTTACTCGATAAAAAAGACAGATGGAAAGTACATCATCTGTCTATTTACCATTTTAAATATAGAATATAAACTTATGCAGCTAAAAATCCAACAGATTTTGATTTTAGTTTTTATGTTATAATATCCGTAAATTAATTTTGGCACTTAAGTGCGTTGTTTATTCCTAACCTACCTCATTTTACCGCCATCTCTTCTTTTGCCTTTTAAAAGTATAGCCTCACTGTCAATTCACATGGTCCATTGACCTCGTCACAGCTAAACCTATGTCACTTTTTTGCTAATCAGAATACCAATTCTACTAATTTTTAAGCAATTTTCACATTCGCATGTCAATTGCAATCTGTCAAAAATGTATGAAAATTGAGGCCCTCAAAGCTGCCAGATATTCGTAACTTATAATATATAGGTATATATTTTAAATACTAGAATTAAAAATTCACTTATTTTCGAAACAAATCAATTGGTATTGACAAAGCTGCTCTTTCCAAGCCTCGGGTTCGTTTAGGTACTGCATCAAAATCTCTTTATATAGGGCTTCAAAATCGTTTAAAGTAGTTTTGAGGAGAGAAAAACAATAAGAAAACGAATTCTCGAAATGTATTATCAAAGTTCACCCGAAGACCGTTTTGTAAAGAAGAATCAAGTAGGCCGTTCAGCTTCTATTGTTACTACACACACACTACTACGTACTACGTTCTACGTTACTAGATACGTCCTTCGAACTATCAGAAAAAAATGGCATTTTAATAATTTATGGATTACTAACAAGTACACTACAAAAAAAATCTGTAAAATACCAACTTGTTACACAAATACGTAATCGTGTGTTGCACACTCAATTACAGATAACCACAACTTATTACACATTCATGAGTCTACATGCTCCGACTGAATATTACTATAACATTACAAAAATAAAAAAAAAACAAAAATTATATAAGCGATTATGCTGAGCGAAGGTCGTATTGCGCGAATGTGACGTACTTACGAGTATATCTTCCCAATATGCCTAACTCTCATAATTTCGTTTAATTTTTATATTTTTTTGGTACGCGTCATGCTTGGCGAAAAAGAACTCTTTTCCTTTTCTTTTATATAGGTACCAATTTTAAGATTAAGATGACATAATTACACAAAAATATAAACAAAACCACACATGTTGATTTGATATAATATTATTTAAGTCAGTAAATATAATTATTTCAATTCAAGAAAGTGTGTATGTCAATATAAGTATTATGTCAATATTTAAAATGGATTAAAAATGTAATAATTACTTTTTCATAAAGTAATCAGAATTTAATTAAAAAATAAAATAAAGATTAAAATAGATCATATCCTCAGTCATAACTCATTCCATGTTTCGTTTCAAACAAGAAAAAAAACTACACCCACACGCAAAAACACTTTTTATACATTTTGTACTTGTGATTAGATTTGTAAACCACAGCTTCCTTTGAAGTTTTATCGTTATTTTTAAATTCTGAGAAGAAAATATAAACTAGCATTTCCTTTTGCTCCAGTAAAAGTGACATTCATTTCCATATGTTTTTTACATCAGAAACTAGTCTAATTTTACCCAGCTACTGCGTGGCAAACATAGGGTTGTGATTTTCAACAATAGAACTCGAGAATCATTACCAGATGAAGGTAGGCACATCTATTTAAATAAAACATAGTCGGGTTTGTTACAACACTTAAATAACTCGAGGACTGCTGGACCGATTACATGGTTTTTGATTATTTTGTTGGATTTGTCTCCACCTCGAGTACCTAGCAGAATAAGCATTAAAAATAATGGAAAAATTACTAAAAAAAATTATGAAAGAAAAATCATTTTCTCAAAATTTTCCCGGGTTTCGTAACGTCCTGTCACTGTCGAACATTTGAGGGATTTGGATGGGTAGGTAGGGTAGGTAGGTCGACGGGAGCGAAGGCGCGGGGGACAGCTAGTGCTGAATAGAATAGAATACTCTGTATTGTGTACACCATATAAGTTTTAAATAGGGTTGAATACCCTGAGCATCCAAGCAATCCTCAAAGTCAGTTAGTACAGTCAGCGTCGTCATTTGGTTACCCCTCCTCACGCATTAAAATAACTTAGAATAAGGGGGTAACTAGTTAATGACGCTGTCCATACATACGACTGGGTGACTGGCATGGGACTGGTGACAAACTCTACCATCAATGTTGAGTCTGGTATCCCCCACTAAATCCCGTGGTGCCTGATTTTCTGACTTGTTTTCTTCATTTACACATTCTTTTCCACTATCTGCAGATGCAATATCCACTATGACATTGAAAACGAAACTTGGTATGCATTCGCTATATATCCAGGTCTAAATAGTTATCAGAAAACATTTTTGAAAAAGAGTTCAGGGGGAAGGATATAGTGATTTTTCACTTTCTATAGAAAACTTAAAATCGCTCTCTCTCTCCCTCTGAAATCTTTTTCAAAAATGTTTTCTGATAACTATTTAGACCTGGATATCTGGCGTATGCATACCAAGTTTCGCTAAAATCGGTTCATTCATTTTGAAGAATAAGGATTTGAAAGTTTGTATGAAAAGCCGTACCGCGTAAACGCTCTTAACGTAACCCATTTTGTAGAGGTTATTAATATAATAGATCATAAATCTAACCCATTAAGGGTTATATTTTTTATGTATTATACCAAACTTCAAGTAAAAATTGAAGTAAGATGCTTCAAAGTAATCATCAAAATCTGAATTACAAAATTCAGTCCAGTTATCACTTCTGAAGACTTATATAGTAATATTATATTAGTTTGATTTTCAGTCATTGGCTTAAATTCTTTAAGTACTGCTTCATCACTTATTCAGAAACAGATTTTGAAGTAAACAAGAGATGTTTCAAGAACTCATCACTTAATCTTTACGAGGCTACATTTCTGAAGATTTAGTTATGATTAGAATAAATTGTTGTTTGAAAGATAACTTATCACTGACCTTTCAGAAAAGTGTCCAGTCTGGAGTAGAAATCATTCTTGTAGTTTTTGTTCGTGAGGCAGAAAATTTATAAAAATTCGAACTTCGAAAACCTTTCACAAAATTCTCATCATGCTGTTTGGGATCGCCTGAACTCCGTAAATAAAACACGAGTATATTTGTTTAGAGGCAAACGGTGGCGAGGACTAATGGGAAGCTGGCTAACTTATCCGACAGAGGTTTCACTCACTGTGCGTATTGACTCGAATTACCTGGTGGCATGGTATATCGAGGTACCCTGTCCTCCGCTTCACTACTATAAAACATACGGTGGCGCCACAAACCTGTTTATTCTTGTTGCGGATTAATGAAATACACAATGGAATAATACCTTTATTTGCTTATTATACATTCTTAGATACACCTAATCAGTTAATTAATAATACCTTAATACCTTAATACCTTGGGACAACTCACACACGGCCATCTGATCCCAAGCTAAGCAGAGCTTGTGTTATGGTAACCAGACAACTGATATACATACTTATATAATTTATAAATACATACATATTATAGATAAATTACACCCAGACACAGAACAAACAATAATGCTCATCACACAAAGTTTGTCCTGGGTGGGAATCGAACCCACGACCTCCGGCTTTGCAGTCAGGGTCACTAACCACTAGACCAACAGGCCAGTCAATTACATAAATAAAGCTAATATGAAGTTATAAATGCACAATTTCTACTGTTTTGGTTGTTATATCTTACATATTTCGCTAATTATCACTTTAAGCATCCTAACTTCTTATTTTATACAATAATCAATCTTCCAATGACGTATGACATAAAATAATAACTAAAAACATAAGGTAGATTCATATGATTAGATTGGTTTACAATAATTACTTAGAAGTCTACCTGTATCACTACTTGCGCCCACTACCGAGGTGACCTTATGGCGTCGAGCACACATGCTATTGACATAGAAGCCAAGATATTGCTTTGTAAGAACTTTTCTCAATAGACTGTTAGCAGATTGACCATTAGATAAACCGTAAACTACTATCTCTATCTATATTGGTTACTTTGATCAAAATTGAACTTTGCAGATCCATATCTTTTAAATTTGTGGATGAAAAAAAATACCAAAAATGTCTAATAATCGGTTTTTTCATTACTCTCGATTACTGTAATACATGTTACTTGATTTTGAGAACAAAAATAAAAACTATCTGATCAAAGTTAAACGAAGGATGGGGTTACTTTGATACCCCCTATTTTATTGCGTAGTTACAATGTAACTTCAGTTACAATGCCAACATAATTTAAAAAATCAAAATCTGTCAACGGGAAAAATAAATATTCACATTTTTGTGACATGGGGTAACATTGATCTAGTAAGTCTTTTTTTTTAATTTATTTATCGTTTATACGAAAGAATACAATATTATTCATTTAAATAGCAACCAAAAAACCACTAAGGTTTAACAAGATTAACAACAAGAACAAGAACAAGATTTTAGATTACAAACAGTTTTACAACGTTAAAATAAGTCCTTCTTAGTTATTTTTTTTTTTGTATTAAAACCAAACACGAATCTAGCAATAATAAAATTAGTCTTCAAAAAAAAAACAAAATAAAACCTTTAAAATAATTACAAAAATAATCTCGTCTTCACAAAATCAATAAGATAAAACCAATAAAAATGTTTCTTACCTTTTTCATTCATATACCTACCTAGTATCTACTCTTTAAAACTCCCAATAATCAATTAAATCTCATACAAGTTCTGCAATATCAATCAAATCATGAAAATTGGGCACATTCAACGTTCAACATCCTGATTTTTGTATTCGCGGGACCCCTGTTTATTTTCATATACTCGCGGCATTCTTCTGGATAACAAAATATTTATTAATTTAGCAAAAAAAAACATTGCAAGTTAAATAAAAGCTTGTATAAAAATAGAGTTTACTCTCTGGGGTTAATTTGATCATTTGATCAATCTCACACCATACGAGTATACCCTATCAATGACACCCCGCATCAAAAAAACTCATACAGAGAATAATAATGTATTTATCTTTTTAAATGAATATTGTTGGTGAATTCCTAGCGTGTCCTCAGAAAAGGATTTGCCAGTTCTTCAGTGATGCTAACCTAAAAAAAAAACTAGCAATTTGGTAGTTTTTTTTTAGGTTGGCATCACTGAAGAACTGCCAAATCCTGTTCAGTTTAGTAGCAATTCGCAATTTAGTGTGGAATGAAAGTTTCGATCAAAGTCATCCCGTGAATCAAAGTAACCCCGGTTTACGGTAATGTCTTTGAACATCCGGAAATAAGTTTCCGAGTTTGTTTTGCTGTTTTCTTCTCGGAGTAAAGTGCACTATAAACACCGGCCTCGTTTCGTTTAAACCTATCAAAACAGATTGGTGTGTACAATTGATATTTTTAATCCAGTAGCAAAATAAATGTCATTTGTTAAGTTAAGTAATCTGACTATTTTCTTATCTGATTTTTCTATAAGCTAATAAGCATAAAAAGTAATTAAGTTTTTTTAATATATATATTTACTCGCTACAAAAACCAATTTACCTTATGATCCGGTCAAATTAGAACAAAAATAGGGGCAAGGTTACTATAGCTCAAAATTATTGTTCGGAACACACGCAGACATCACCCCAAAATTGACCTTATAACGCGCGACGATATCCAAATTAAATGTACTCGATTCGACCAATAAAATGACAAAAATTGACGACTGGGGTCAGAGAACTCCTCTCAGGTGCTAGACCAAACTTAGCGAATGCAGACACCAGTGCTGCTCATTGCAGACTATTCTGCAGATGGCAAGGGATAAGAAAAAAGAAAGCTTTTCAAATTTGTACTTACAAATCTAGAAACACTTATTTGATATCAGTGATTTGCATTCTGCGTAATTTTCTAACTAAGTTTAATTAGGTAGGTGTATTCTTCTACATTAGTCAACGTAGTGGTGAAACAAATGTTGAGAAGACTCAATCTAAAATTGATCAAAACGTAGTCTTTGTAAATATCCGCCGTACAAAACTTGGCTAATTCATTCGGCATTTTTCTGCAAAAAAATGTTCTAGGCCAAAAAGTTGACTTATATAGAAATAATGCCTATTTAATGTAGATCTTAAAATACTGAATTTATTTTCATTTTCTTCTTCAGGAAAGAAAATATGATGGTTACATTGTAGCATTGCAGTGATTGAGTAGTAGGAAGCGTCGAATGTAAATTAACGACAGCAATAACTCGCAAGGGATGTATAAATCAAACTATTTACAAGTAAAAGCGTGTTTCTACACCATTTGAACTTAGGTAGATAATATGTAAAGATTACATTTTTTCGTAAAATATGTAACTACATCAGAACATTTTTTTTCGGGGCTCTGTACCCTGAGCGCAAACAACAGATCTCTTTTAATAAATAATCCCCACTGTACGTATTCTGTCCGTATGTCTGTCCATTGTCTATCAACGTACTCTATCTCATGGACTAATAGGTAGACAGTTGAAAATTTTCACAATTTAAAATTTCTATTTCCTTTTAACAACATTATTAAATAAAATAGAAATAGTTAAAGAGCCACAATTTTGTTTAAGATAGTTTTCGGTACTATTACCACGGGTTT
Source organism: Melanchra persicariae (assembly GCA_947386135.1). Classification (NCBI taxonomy): domain Eukaryota; kingdom Metazoa; phylum Arthropoda; class Insecta; order Lepidoptera; family Noctuidae; genus Melanchra; species Melanchra persicariae. The sequence goes on from OX376643.1 coordinate 3,413,188, forward strand.
TTTGTAAAGCAATTGTATTTTAAAGTTCATATAGGCAGTTGTAAATCGAATAAATATTTTTCAACAAAATATTTACAGGTAACTAATCTATATCACAATCTCGGTAGGTAGTCAAAATGTTATTTGTTAAAATAATAATAATAAACTGTAATGGGAAGAACATTCTTTGTAGCAGTCGAAGGATTAAGGGATCTAACGTGAATCACCATGTTAAACCGACTTTCGGCTGCACGGTTGTACTGCGTCTCGCGGGTTCGATTCCCGCACGGAACAAATATTTGTATGGCATACAGATACTTGTTCCGGATCTGGCTGTTTATGGGCCACCCACGATGCAGGAGAAATTCCTAGCGTGGTGTAACCTTTTTTTTTAAAGACTGACTAATTGAGTAGAGTAATGCATTATTCTTCCTTACCCACACGGCAAAGGCAAACGGCTGGTGAGCGCTATGTTCTTGTTTCAAAAACTACACAAAACCTGATAACATTTTTATAAAATCCATTTAATCTGAATAATATTAAGTATACGAGACCGACGGTCATAAAATTTGTATTATGCATCAAAACTGGGTTTAGATCTTTTAAATCTTAAAAAGTTCTTAAAAAAAATCTAAAACGGCTAGTTTATTAAATGCAGGAAGGTTACAGCACTCTGTCTACTATTTGATCTGAAACAGAGGATAAAAAAAAATATTTTTAAAACACCGTTTCGTTATAACTTGCCTCTTGAATATACGGACTCTGTTTTTATTACACTTTCATCAATTTCCGATCAAGAAATAAGCCTTTCTGTTGTTGCTAATGGTTTTGGTCTCAATCTAAAAATTTAAGCTTCTAAACAAGAACTATGGACACCTAGTCACTTATAAAACTTCATTCGTTTTATTAAATAAGTTGAAAACCAGTTTTAATAATTCTACAGAATGTACAAAATGAAATAAAAAATCAAAACCAACTTTTCTACCACTACAAAAGTGGGCAGAGACAAAATAGAAATCCAATTGCGTAGCGTGCAAAGTAGCGCGATAAAGCTTCATCGATATTTGGTGACACCCCATCACTAGTATTTTGTAGGTATTTAATAGCAAATAAATGGCGTGGGGTAGAAAGTATACTTCCTATGCGCTGCGCTTGAGGTTCAAAGGGCTAATTGAAAATTATGGGAAAAATGTCGTATCCATCGTCAATGTCACGTGCAAAAAGGAAATAGAAAAAAATTAAAACTGCGCGATGCCGTTCTTGGACGTCTGGTTCTGACTTTCCTTTGGCTGTGTCATGTACCCTTTCGTAACGAAATATATATATGCACCTAGCCAAATAAATATACGTAAAGAAGAATATACAAACAATTTTTTTTTTTTGCTTTTCATACAAACTTTCAAGTCCTTATTTTTCGAAATGTAGTAGCTCGTGGCTAAATTATAACAGCCGCACAGGCCGTTTCAAGGTTAAGCAACGCTTGCCGAGGTTGGTCTGTTGATGGGTGACCATCTTAACATACCGAGAATCCTCCATGCCTCGTAAAGCATGGTAAGCCGTTGGTCCCGGCTGTCATTTGGAGATCTTTGGCAGTTGTTACGGATTGTCAGAAGCCCAAAAATCTGACACCAGTCTTGCCAAGAAGTACCGTGTTACCAGTTAATGGGTTGTGGAGGTCTGGTAGGCAGCCGCTCCACGTAAAATACTGGTATTCAGCTGAATCCGGTTTGACTGGTAGCCGACCCCAATATAGTTGGGAAAAAGGCTAGTCAGATGATTTTTCGATATGAATGAACTGATTTTAATGAAAGTTGGTATGCATACGCTAAATATCCAGGTCTAAATAGTTATCAGAGAACATTTTTGAAAAAGATTTTAGAGGCAGAGAGAGAGAGCGAGCCTAGATATGTAGCGTATGCATACCGAGTTTTATTAAAATCGGTTCATTAATTTCGAAAAATAAGGATTTGAAAGTTTTTTATGAGAAGCCGTACCGCGTAAACGCTCTTAAGAGGAAATGCGGGTGGTCTTTTCTCCATAGAAACGCTCTCGCCTGTTTTCTTTCTGGCTAATGACCATACAGCAATGATTTTTTACAGAATAATAAATATTAACTACTTTTAAATGTCCTTATGTTTTAGTTTTTATTGATACATTATTTTTACAAGCACTAGAACCCTCAAAAAATACTCAAAATTGCCTATTTAGACCGCTGTCAACAGAGGCCTAGTGTACACAACTATTAATGAAAAAATAAAAAGATGGGGACACAGTATTTATACTTCTTATTCAGTTTATAAAATATCTTTTTAATTGGTTTAATATTGTAGGGTGAAATAGGCGAGAGCCAAACCTCGAAATATGGCTATTCAGTCGAATCTGGCTATTTAGTCGAATCTGCAGTTGTCCTTATCGCACAGCGACAGCAATAGTTTCTTCAAATACCTAATTTTCAAAAGTCTCTCCGCCCGACTTTCTTCTTAACATTTTAAACTACAGAATATAATAGAATACTTTTCATTAAGAACACCATATAAGTAACAGAAAAGCTATGTCGTGTGCTTTTTTGTATCAAAATATTCTAATGCACGTAGCCAGACAAAAATGATCTATGAATAGTAATAAAATAGATCTTTATTAATTAAGTGGTTGCTGTGTATTAGCATATTAGTATTAGCGTATTAGCATACTTTACAGAGAATTAACCCATGCTCATGAAATCGTTTGTTCTGACTGACTGTGACTATCAAAGCACTGCCTAAGCTATTAGTAGTCTAGAAAGCTGAAGTTTGGAATATATCTGGGTTTGTTTTATATCGCTTCCGCTATGAAAAGATTTTAGATAGTTAAATTTTAAGGGGTGAAATGGGAGGACAACTTTATATCACGATAACCTAGATTAGTTACTAATGTATAAAATAACTGTGTATGTAGATACGTAACACATTAGGTCACAAAAATGAGAGAGCACGAGACGAGATTACGGAGGTAGCGTACGTCTCCGCGATTCCTGGCGTAGGTGAGAGATGGGACACCGGGGTGGTTTTTGTCAGTAAAAGTCTGACAGATCCATGAGGACTTACCCCGTGAAAAAAAAAGATTGGGTCATATTAGGATTCCCATGGATAGATATTATTATGACCAAATGCCTATGTTAGTACATCAGTTACTACTTTGCTATTATCATGAAAATCAAATTTTTATCTCTAATTTTCTTTTCTACCTCAAAACCTAGCGCTATTGGTAATAAGGTTTATCTTAGAAAAGATAACTTTACCTGGCCGCGACTGTATGACTGAGCATCGCCTAAGATTAGTTCGACCAATTTATATGATTTTTTGTTGAGTTTGTAATTAAGTGTCACAAGGATTATTTCAAAGAAAATGTAAGGAAAATCTATATCCCTACTGGAAATGAAATTGCATCCATGTGAAAAGCAGCAGCATATAGGAAAATTAAAAATCAATGAATAAATTAAATGACGGAGCTTCACTTGAGAACATCATCATCGTCATCATATCAGCCGAAAGACGTCCACTGCTGGACATAAGCCTCCCCCAAATGGGTTTGCCATAATCGCCACGCTTGGCAGGCGGGTTGGCGATCGCAGTGTAGCTGTAGCAATGAACCTACATACAATGCTGCTGCCCATTCTCTGGTGAGTCCCATAATCGCCTCTTACGACACCCATGGGAAGTGATCAGATGGTGCTATTCTTTTACGTCCGACACCATATGGAACTGATTGTTATGTTAAGTTCATAATTGTCAGGACAAGGTGCATTATGAAAGAATATTTATATGAAATCCGCAAGAAACTAAATTGCATCCGTACGAAGCCGGGACGATCACTGGCTAAACAGGTAAAACTGTTTGTGTATATATTTGTACAAGTTATGTCTGAAATTACTGGTCTAATTACGACAAAATTACTGAATGTAATTAATACATAGACCAAACAAATAACAACCCAGAGATGCCTATAGGTACCTGATAGCCTTTGAATGACGCCACAGTATTATTGGTTTACCTATTATTAATTTCCTGGAGGTAAACGACAGGACAGTACATACATACATGCAAGATGATATCCGATTCTCAGAAATCCTGATGACGGGCATGTCAATATTGGATTCGATACTGACCTCATTCAATTCAATTTTGACATACCACCCCCCCCCCTCCCCATCGTAATGTAAAATATGAGTAACTAAATTTCGTAAATTTGCTTTTTTCGATCAATTTTCAGCGTGGCCAATGGTCAAATAAATAACTATTATTTAATAAGTAACACATAAGTAAGATTTTTTACCACAATTTTTAATTGACAAAAAAAAAATCTAAATATTCGCTCTTAAATTGTTGATGAGTGATAAGCGATCAATGCGGACACGTGGAAGTATTTTAGTGGACCGGTTACGGCTAATAGCCGAAGTGCGGCTACAACTAGCCGGTCATTGGGCACCCCGACTCGGACAGGTTAGGTTAGAAGGGGATCGCGGGCATGCACGACGCCATCCCCTTCGTGGTTATTTTTTTTTAAACCACACAGAAATAGGAACTTTAAAGTGTTTTGAGGTTAGGTTAGAACTAGTTGTAACCGGGTTGCACCTAGTTGTAGCCGACTAAAACTAGGTGTAGCCGCACTTCGGCTATTAGCCGTAACAGACCTATAAAAAAGAAATACTCCATTCAACTCCGTCAAAATATTTGCGATTTACCACGCAACATTTCGGTAGCGCAAGTCAATCAAATACATGTTGGACTTTATAATTGGTAACATATCACTAGTCGACGCTTTTCGATTCTCGATTTCATTATCCGATTTTGTAAACATTTCAGTGTACGTTCAGGTAAAGCCAAAATGCAATTGAGCTGTCAATTTATACAAACTAGATTGAATAAACTCTACCTAAGCTTACACGGGAAACGTAGACAGAATAGACCGACTGTAGCTTTGAAACGAATACTAGGTTTATTATAACTGTTAAAATAAAGAGCTTTGTTTGACATACGTATAAAATTGGAATATGATTCTTTAAATTATTTTTAACTATACTCAAATCCAGTTCACGTTTTCATAATCTCGGGTTTTAATTGTCATGTTTATGATTCCGGGATTTTAAACTGACATGGCTTAAAATCTATTGTTCAATCGACAACTTATTGTCTTTAATGCTACGTGTCACGGTACCGACCTCAAATAAAAGGAACGTACCTAATATTAAAAAAAAAAAACAAAAATGACAAAACAGACAAATTATGAGATTTAGATTAGATTTATAGTCAATGTTCTTATGTTATTTTCCCATACCTACAGCTTGAGTTAGTGGTTATTTTTTATGGATGGGAAATCATCAAATGACTTCTCCCACTCTGGGCGGAGCGGAAGGGAGTGTCAGACTCTTACTGACTAAAACCTATCCGTGTTTGTCCAAATGCCCTAACCTTTGCATTCGAGGGCCGCGGTGATTCTTTCGAAAAAAATCCGCACGATGAAACAAACGAGCGCTGTGTAAATCGGCAAAGTGCACGTTGTGGACTTATTATTATAATACAGATATTTTCCGTAAGTCTTATAGTTTCTACTGCGGTCTTAAATACAAGTTTAATAGACAAAGAACTTTGTTTCTATTTTATAATGACGTTTTATTTTCATTTTCACATTTTTAGATAAATAATTGTCTATGGAGGTCCCTGTGCATTCGTTTTCAAAGAAATGTATTATGACGTTGTACAAATAGCTTCTTTCTAACGACTACTGATCCATTCCGAGACGAAAGAATCAAAAGTAACATAAATAATTATGCTTTGAGATAGCGAGTTTCAAACGATTACAAATCTCACATAGTTGTCAGTCAGATTTTTTTAATGTTATGCAGTTTGCCACACTACTGATTGACGTGAGCAATTTCGTACCAGACAAAGAATGACTTATGTGATAATAATCATGTGGACAGGACATATAAGTAGGCACTACCATCTATACCTATAAAATCATTTATCCTGTTTGACGGCTACTTCCCGACTCGTCACAATCCCGATTTGCCAACAAGTCAAAAGTTTTTAAAACAACGTGAACATATCACAAGTCATAAAAATGTTAAAGTATTTTCGGGCTGGAATTGTGCGCGGTAAAGACACAAAAACTACCAGAATACCAGAAAAAAAGACATGAAGATGTACATATTTTTGAGGCTAGAATAAATACTTAACATCAGGCTATGACCCTAAGGAGCCGAGCAAAAAGCAAAATAGTCAGAAAGAAAGCAAAAAGAAGTAATGAAGCACCAGCCTGTGCAATTACTCGGAATTGCTGAATATCGATACCGTCGGATACACCTATTTTAACTTTCCAATTATAATATTAATAGGATTATTTCTGTCTAGAGCCAGTTTTAAGGTACGCAGACGGCGCAGGTAGAAGCAAATTAAAAAAAAATGTAAGAGTTCACCGGGATAACAATATTCTGATACGCTATGAAGGAGGCGGTATTGAAAAGGAAACTCTGCAATGTGTTAATACCTAATTTGCACCCGTGCAAAGCTGGTGCTAAGTGCCAGTTAGAGAGAAATATTTTCATAATAGAAAATATTTATTTTATTTCTTCATAAGCTTTTTAACAAGAACACAACAATACAATATTCTCGTCTCATATTACCTCAGACTCTCAAGGCATTTCTAGATATTCTGTAAAGTTGAATTCCACACAATTTGCTAGCAAGACTCTCATTTTCCTTAGGAAACATGGTAAACATTCCTGCCACAATTTCATATTTTCACAAATAAATGTTTAGATCGTTATCAGGAAGCACTAAGTCTCTACCTTTGAAGTACTTTATTGGAATATCAGGTCACAATATTCAAAGCGACCCCTATATATTACAACGGCAATATCATTTTGTAAAGATCCAATATAAGGGTATATATTGAATATTTAAAGTATCGTTGAAGTTTGAGTCACAAAATGCACAGAATTCTCAATACTGTATCCGCTTCCAAAGGAATATTGTAGCGCTTTTTGATGGGGAATAATAGTCTAGAATTTTATTGCTTCATATTTTGAGAAATCCATCCATACATTAAGAGCCTTTACGTGGTACGCCTTTTCATACAAAATTTCAAATCCTTATTTTTCGAAATTATTAAACCGATTTTAATGAAACTTGGTATGCATACGCTAGATATCTAGGTCTAAATAGTTATCAGAGAAATTCGAAAAAGAGTTCAGGGGAAAGGATATAATGATTTTTCACTTTCTATAGAAAACTTAAAATCGCTCTCTCTCTCTCTATCTCCCTCTAAAATCTTTTTCAGAAATGTTCTCTGATAACTATTTAGACCTGGATATCTAGCGTATGCATACCAAATTTCATTAAAATCAGTTCATTCAACAACTCTATCTTCCTTACTTCTTCGAACTTTAGGTAAATATACTCTACCTATTCCGATCTCTGGTCATTACTTTTGTTTTGTCTCGGGTTCTTAGTTAGCTCTAAAGTCTTGCTTTCTCTTTCTAATTGAGCATTATTTCTAAGCCTTCTTGGTTTTCGTTGAGCAGAATCAAGTCGTCTGCGAATCTTAGGTGATTATTTAGGTATATTTATTCCAAATGTACCTATTCCACTTAATTTTCTTGTTCCAATATCGCCGAAAACAATGTAGGTGAAAAGCGGGTTAAAATAGAAATGGCTTCGAGAATAGGGCGGTATTTATTAGGTTTGCGTTTGTGCATCAAACAAAACTCGCACTTTTTTTGTTGATAGGAGAATTTTTTGGGTGCAGGCGGATACTGACTTGCAAATTTTGTTTTTAGCTTTGTGAGCGCCGTATACTCCACTCGACCGTCGGTTTTTTCGTAAATTCCTTTGAATCGCGTTACAGTAGTCAGTGCAGCAGAGGCGTAACTAGGGTGAGGCAAGTAGCGCACGAACCCTGGGCGCCTATCGAAAGGGGGCGCAAAATGGCCAATTATTAAAATTAATAATCGTCGTGCGCGCTCTGGCATTTTTCACATTGTTTCTTCAAATAGTTTCTTCTATCTACATAAGAATGAACGGTATGAAAATCAAATCAAGTGAAACATTTTTCGCTCGACTTGAATTCTACGGTATCTCAGCTTTTGACCTTAACTATATGACTCAAAAAATTACTTCTACTTATCTATGAATGGCTAAAAGAAACTTTAAACTATCCGAGATGGGTTGCAAATTTTACGGACTTACTTTACCTACTTTTTACAACCCCTAAATTTGACCCAAACAAAAAACAAACAGGGCAAGCTAAATAAAACCTTTTAAAAAAGATATTACTAGGTATTTATTTAATGTTTTATTAGTAAGATTTATGACGGTTAGTGTATTTGTATCATCATCATCTGCCTAGCCTTTTCCCAACTATATTGGGGTCGGCTCCCAGTCGAACCGGATTCAGCTGAATACCAGTATTTTACGTGGAGCGTATTTAATGTTTTTTTTTTATAATAAGATAATTTGATGCGTGCCTTGGGCGTCATTTTCTATTGTTACGCCCCTGCAACGCAGCGAGCACAGCCGCTCGATGCGAGCATTGCGAGCATTACGAGTGCATTGCATAAGTCAGTGCAATTTGACGCGTCGTCGCAAGATCAACGTTTCCCGTCTTCATTTAATTAAGTTGTTCTAGATTAATTATGATTAATTAGGTTTTATGTTTCGTCATTTTGAACTCGATTCAAGTTCTCGAAGCAAGCGTTCGCCGTATTGTAACCTCGCTCGCCTCGAATGGTACATTACAAACAAACTTTTTCAAGTCAATGTCCACGTTAATTATGGAACATGCTTTAAAATTATGCCATTCTTATTTTCCGATGCTGCTCACAATTCTTCCAATTATTTATTTTTTTCAAACTGTACCGTATGACAATAATATCAAATGGAAATGCTTATTGTGAAGATCTCAGATAAATATTTTATATTGCGTTTTCTGTGGATTTTCAAGCTTTCCCCAATGAAAAAAAAACAATCATGAATCCAGCCGGAAACTAAATCAAAGTTAAAAGAATGAAGAGCAAAATCGATTTTGAATTTAATTTCTGATAGTGAATAATACTGAGGAAAATGAGGAGTGATCAGCTTCTCACGATTAAGTATTATTATGGAAAAATGTTCGCAAAGCCTTAGATGAAAAAAGTTTTAAAACAGTGAGAGATTACTACATGGACTACCATGGCCGCTTTGATTTCCTTTAAGAATAGGAATACTAGTTGATAGGAAATTATTTAAGGTACAGTTAAGTTCTTTATGAATTAGTTGCTTTTATTGATTTGTGTTGTATCTTAAAATATCTATCTCTATCACTACCCACGTGAGCCTCTTATTAATGATCATGTACCCAACTTCAGCTGAGAGGCTTTTCTCTATATATAACTTCTTAATTTTCTTTTCTCTGAATTTTCGTATTTCTTATCAAAGTATTTTTTTTTAAACCATTTTAGAAATAAACGTTCTACAAATAGAATGTTGATATGAATTTGCGACTCCGCCCTAATAAATTGATTGTCTGTACAGGGCCAACCAAAATATAGCTGCAAGCATTCTCCGAAATCACATTTTTGCACACACCTCACGTTTGTTTACTCGACTCTGTTGCGATGCGGCACCCCATGATAGAATGGGGATTTGTTCCCCACTGTAAAGTTATTAACACAGACAAGTTTCCCTGAAAGCACCCTTCCCCCTTCGCAGTCCGGCATTCAAAGCTATGTCCTGGTCAAATTACATTCATCACGATAGCAATTTTTGCTTTTATTAAAATTTCCACTGTTCCGTTTGTTTTCTACGGAACACCAGCATATGAATGCAAATTCTACTATTTTTCAAGCAACGTCGCTATTCAACAATACGCAGGTCAGTCGCATTCTGTCAAAAATGTGAAAAAAAAAATGTTTAAAACAGTAGAATTGGCTCTGAATTGAACTGTGAGGGGAATTTAGTTATTTGATACAGCCACGCCGCCGCCGCCGGCTTTGATCAAACAGGAAACCGAAATTGACATGTAGAATACTATCCGGCAGGTACAATAGGTAGGGGATCCATTGTATTGAGTTGGCTCACAGAGCGCTACACATGTCCAAAGCGACACACAGATAATACCGACACAATCATTAAGATTTCAATGATGTAACATCAATAATGGTCAAATATTTACCTAATTATAATGATATTTTTTTAGTCTAGTTTGTATATATGTAGTTAGGTTTAGTAGATATAAATAGTTAAGTTCGTTAAATACATTTATTAATCACAATATAAGTAATGATAATAGATAATTATTTGTGACATTGAACAAAAGATAACAATTGCAATAAACGAATAGAAAAAGTAAAGGAGCTGTTGCGCTGTCCGAACTTAGCGGATTAACGCATATGTTCCGATATGCTATACGACACAATATGTATCACAAATAAATCAACACCCTCCCTCCCTCCCAAATCAACCCTTTCCCGTTGACAAAAGTTCGATAATCGTTTATTTGTAGTTATCTATCACATTTTTTTTTTGCGAATATTAACTTGCATTTGCAGTAGCTGTTAAATTTTTCGCTTTTTTTTATGAATAGCTTTTGACCTCGATCACGCCTGATGGAAAGCGGTAGATGAGGTCCATGATGAAGCAAGCGTGCCCAGAAGCCTTGAGGCAGTGGTACTCCCACGAGTCGACGAAACAGCAGGCTGCTTGACGCCGAACTCCGGTGGGAGGGGGTGGTCGCGAACCAGGCGGGCGTTAGCCCTACCACCGCAAGGGAAGGATTGGCCAGTCTTAGAAGGTGTTGGGTGAGACTGTCCAGGATGCGCCGAGCGCTCGGTTCATTTGAGTGTCTGATGGAACAAATTGCGCTACACGAGGAGGCTCCTTCATGCATCCCAAAGTCGTTTTATCCCACTCATCTTTTCGTTTGAACTGTAATGTTTTTTTTTTATTTTACTTATTCACGAAAAAAACGTACATGTCTAAACAATCGTTTTAGAATTCATATTTGGAATATTACGTTGTGAGCTAAGGTTGTGAGTTTAGATAAACGTTTTAAATACGGAATTCCGCCTCAGGGCGAGCGCATGTTACAACCTTCATATTATTATGTCATGCAAGTTTCATCCAGCGGTTAGAGATTGAAATTATGTTAAAATAATGACCTTATCATGATTTAATTATGGGACCTTATTAATATGATATAAACTAAGCGGTGTCATAATGAGTTCCAATGGATTACCGTAATTAGATCTAGTGGTGATATTATCATAGGTGCTTCATGCGGGGCAGGCCTAGTATAGTGCAGAAAGTCATTAAATGTTCATGTTATTTTTTTACGAAAACCAAACATTCTTGTATAACACAGTCATTTAACCTTATTTTCTTTTAATACATTTATGTTTATTCTTTTTCTTACTGTATGAAAGATGACGCGACGACATGGTTGGCGCAGTGGTTGAGCAGTTGACTGCTGCGTTGCGTGTCGCGGGTTCGATTCCCGCACGGAACAAATATTTGTATGGCCTACAGATAGTTGTTCCGGATCTGGCTGTTTGTGTATGTGAGTTTGTATGTTTATAAGCGCATTCACGATACAGGAGAAATTCCAAGAGTGGGGCTTTAAAAAAAAAATACTTAGGTAAATGACTATGTTGTTATTTCTGTTTTCGGAATTAGGAATGTCAATAAATGTAAGTGTGTCAATGACCGTGCAGCCATGCAGATTAGTGTCTAAGATGGTTTTTTGTAATCAATAGGAATATATATTAATGATATTATTCTGCTCGTAAACAAGCCTGTTATTTGGTACCTCGCTCCTTCGCCACAGTACCTACCTATAGAAACAGCCACCTTTGGCCAGTTAAGTTTATGTACCATATTGTACCTGTTATATGTAAAATATTAAAACAAAATAATACTTCACTATTATTGATTTTCAGTGTTTATAATATATAAGAGCCATCATTTTAGACACCAATTAAACCAAACTAAACGTCACATCTTCTCAGTTACACAGAAATTATAAATGCGAAAGTAACTCTGTCTGCGTGTCTGTTACGCTTTTACGCTAAAACGGCTGATCGGATCGTCATAAAATTTGGCAGATATATAGCCTGGGATATGGAGAAGGACATAGGCTACTTTTTTACCTCATAACCAACATCTTCGCGGGCGGAGCCGCGGGCAGAAGCTAGTCCTTCGTAAAGTCAATCTGGTGATTGACTTTCTTGCGAATTTATTCTAGTACAAATCCGTTAACCAATTCTTCGTTTATAAGCTGGTCTTGGATTTTATCAGGAAGTACCAGAATAATATTTTTACTTATCTTTAATCAGTACAGATGTTATCAACAGTGTCTAGTTATTAGTTGTCAGTTTGTACGAGTGAATTTCGGAATGTTCTCTATGAAGTTCTTCTCCTTCGAGTCGATGGTTAACCACCTAGATTGTTTAGGTCCAGTAGGTGGCTACTTAAATTGCAGCATCGTGCATCAGTGGTATTCAGTAAATCCCCAAAAAATACAGATGTACGGGACTCGGGGCACTTCGTGAACTTAAATACCCATTTTAAAACAGAAATTATTTTATACTTTAAGCATTTCGTCCCACCAAGGCCTCCATACCACGTTCACACCATTTAACCCAACTGTTAATTGGATCACTTAGTAATAACCTTCGTTTGCAGGGCGTGTTCGTAGTCAACTTAAAAATAGAGCCTCTAACGCCGCCACAGGTTTATAATAAAATTAAAAACATCAATAATAAATTGACGATGGTGCACTGAAAATATCTTCCGCTCGGGTTTGGCTAAATATTGAGTAGATCGTACGTGCGATTTTAGACCTAAATGCACAGAACCACTATTTGGACACTGTCACAGAACACGTTCTCTAAACTGTGTTGAAGAATATTTCTGGGAGCACTGAAATATCAGTACAATGATCAAAATGAATGATTACTTGAATATTGTTAATTCTTCCTTTAATTTGAATTTTTTTTTTCACACTACTTAAATTGTAAGCATTGCGGACGGTTTAGGATTTCCCTCCGCATTCCGGACAAATTATATTATCGGATATGTTCGGTAAATTCTGGACGTTTGGCAACCCTAAGTTTACATGAACTCGCAATATTTACGGTTCTGTCTCCCATGAAAGTGTGTCAACATTCGTCAATAGTCAGATGTGTTTGGTGTATAGTGTATATATATAAATGAGGGAATGTTAAGTGATACGGAGGCTTTTGCCGTTTTCTGGAATTATTAAAGAGTCCTCTCCGACGCAGCAGCCAGCCACCTATGAATACTTATAAGCTCACAGTCTCTCTAACACACACACATTAAATACTACATATTGTTCCCGGAGTTTCCCTGTTATCTGTCCACTCCTTTCTACTACCTACATTACTTTAAAAATAACTTGCTGTCCTACGGGTTTTTATATTACAGAGAGAAGATTCACTATTATAATACACATGATGACATAATATTCGCTTGGTGTGAAGGAGGTGAAGTCTATTGTGTGATGTGTATTTTGGTTTAGAAGAGAAAGTATAAAAGTGTGAAGCACTGAAGGTTCACTGGTTACAGCTTACAATAAAATAGTAAAGTAAGTAAGGAGGATGCTCAATTAATCAACAATAAATTAGATTTGGTTAGAATAACTAAAATTACTACGAGTCACGGAATAAGTCTGTTTAACTCAGCCTCATCATCAATACGCACAGGCGAGAAATCTTCCTGTTTTTATGTACACCTTCCCGTAAGCTGTCCAGGCAGCAACAAACGTTTTATCCTTGACATTTAGGCGCGCGTATAAAACAGTGTTCTCGCTTCAATCTGGTAAAATTGCAAGTCTGTAGTTTCGGGAATATGGGGGGGGGGTCTTTTTCATCTTATAACCTCGTGTTAGCAACTAACTCTGAGATAAAAGATGTTTACGCAAGCGGACCTCGGTGTAGGGTGTATAATATTTACATTTCTTAGATTTTTTTTGTATATTATGTTGATAAAATGTTTCTTCTTGTCTGCTGTTCCAATACATAGTAACAATTATAGGTAATTCAGTAGCACATAACTCTATAAACTCTTCTATAGGACAAGTCCGTAATGTCGGTTCGCGGCTGTAAGATGCTTATCGTTTGTTGCTAACCTATGATGTCCCACTGTTGGACAAAGGCCTCCATATTTTCCCAGCTAACTTTATCGGTTGCCTTCTCCGGTCAATCCGTCATGAATGAGTCTAACGGCCGCTTTCTATAATATATCTCAATCCCAATCTTGATCCCGAACCTTGTCTGTAACCAATCAACGGCCGAGTTTGTGTCCTTCACCACACAATCCTCACCTTTGATTGGTTACGGACAAGGATCGGGATCAAGTTTGGGATTGAGATATATTATAGAAAGCGGCCGTAAATCGTCACTTCGGGGTTTTTTAGGCTTGTTTCGATTGTTACCTCCGTCCGTTGCTCATCGTTATTAAATAATTTTCTAGGTAGGTCGATTTTTTTTTTCGTCGTTGTATTGATTTTCTTGTCGAAAGGTTTTCCGTGTATGTGTGTATAATTTGTCATTTATGTGTGTTTAATTTGTCATTTATGTGTGTATAATTTGTCATTTATGTGTGTATAATTTGTCATTTCTACATCCCGTGCACTCGCGGTACGGTCACTATGAGACGGTCGTTTTTATACATTATTTTTATTAGTTGATTGTATATTTTTTTAATTGCACTACATTTCTATGTAGTGCAATTCCACACAGACTTAGTGAAGTGTCAAAACTAAATAACTTTTTTCGATCCTTTGCGGAAAATAAACGGATTGACAGCTGTTAATTATTTTTTCAAATAAAAATGACTAAACACGTCTTAGCAGGCCCGAGGCGCGTTTCGAGAACTACGAGTATATTTGTGAAGAAGCAAACAAAACGACATGGAATCTTCATTCGTATTACAAAACCTGTCCTTCACCCAAATTCGCACGTTTCAAAACCAGCAAAGCTTCGGTTCAAAATATGCTCTGAAAAGGTGATCATTACGTTATGCTCTTAAGATAAAGAAAAATGAAGAGGCTATGATCTAAACAGCACTAATTGAGGAGTTGGGCAATATATCACCGTCAACGATGACAGAGGGCGGTACCTTTCCCATACGGATACCCAACCAGTGGATTGAAAAAAACGTTTCTTTTTCGAATGAATGTGTGAAAGCACAAAAAAACGCATGAAATCCATTTTATTTTCACTAGTCAATTTTGGATATAACATTCACGTTTTGAATAGTACATAAAATATCTCCATAAAAAAAGAAAGAGCATTTTAAACGGTTTTTTTTTCGCACGCCAGTGAAGCATTGATAAATATTTGTGAACGTTTGCCGCTATGCTCACAAAATACTTCACTCGCAACCGTACTGAAAGAATTTTAGCAATGATGCTGAATTGTTGAAGTCTTTAATGAGTGAGTGAGTTACTCTGCACAACAGCACAACACCTGTATGACGTTACGTGTACCTGCAAATATTTGAAATTGTCGGTAACACTTCAGAGACCAATCACATCGAGTATTTTCCAAATAAAAAGCGCAGTTCGTGCTGTTTCCGACCACTTCGCTACGGTACATTTATACAAAAGAAGGAGAACAGCTGAATACGGAAACATTTGACCGATCGAAGTGTCGACGCTTGGGAGAGGCCTATGTCCAGCAGTGGACGCCTTTCGGTGGAAATAATGATGATTAAAGAAATCCTGGAAGAAATAAACGTTGCAACTAAATTAAATTAGCAAACGGATTTTAATAAAAATAACATATGAAACGTTAAAATTTTATTAAATTAGCAAACGGAACATATCAATAAAACAAATACGAATAAAACGTTGAAACTATATTAAATTAGCAAGTAAAATGATTAAAAAATCCATCTCATCGGATTCGCTCAAGAATGTTTTCAAGAATTTCAAAATAATATTTTCGCAACTAATTGACTGAAATATCTGCATACCGAGAACACGATATACATGTGAAAAATACTGGCTCCGCTCTCATCATGATTGAAAAATCTTGTACCGAGTTGAAATTAACTTAAAAGTATTTATTACAAAGTTGTCTAAGGAAAGAACGAAGGAAGGAGTTTAAGGGTTTTTTGTCTCAGTATGTTACTTAACCTCATTTCTTAAACCGCTTCATCCACTTCTTTCTAAAAAAAGGATCATTTTGAGAAACAGGCATTATGCAGTCTGCGAAAGTATCTGACTCGTTTATTTATTTTTAAAAGTGCCAGTAAGGCAGTGGCCTAACCCGGGGTAAATGTATTTACAGACAAACAGACGACTAGAAAAAAATCGTACTTATATTTTATATGCAAACTTATTAGTTTACTGCGAGTTTAAAATATCACGTTTCTTTGATTAGTAGGAGTAATTTATTTCCAATCAACGGATCAAATATTAAACCGTACGTTCAGAAACAAATTCCGAACGAATGTGAAGTAGATACGCGTAATTTGGTTGCATAAATATTTTTAAGAAATAGTAAACTGTGATCGTTTTTCAAATATTTTATAACTGTACGAGTATTTATTTCCCATCATTTTTTGTGTAACTAGAAAATTGTGAATTTGAGAATTCATACTTTCCAAATAGTTAAAATTTGATACGATAAAATAAATAGAGCTCGTGGCTAAATAATTACAGTCGCACGGGTCGATCTTCAAGGTTAAGCAACGCTTGCCGGGGTCGGTCTGTGGATGGGTGACCACACAATGAATATATCGAGTTTCCTCCGTGCCTCGGAAAGCACGTTAAGCCGTTGGTCGCAGTTGTCATAAGTAGATCTTTGGCAATCGTTACGGATTGTCAGAAGCCAGAAAATCTGACTCTAGTCTTGCCAAGAAAATTTTAATAAGTATTTTCTCGGTACTGATTTATTTTGCACTACTCCCGGACGATTCCGAAATTCTATTCTCAAAGCAATCAAATAACTAGACACTTCTTCCCGACTTTTGCTCGTAATCTGATGTTTTAGTTTATATTTATTGTTGTTGTTTTTTTTTAAATTGATTTTATGATTGTTTTTTATTCTATTATTAATTCTATTATTGTGATTAATTTTAATTTATTATTGAAACTTATTTGATTTTATTGTTGTATTTTTTTTATTTTATTTATGTGATTCATTTTAATTTATATTTTTTTTTTTTTAAATTGTTCTTGATTTTTTTTTTATTTGATTTTATTATTGTTTTTTTATCACTCTAATTTTTTATTGTAACTTATTTAATGATGATTTACTTAATTTATTTGAATATTTTTTCTTTGTAACTTAAGTTTTCTTCTTTGAAGCGCGTAATTAATAATAATAAAAAAACTGTTTTCTGTGAATAACGCTGTTGATTACATAATTGTTTATTTTATATTTAAATTTTAGTATTCCATATTATTTAATTGTTAGTTATTCCAAATCAAATAAATAAAAAGAAGTTCCGTGTTACCCAGTAAATGGGTTGTGGTGGAGGTCTGGTAGGCAGTCGCTCCACGTAAAATACTGGTATTCAGCTAAATCCGGTTTGACTGGAAGCCGACCCCACAAAAGTTGGGAAAAGTCTAGGCAGATGGTGATACGACAAAATAAATCAACATTTTACCGGTACCTACGTTACTGTTACTAAGAGCGAATTTCACAAACGTGTATCGTGTAACTGTATTGTAACGAATCACAGCATGAATCAAGCTGAGAACGGTATTTTCGATTTCACTACCACAAAATAAACAGAGACCAAACTAAAACTGATTTTCGGTCTCGACAACTCTTTATGGCAGTGTGAGCATTGATTTTTTTTTAATTTGTTGTTTAATTTAGTTTTTGTTGTATTAAAAATTTTCACCGTATTTGTAGCCCCTTAGAAAAATTGTAATCTACGGGGAAACATATGTCTAAGTCAAAGAAGTCGGGAGCGCAGCACACTTCGAAACCCCGGATGACAGAGACTGCTAAAAAATTTTCCCAACAGATGCACTTTCGTTAGTATGCTTTCTGTGCAAAGTCGTGTTGAAATTTTCATTATGAAACCAGTTTTCGTAATGAAAATTGACCCGACGAATACCGCCAAAATTAAATTTCCATTTCCATACAAACCCTGCCTGTTGAGAACAGTCTATCTATCCCTGTGTCAGTCAGTACTAGAATACTGTATCTATCTGGGGGAGTACACACAAAACTCACATAACCTCGAAAGAGCCCAGCGAGCTGTTCTCAAACTAATACTCAAAAAAGACTTTCAGGACCCAACGGAGCAGCTATATAAGGATTGTATGGTTTTAACGGTTCGACAACTGTATATCAGAAGGGTTCTGCTTATAAGCTACAAACGCTCAACGTACGACCCGGAAATACTGAAAAACAAACGTAGGAAGGACCTCGTCTTTGACCTGAAACCGTGTAACACAGACTTCTTCAGGAGACAACCGTGCTGCAAGGGTCCATACCTTTAAAACAAAATAAGTAAAAATTCAGTTACATCACTTACCGATAAAAAAGCTAAAACTTACCACTAACTTACTTTAACTTATAGATAAATTCCTCCTCTCTCAAAATTATGAAAACACTGAAAATATACTAAAAAGTATAAAATAAAGCCACTCAGGTCTATTCACACACGCACACACGCACACACACCATACCATACCATATCACACATCACAATCACATACAACACTCACGCACGATAGTTATTTTGATTTAATTTTAATAGATTTAACTTTAAATAAGTACTTACTTTGCACCGCACCACACTTGTAATGGCAGCTCGATTTGGGCGGTGATAGAAGTAACTGGTACTTGGGTATAGCACTGGAACCCTCTTAGTTTAAGCCCAGTTGCACAGGTTTTGTATTTTGCCACTTTTTTTTATTTTTATTTCTGAATGGGCTAGCTCTTGACCTCGATCACGTCTGATGGAAAGCGATAGATGAGGTCCATGATGAAAGCGAGCGTACCCAGAAGATGCCTTGAGGCACTGCGCACTGGTACTCCTACGCGTCGACGAAACACAGCAGGCTGCTTGACTCCGGTGGGAGGGTGGTCGCGAACCAGGCGGGCGTTAGGCCTACCACCGCAAGGAAAGGATTGGCCAGTCTTATGAGGTGTTAGGTGAAACTGTCCAGGATGCGCCGAGCGCTCGGTTCAGTTGAGTGTCTGATGGAACAAATTGCGCTACACGAGGAGGCTCCTTCATGCATCCCAAATACCACTAACTTAGTCTAACATAAAGTACAATAATTGTAAATAGGTTTAAGTCTTGAACAAACAAATATTTTTTATTGTTACATTGTTTATAATTTAGAAGATTACGATAATTTTATCAAGGATATTGCAAGCCTTTTGCCTCAGACTCTAATACTATGTACATATTTAACTCGACCGGAGTTTTTACTGAGCCTCTTTCCTAAAATAAGGATATGACGTAGTTTCAGGGAAAACTACCAGAATACCTAAAAGAACATAAAATATGATAAAATACACTACGATGCCAGTTCTTGCGATACTCAATTAACCTAATAAAAAGAGCAGTTTTCGCAAATTTCAGTTGAATAAATTCAACAAAACAATTATCTAGTATAAATAAGCTTAAATTGATCCTGGCTGGTTTTCATTTAAAATGCCCCAAACTGGCCACGATTGGTATCAGTTTAACGAATTCCTACCCGGAATTGCACAAAGCGAGTGCATAAACTAAACCCACAATGGGAATAAAATTACCTAGAACATGCTAACCGAATCTGCTTTTAATGCATGATTCCTCCAACAAAAAAAATATCCTGTTAAGTTTATTCAATATTTTTAATTTTCAATAAAAACTAAAATAAACTAAGAACAAACTCAGATTATTAATGGCCATTAATATTGTATCACTTCCGTCTGAAGTGATACAATATTAATCTGGTCTTAGTACCTTTAGTAATAATTTTACAACAGTTATTTAAACATTGTAGGGTGAAAAAATGATATGAGCATTTCTGGTGGTTGGTAGGTAAATTACGTCAGCAGTAAAAAATTAACAGTGATAAAAAAATCATCCTACAATTTGAGGCTCAAAAAGTATTGAAGCAGTGTAATAAATTAATGGCCAGTGAAATGATGGATGGATGAACCCTCCAGACAGAAAGGAGCCCCCTCGTCGAGGTTAGAATGTTCAAATTGCATTCGATTAAATACGCTGACGGTCCCGTTAACACCCGCAGCTTTGTACAATTATGTTGCTGCGCAAATTAAACAAAAAAACCGGTGAAGTGCGAGTTGGACTCGCGCGCAAAGGATTCCGAACGAAACATAAGGGGTTCGAACATTTTTGTATAGGAGCTGGCATGGCCATCAGCCACTTTTTTTTTTTCAAAGTTGTGGCGCTCGATGAAGCGTGAAGAAGGCTTGAAAGTCACCCAAAGAGCAATGGAGAGGGCAATGCTCGGAGTTTCCTTGCGTGATCGAATCAGGAATGATGATATCCGCAAAAGAACCAAGGTAACCGACATAGCCCGAAGGATCGCCAAACTGAAGTGGCAGTGGGCAGGGTACATTGCTCGCAGAACAGATGGTCGATGGGGCTGAAAAGTTCTGAAGTGGCAACCGCGTACCGGAATACGCAGCATTTGAAGGCCTCCCACAAGATGAACCGATGACCTGGTGAGGGTTGCTGGTAACCGATGGATGAGAGACGCACAGGTTATTGTGGCGAAACTTGGGGGAGGCCTATGTCCAGCAGGAGACGTCTTTCGGCTGATATGATGGTGATGATGATGATGATGAAGCGTGTTTATGTCGCAGTCAACTAGCTTAATCAGACGTTTAATTGGTGGCCTAGCCTTTTCGTTAATTTGCGCCGATTTTTCAACGACAAGTTTTTTAATATTATTATTAACGTACTGTTTTACGTTTGTTGTTTACATCTTACATCAAAAATTATTTACCTATTCGTGAGTCTCGCGTCATATATTTATAGGATTTATAATTGCGCAGTTTTGCTTCCCATTCCTGCCTAGATAATAATAATGCATAGATTAAACGCAACACATTCAGTTTCATCGATTTCAATAAAAAGCCAAACGCAATAATTTCAAAATGTGAGGTTAGGTGGCCTGTTACTGCTTAAATATTTTTCTGTACACTTCATGGCTAAATAAATCGAAAACACAAGCATTCGAGCGTATGAGGCAGTGAAAATGTTTTTCGAAATAGCGTCTTTCGAGTTCATGAGCTTTCGAACCTGCGAGGCAGTGGAAAAATAATTCGCAACAGCGTGTGTCGCAACAGCGGCGTTCGAAACAACATAGGGGGACCCATCTACGATTGGGTTGGGTTAGCAAATAAACCATCAGCCCTATTTACTTACTACTTACTTTCAACTTGACCAAACTCGTATACTACGTCGAAAGAAACTACATACTCGTATATCTGTTTCTAAACACGACACATAACATTTGTTTACCTCTTGATCATCCTAAGTAGGTACCTTATTTATAAAATTTCCCCATTTTATGGGAAAATGCCTTAGGTAGGTGAAAGCCTTAAAAGTATGAAAAATATACGAGAAATCCATTATGAACTCACCGCCCGCGTGTTTCTCCTACTCCATGCAAGAGGCTTGTCGCGCGAATATATCGAAAAAACATGATCACAAAACTAAAAATTCCACAATTTAAAAACAGTAAATTCACAAAAACTGTCAAGTGCCAAAATCTAATAAAAATGACAGAAGTAACAATTTCTTTTTTAGTAAGAAGGTTTAATAACTTATGCAAAGTAAAATATATAAGACAAGGTTTTATTCCATTTTAGTGTCCAATTTGACCAAAATTTATTATAATTATAACGCCCCATTAAAAAACAAACAATGTAAAAAAAAATAGAGAAAAACATTTAAATATTCACAGTTCATTTCGCGCCATCGCAATATCTTGAAGTATTATTGACAATAATCTTCCTAGATACCCTTGTACTATGTTACCTACGCGTCGCCGGCGCAGCGTTGTCTTAATTAACACAAACCGCGAATACACGATCGTTGCATGTGTATACCGTAAGGCGTCCCCCTGTCGGCACGACGACGCGTATTCACTCGATCATCGCTTTGTATTAAGAGCGTTTACGCCGTACGGCTTGTCATAAATTACAAACTTTGAAGTCCTTATTTTTCGAAATGAATGAACCGCTTTTATTGAAACTTAATATGCATAAGCCAACCAACTAGGTCTAAAAAGTTAGTTCAGAACATTTTCGAAAAAGAGTTCAGGAGGAAAAATAGTGATTTTTCACTTTCTATAGAAAACTTAAAACCGCTCTCTCTCTCAAACTACTAACTCTTTCTCAAAAATGTTCTAAACTAACTTTTTAGACCTGGTTGGATGGCGTATGCATACCAAGTTTCATTTTTTTAGTATTTTTAGTACTTATTTTATAGTTCATTTTCATTTCATTAAACCTTCCTCTTGAATAATACATATTTTTTTCGAAAATGTTCTCAACTAACTTTTTAGACCCAGGCCTAAACCACCAACTCTTAGAGCAGTATTTCTTCAATATTACTTCCAGTGGGAAAGAGACGGAGCTATACAGGACGTATAGCTCCGTCTCCGTCAAAGTTAGTTGAGAACATTTTCGAAAAAAACATGTATTATTCAAGAGGAAGGTTTACATGTATAATACATACTGTATTATACATATAAACGTTCCTCTTGAATCACTCTATCTATTAAAAAAACCGCATCAAAATCTGTTGCGTAGTTTTAAAGATCTAAGTATACATAGGGACAGACAGACAGCGGGAAGCGGCTTTGTTTTATAAATGTACTAATTAATATTTATGTTAGTACTGACTTGGCCATAATACAACAGATTCTTCGATTTTGCACATGGTTATATGTTTAATACTTATAACCCTGACTACTTAGACCATCCCGTTTTGACTGACCGTCCTGATGCCCAACAAAAACTGACCGACTGACTGACTGAACATGCCAAATTACTTAGCTGACCATATGATTAGGCATCAGCTTAATAGATGCCGAGCCAGTTACGTTCGGTAATTGCAATCGGAACATTGACCTAATCGATTATTTGTAAGGTTCAACAGCTGTTTGTTGCTAACTTGAAAGTCATAAATGTTTAACTAGGTATGTGTAGGTATATGCATCGTTTATTAGACACTATTATCATTTAATCCCGCTAAGTAAGCTCTGCGATATGTGATGCTTAGGTGAAGTCTCAGATCAAGTATTTACTTCTTGATCTGAGGGTGAAGTATGCACTTGTAACTCCGTTCTCGGATAAGATATTGCTACTTGCAGGCAAAATTTTGAAGCAGCTATAGTAATAATATAGAGCGCTTTCAGTTGTAAAAGGAATTTTCTACCTACTTTTCTCTGACAATATCGCATTCCATCCATTTCTCATTATTTATTATGGCAAATAATCTGCAAAGAATCAAATATCGACTGACAGTGACATGTCAAGTTTACTTTTTTTTGCGATGTGTTCGCTTTATTACCCTTGATTTTTGGAAAGGTGTGTTCGTTCGTTTTAGGTGTAAATTCACACTAAAATAAAAAACGATTTTTCTCGAAATTGGAGGTCTTTAAAAATGTATGTTATATTTAGAACAGCGGCCCTACTATGACATGTTAAAGCGTGAGTCATTCGAGCGAGAAGGAGGAATGGAGCTATACACCCCATATAGCTCCATCCCTCCTTCTCGCTCGAATGGCTCACGCTGGTAGGGCCGCAGTTCGTTTTTGATATGTCTATCCACATATATTTAGGTTTTCCTGGTTAGAATTTTCGATGATTAAAAAACCATTTCTGGACATGCCCTTACCGCTCGCTAAGGGCATCCCCTGTGAGATACGTACCTCGGCTTAGAGGCGTCAGTTCGGGAGGGCAGCAATGGACAGGCTGGGTCGTTTGATTATTTATGGGATTTAACACTAATGGCGGCTCACCGACGCGGTCTGGATCGTTAGGTTAAAGACGGGGAGGGTTTTGATTAGGTCGTCGCGAGGGGCCTCGACGGCGAGACTGGAAAACGGAACGCGGTCTGTGTGTTTTTTTTCTAAAGGTGCTGGTTTCCCTACAGCTTTCCTGAATCTTTGCGATCTCGTCGTCGGGTTTGACGAGTGTATACCGAGGACGGCGAGTCTTGCTTATTCGAGAGGGAGTAAATGTGTAGCCTTTGAAATCAAAGGGTTACGGTGCTTTTCTGCAGATTTGATGAAACGCTTGGTAACGCTTTTTGTGGTCTGCTTAACTGTCGGGATTTTAAGGTCGACATGGAGTCGTTCAATCCTTACAAACCACGGGGCGCCCGTGGCCTTCCCGAAAATACGGTTTTGGACTACTTGCATCCTGTGAAATTGTTTTGACTTTGTGTGTGCGAATGTGGCACACGCATAAGTCATAATCGGACGTAATGCGCTAGCACCATTCGACTCAACCATTTTGAAGGGAGCCAATTGATCCAACGCATGCATCACCATCAGCTAGACTTTTGAGTGAGCATGACACCCCCAACTGCCATAGCCGGGTACATTCAAGTCAAATACACACCCAAAATAATAATTACAGTTAAAGTTTAAGGTACACGGTACTAACACACGTACTAATATCTCAAAAGTCTCTTGCGTCAAATCCGGAACAGTATGTACACATATCCTATAGGTATGTGTATATATACAGGGTCATACGTTACGATGATACTCATCACCCATCACCCATCGTCCCAGTTATCGTTGATGGGACATATTATACGTACTCTTGTCGAATTGAAAACTTAGGCGAAGTGAACGACAAGTGAGCTATGAAATTATAAAAACAATATAGAATGACAACTCACTTCGTGATCACTTCGCCCAAGCGTTCACGTCGACATGTTTATAGAATCGACCGGCAAGATTGAGTTATAATTTCCTGTATGCTATGTAATAGGTTGTATGAGCCTTCACACTAAACAGTCTCAGCATACCTTGTTATTTAATTTCCGTGACAAAATTATTATAAATCTGACGTATATACAAAGTGGGTGGTGCTGCAGCATTGAAGGATATTTTGCACTAGTGCGGAAAAAAGCGACGGTTAATCTATTCAGTTGAATACATTGGTGCCAACTCCCACGGTAATTGAGCGCGGTTCACGAAATAACTCCGCGTGCCATTTCACATAATGTTTAGGTTTCTTTTTTTGTTTTTAAGCCGTTTTTTATCCGTAGTTGACCATTGGCTAAAAATATGGACACTAAAATCTCGTTAATGTGCGTTTTTTTATCAATACTTGTTTGACCAATGGCCAAATAAATAACTATTAGTAAAACTACTAGATATTTAACTATTGTTCGAAAAACGCAATGAAACGAATTTTTTTATCACAATTTTAACCATTGGTTGAGTTAACCATGAATCAAAAAACTTGCCGTGATGAGAACGTCGTTTGATGGCTCCATCCAGCCTTTCCGCCTCGTCTGCAATGACTATTATTATCTCAGCACCTTCACAATTTTGGTCTTTGAACACATCCAATTAAGTTATGCATTTCCGTGCACCGTTGTATCGATCTGTTTGGCGCAACAGTTCGACAAAGTAATGCGAACGAAGATGTGGAATACGCGAAGTACTTTGCATATTATCTACTTGACGGCGCGTTTCCAAGTAAACGAAATTATGTATTTTGCTTTCTTGTTACTTTCCAGTGGTGTTTACGCATTACGAGAAAAGTACCTTCTGTAAGAATTAGGTTGTTTCTTTGTATTATTTACCAACTTCCGAAATTAAAATTATTTTACACTCTGTAGTGTTTTTTTTATTTGGAAGTCGGTTGTTTTCTTTATCACTTTTTAGTGGTACACCACACCTAACAACACCACTGGAAGTTCACAGGTCTGGGTTTGGGTGGGTCTGGTTCAAACCATAATTTGGCGGCTGTGCAATTTCCCGTACCTGCCAAGTTAAAAAAAAGCAAACTTACCTTCATTTTGAAACACAATCTAATAATTTATTATTATAATAATTATTTTAGATTTATGTATTTTCAGTATAAATAAGTAAGTGTGGGAAAAGTAGGGCCTTCCCACACTTACTTATTAATACTGAAATCAAACCAGACAACTGAAGGTTATCGTACTTATAATGTAACGTTCGAATTTACATCCCAGTCACAATTCGTCAAACACTTTTAATTTCGTATTAAAGATTTTGACTGCGAAGCGAATACAAAACCTCTCTCAAAAATAACAGGAATACCCGACTTATCAATGGTTGAAAAAACATAAATTTGATTAAGTAGCTATGTATTTCTCGCAAGAGACAGTTAACCTCCCTTAAAAATAACAGGAATTGCCCACTTGTCAATTAAGAGGGCGCTGACCAAACGTCGACCGCGCAGTGGCGCCCTCATCGTTTGTTTGGTTATTTCTTTTATTTTAGAATGAAAATGCAGAAAATATGACATTTAAGTTGTGCTCCACAAGATTATACGTTAATATTATTATAAACGGTAGTTTTAAATTGTTCAGTTTTATTATTATCACTAAAACGGAAAATAGTGGCCACTTTTATCCGTTTTAGTGATTATAATTAAAAAAGATTATAAAAAAGAGTTCAGGGGGAAGGATATAGTGATTTTTCACTTTCTATAGAAAACTTAAAATCGTTCTCTCTCTCCCTCTGAAATCTTTTTCAAAAATGTTTTCGCTATGCTTACCAAGTTTTGTTAAAATCGGTTCATTCATTTTGAAGAACAATGGTTTGAAAGTTTGTATGAAAAGCCGTACCGCGTAAACGCTCTTAAGGAGAGAGGTAAAATTTCAACGAATTAAAGAACTGATTCGCTCCTACGTGTAATGTTCACAAAATTACCTACTTTCCATTATTTTTCAGTGCTTGTATGCTCTAAAATCACTATTTGCCTGACATGGTCATCTTTCCAAATATTCCGTTTCATATTTGCTTTTTCCGTATTTCTCTAAACAAACTCCAACAGAATTTGTATAGCTTCAATATCCCATCGCGAATGTACGAGTATTATTTCATCCTTTCTAGTAAATTTTGTTGTTTTTGCGGCCTCCGCATACCATACTACTCTAGCTAATAGTACGAGAGTCGACCAAAATTTTTATCTCATAGCAATACGGCCAAAATCGCATCAAATTGATAGATTCGATTATCCTGAACTCGATGATAGCAATATCAGAATTTTTTCGCGTAGCGTTTGACCTGGCTGAATATTCAAAAATGTCAAAAAAAAAATCCGAACTGTATCATAGAAATCTGTCTGATTCTCGGACTGTAGTTGAATGATAGCTGTAAGATACCGAAAACATGATTTTCAGAAGTCAGTAGTGCAGCACGATACCGGAAGATCAATTAAAAAAATTAGAAATACTACCAAAAAAAATTATCATAGCAACCCGTCTGATCTCAGATCCCATAACTTCCCGTGGGTGTCGTAAGAGGCGACTTAAGGACTCACCAGAGAATGGGCAGCAGCATTCTCTGTAGGTACATTGCTACAGCTACACTGCGATAGCCAACCCGCCTGCCAAGCGTGGCGATTATGGCAAACCCTCCCTTTGGGGGAGGCCTATGTCCAGTAGTGGACGTCTTTCGGCTGATATGATGATGATGATGATGAATCCGTCTGAAAATATTTTTTTTCATCAACTAACCCAAATTAACTCGAATTTGGGTTAGTTGATGCGAAAAAAATATTTTTCAGAAGAATATCTAAACGTTTTGCAAATGTTAAAAAGTTTCGCCGATCGGTGACATAGAAATCTGTCTGAAAACCATCTGAAAACTGATGGACGTGACACAATAAGTTGTCTAAAAGTAGAAAAAAATTACATCAGAAAAAAATAGTGTGAGTAGGACCTTCTTTATCAGCATTTTTTTCGATACTCCGAAATCATTCAAAAATCGCATTCATATTGAAATCTATTTTACAAGCCAATGAATAAGTTGCGATCCTTAAATTATTAGATGATGATTAACAAAGAGTTTACCTGAAACCGTAAAATTTAAGTTGAAGGACTTATTTAAAAACTATTTGTTTAGAGTCACAAAATGTGAATGTATTTAATCACTGTCGGACTCGGAATCGTCACCATCGAAATCACTCTCCAGGTCGTTTAAAAGATTTTCAACGTCTCCTTCTATAGAATCATCAGTAAAAATTAGTAAAAAAACCCAACTCAAAATTCTTTATAAAAATGCAACAGCAAAGCCATTGACAAAGGCTTATTTCTTTCCAAATTTAGTTTATACTAAAATCCCATTATAAATAAACACCACCAGTATCTCCCATTAATTAAAAATTTCCCAAATAAAGTATTCGGAAATATTGTTCGTTAGTCAGCGCATCACTTCAGAACTGCAACATTAAATAGGCTTCTCTAAAATACAGCTCTTGACCGTGAACAATATTCAAGACACAACAACAACAAAAACCAAATACCCAGTGCAATCAGCCTGTAGTTTGCAAACAAAAGATATCAAGTAAACAATACGAACAAAAGAACAAATGCAATGTTTATCAAACAATCATCAACCACAGCCAGTTGATTGCAGTTTAACTTTAATTAATGCTATGTAAGTGATACTTCGCAAAAGAAAGGTATCAATTAGTTAGGCACCGGCCCTACTGTGCGCGGTCTAGCGGTCAGAGTTACGAGTTCAGAGTTCCGCATTCACTGTAATATATGCGGTGGCTTAGAATCCAACACACACACACACACACCGCGACAGTCAAAGTGAACGCGCGTTCTGTGTGAGTTCCATTTTTCGCAATAGCTCGTCGGTCACGAGATCGAAAAGATAATTGAATTAGTGATAGACAAAAGTTTGACTGGTAGCCGACCCAATCATCATCTTCCTGCCCTTATCCCATGTTTAGACTACCAAAGCAGCTCTAAACCCTTGACATGCGGCGTGCCACAAGGTTCTATTTTGGGTCCCTTATTGTTCCTAGTCTATGTAAACAACATACACTAAGCAGGATTGCAAGGTCACCTTGCCCTTTATGCAGACGATACATGCTTATTTTAGACCCTTGGTGCAAACCGACTGCCACACTGAAGCTGTCAGTGGTGCCCACTGCTGACCGGACTTGGGTACTGCATCAACTGTACATCGCTCGGATCAACTGCACATACTTCCCAGGCACACCTTTCTCCTCAAGGGCAATACTGTCTAAAATATTAGAAAAGGTCATAAATAAGGGGTTAGACGAATATTTAACTGAAATTAACTTTATATACGCCCAACAATATGGTTTTCGACCCAAATCTAACACCCTTGGCGCAACTATTGACTTGATTACCAAAATAGAAACAAAAATTGACCAAAAACATGTAGTAGTAGGAGTCTTTATTGATCTCAAAAAGGCGTTTGATACAGTCAGTCACACTCGTCTATTACAAAAATTGGAAAGTATTGGAATAACTGAAACTGCTTACAAACTGCTTAAGTCTTACTTAAGTGATCGATATCAGGTTGTAAAGATCGGAAACTACCAAAGCAGCTCTAAACCCTTGACATGCGGCGTGCCACAAGGTTCTATTTTGGGTCCCTTATTGTTCCTAGTCTATGTAAACAACATACACTAAGCAGGCTTGCAAGATCACCTTGCCCTTTATGCAGACGATACATGCTTATTTTATTTTGGAAATGACATTAATGAAATAACAAAAAATGCCCAAGATGACTTAAATATTTTACAACATTGGTACCAGTGCAATTTTTTAACTATTAGCGCCTCCAAGACTTCATACATAATTTTTAGTGCAAGAAATAAAAAGCTACCTCGCTACCCTGATTTAAGCATTAACGTTGTAGTGCTAGAAAGAAAAAAACAAGAAAAATACTTCGAACTAACTCTTGATAACCATTTGTCATGGAAGGCATACCTTCAACATATTAAAAATAAACTTTCCTCATTGGTGGGCTCATTACATAATCTTCGGCTGGTAATATACAATTCCCTTGTGAAGCCACATTTACTATATCTCATTGAAATATGGGGCAACTCATCTAAAACCAAAACAAACAAAATAAGTAATATATGAAAATAAAATAAACTCAGGCGTCGAAGTATTCCTCCGCATCGCCGTCATCCGGAAACGTGCCCAGAAGGCTGGCAGCACTGCCACGTTGAATGGCAATGCTAATTCTTTGGGCAACTCTCACTTTCAACGTCATTCTTTTTAAAACTAGTTTAAAACCCATCCAAATTTTACAAAATAAAATAATTAAAATATTACACAATTTGACTTCCTAACCCCGACAAAAACTATTTACAAAGAGACAAAATTGCTAAACATTAAACGTCTTTATATATATACTGGATAACTTTTTTTCCAGTGCGCAAACTTTGAGAACCACTTCTGCCCATGTAAATGAACAACTTTCCCCAAGAAAGCCATAGTCAATTCCTAAAAAAAAAATTGAGTCTCCCATACAAATTGTGGTCAGTTGATGACAATTTTGTATGGGAAGTTCAAATTTTTTTTTGGAAAAGTTGTTATTTATATGGGCAGCAGTGGTTCTTAAAGTTTGCGCACTGGAAAAAAAATTACCCAGTATAACACATGCATACTTATCTATAAAATCATTCACAAACTAATTCGCTCACGCATTATATTCACAACAGAAGGTGAAACAAGCAAATGCTCATCTCGTCGTGCAAGTCACCTGGTAAAAGTAACCTAACGTATGGGGGAGCACAGCTTTACAATAAACTTCCAAAATATGATAAGGAAGCGATTTCACTCAACATATTTAAAAAAAAATATTCACTTGACGGCGCGCAGCTAAATTAAAAGTAAATCCAAGATTTTAGATGAGAAACTGATTGTGTTATTTGGTTGAATAGTAATTATTGTTAAATTCAAAATTAAAATGGCGATTTATTTCAATTGGTCGAATATAAATGGCGATTTATAAAATATGAGCGGGTAACCCCGAATAGGGTAGCAAGTTTGCGTCTACGCCGTGACAGCTGGCATTCTTTTGACAGACAGCGTACGAAGTGCACGCGTGCTAACCTATTGGCTCGTAATCTAGTTTCATCTTGTGTTTTACCGTATATTTTGTTTACAAATGTAATCGAATGAAACGAGGGACTGTTATGAATCACAAACGTGCTATTATTTCAACGTTTCTTCTATAACACGCCCATGATGGATGACTATCACAAAGACCGCTCCGCTGCCCATTCTGATATTCCGTCTCACTCATATTTATAACGAAGAAACACTATACTAACTGTGTTGTGTTTACTTCGATTAAAACGGCAACAACTTTTAACTTGTACCACCGCCTTATCTTAGGAATGCAGTGAACTCGCTGCTAATTTTGTTGACAACATCTAATTTTTGTATTTTTTTTTCTTCCACCCGCACTGTTGTAACATAATTTATAATAAGATAATATTATTCTCATGTAAGTGACGACTGTCTTAATAAGAAATAAAGTTATTTAAACCGAAGGGCCCACCACAAAACCTCACGAGGCACCCGGTCATATGCCTTTTCGAGGTCAACGAACACCATGTGCAAGTTTCAATGCATAGCTCTGTATTTCTCGCACAGCTGACGGATAGCGAAAATGGCATCCGTTGTCCCGACCAGGCATAGCCGACCCCAATGTAGTTGGGACAAAGGCTAGGCAGATGATGATTAAGCCAAATGATGATGAGATGATTAAGGTACAATGTGAAAAAGAGTGTGAGTACTGAGTTTTCCGAATGAAAACTAAGCCAGGAGAATGCACAAGAAAGATTGCCGCAAAGAATTGAGCCGAAGAATTTAATCTGCCAGCGGGAGGCTAAACAAAGAAATTCAACCATGGAAACTCCTTTGTCTGTTCCTTATTTATTTTTCCGTAGCTTCACACTAATAAACTATAAACATTTAATACTAGAAATAACTTATGGACACTAGTTGTTATAACATTAAAGTGATGATGATATTCTGAAATTAATTATTGCATGCAATTAAATATTAATATTAATTATTGCAATTAATTATTGCATCCTACACTAATGGAAATATTAGTATTATTAAGTTTGGAGAATTCTTACCAGTTGCCTGTCTTTAAAAATAAGTAATAATAATTTAAATAAAACAATGGAAGCAATGGGCGACAATGAATTCCCGTAACAAAAAGATGGTCCGGAAGAAAAATCCGTTACATAAAAAATAAAGGCGCGGATAATGGAAGTCACAAAACGCACATGGACGCGTGGTGTCTTGACAAAACCTACCGTTTTTTTTCCAAATTAATACGTGTACTACACAATTAATACGTGTACTACACAATTAATATGTGTACTACACAATTAATACGTGTACTACACAATTCTACTAATTTTTATACAACGTTCGCATTCGCATGTCTGTTGCAATCTGTCAAAAATGTATGGAAATTATTTCTACTAGATTATGAGACTGATAGTTATGATATATCTCAGAGGTTTAAGTAGAAATTCAGTAATTTCTTAAAAAAAATTAAATGGTAGCCAATAAAATTAGCCTAGAATTATGTTTTGAAGTTTGTACTCACTTATGTTAAGTTAGGTCTATATTTGATTTAAATATAATTTAAAATATTTTGGCACATTTGAAATGTAATATTTAATGTTTGTATGCCACCTACTGTGGCAGGACACAGAGACCCATTAATCTTGTAATTGTTCCACCTTTTTCACCTGTGTACACAAATAAACGTATTTGATTTGGCTTTTTTTGCCTTAAAAATTAGTAGAATTGGCACTCATGTGTATGCAAGCGATGATGACAAAAAATATAAATCTGAAAGCACCGATTCAAACATAAGATTTTTTTTATCATTATTGATAGGCACGCAATTTCAATTAGACCTTGAGAAAGACATCTTGTCTTGAAGAAAACCAATTTCATCATCATCATCATCATCATCATCATATCAGCCGAAAGCCGACCACTGCTGGACATAGGCCTCCCCCAAGTGTCGCCACAACAACCGGTCCTGTGCGTCTCGCATCCATCGGTTACCCGCGACCCTCACCAGGTCATCGGTCCACCTTGTGGGAGGCCATCCAACGCTGCGTCTTCCGGTACGCGGTCGCCACTCCAAAACTTTTCGGCCCCATCGACCATCTGAAATCCAATTTACCAAAAAATAATTGTTCTTCTCGCCACGTCGTCTTTTTCAAATAATACGGCACAAAACTAAGCCAAAATATCCGAGATTCAATAAAATGGCAGTTTGGGATCTAGTTTTGTAAGAAGGTCGCAGGTATGGGTAACAGAAAGATCAATTTTTCTGTTACCCAGACCTCCGACCTTCGTTGATGACACAACACTTGATTAATACGCTTGAGCGTAGCGTTACTAATGCATTAACGAAATTGATCATTGCTAGAAAATCAACAAATTAAAACATTATTATTATTTATGAGGGAAAGTATGGGTTTGTCATCTAAAAATGACCAATTAAATGAATCCGAGATTAAAATCTCCGAGGATATGAACAACGTTACTCACGGTATTACTTTACTTCAGTAAATGTGAGACACGAATAGCTTTACTTGTGTAAATGTTATTAAATTTGAATTTAACAATAAAAGAGTACTTCGCTATCACTTTCCCACCTGTGAACTCTGGCTGAAGGAACATCCCGAGAAATGGCTAAAAAACACCATCATTTTTACCAATTCACACAATGTAGGTACAAATAAAAAACTTAAATTTTAAAACAAGAACTGAAAACTTTCCGTGTATCTCAAATGCCCTAATCTTGGTCTTGTCTGCGTAGTAAATAAATCAGTCATTCATTGTTATTTTAATTTCACTATAAAACTTCCTGCCGCCCATAATTACGTTTCACCGAACAGCCTCCAGCCTGCCTTTGATGATCTATCGTTGTACGTACATGTGGTGTCACTTCCGCTAAAGCCACGTGTCAAGAGTTGACGCTGAGTTTAAACAAAACCCCAGGTATATAATGAAAATGGTAGACTATGTTAAAAATAATAGAAGGTAATAAATTCTAGAATATTTTATCTGCACCCATGCTATGAATCCTCTTTAAAAGTATCTGAAAGTTAGCTTATTGCCAAAATTAAAACAACCAGTGTTATAATTACCATAATATCATCCAAACAAATGTAATAATGTGGTACTAAATTTAATTATGCAACTCCATTGCTTTTTCGATCCCTTCCTTACTCATGAAACAGCCACATCCTCACTACTCATTTCGTGATATCTTTATGTATTTCAAAAAATCGGCCAAGTGCGAGTCGGACTCGCGTACGAAGGGTTCCGTAACTTCCTATTATTTATTTTATTCTGTTTTTTAGTATTTGTTGTTATAGCGGAAACAGAAATACATCATCTGTGAAAATTTTCACTGTCTAACTATCACGGGTTCATAAGATACAGCCTAGTGACAGACGGACCGACGCGACGGACGGACGGACGGACGGAGAGCGGAGTTTCAGTAATAGGATCCCGTTTTACCCTTTGGGTACGGAACCCTAAAAAAGAACATTGTCTTGCACGCGCGTTTCTCTACCACAGCGCCGTTATTTAAAAAAAAAAAACTTGTTATTCAAATTCACGTCATATCTCCCATTTTTGTTCGATATTAGTACTTATTGCAAAAAATATGAACATAATTATGTTGTACACAAAAATGAGTGATACAAGCATTGATAACACACCTCCAGATATTTGTGATACAGCAAAGGACATTTCTAACCAATTATTACCTTTTACAGAGGTTTCATATCATGGGTGTACATAAAGTCTTGGATGCAACTGTACATAATTAGGTGTTAAAACACTCATGTGATACTATTACCACACTCGGATTCGCCTCGTGGGATAAACCCACATACGTGTTTTAATACCCTTTATTATACAACAGCTGCATAAATGACTATTACCAACTTTGTTTGTAAGAAGTAAGGTTAAATAAAAATAATTCATTTGTTCTAATAAATCAGAACGATCACGGACACTCTTTTTTTTTTTCAATACTCAATACTTAATTGCACTCCATAATGTGTACATGTAACAGTTGGTATGTTAAAACATCGAATCAATTATGGACAGTGTCGGGCACAACAAAGTTAATTTTTCAATATAAGGAGAGAGGATGAAGGCGCTTTTTGTTAGGAAAAAAGTAAATAAATATTAAATTAAAATAGTATTATTAAAATAATTATATTATTTGTTTTTATAGTATTTATATATTTGGTTTAAAGTCATATTTATGTATTTTTATATTATAGGTATATTGCACAAATTACATTATCTTACTATTATATTACTAAATATTATTTATGTAAAAGGTATTATGTAAAATCGTTTTCATTGTTGTTGAAATTTATCGTTAAAATATTTGTCAATAGTGCAGTAGCTTTTGGTTATTAGAAATTGTTTTAATTTATTGATAAAGACATTATTTTTATTTTTGATGTATTTCGGTAACTTATTGTAAATTTTAATGGACATAACAAATGTACTAGACGAGTGCATTTTTAATCGTGAAGTGGGGGTATGTTTAATCTGCTTTCATGTCTAAGTGCAACTTTTGTTTGGATATCTCGTCTTTTGGTATAGAATTCCGAATATTTTCGTACAAATTCACAAATTTCAAGTATGTAGAGGCAGGGCAGGGTTAATATTTTTAGGTCTTTAAAGTGAGGTTTACAGGAGTCTGTATCTTTGATATTTATTAAAATTCTAATCATTTTTTTCTGAAGAGTGAATAATTAAGGCGCGTCTGTACTATTTCCCCATAAAATAACTCCATATTTTGAGCCATGCAAATGCGTACGCGTAATATGTTACCAGTGCTGTTTTGAGATCTGTTGTTTTTTTGATTTCTCGGAGAGCGTAGGAAAACTTCTTCTTCTTTACATTTACTATTAAAATATTTATTTATTCATTTAACATAGACACACCAACGACTCGTTTACAGAACAATATTTTGTATTCGAATATTATGAACAGCATGCTCCAAATGACACATGATATTATCAAGAGATTACGCAAGCACTCGACGGCAAAGGCCCTTCTTCAAATATATTTATTGAACAAGTTATTACTTCTTGCGATATGACCTTTACCTGTGCTCAAACGAATTCAATTCGGTTGAGTTTGGAGCGTTATGGGGGCAGTCGTAGCAAAATTAAATAATGTTATGCTGCCATCTAGACTACAACGTATTCCTCAACCACATAGTGATTTTTACAAAGCCATTCTTGAATGTCTTTTTTCTTGAACATTTTTAATTTTACTGAAGTAAAAGTAAGGGGCGTCGTTCATTACCAGTACCAAGTTGGGTGTATGTTGGTCAATAAGGTAGATCTATGGGCCAAAGTAGCCTGAAATAAAATACGGGTTAGTTAATTGAAGAAAATACCTCAAATTAAAAATACACGAAACCTACAACAAACTAAAACATAGCTTAAAAAAATTCGTCCTCAACGCTGTCAGCCAGTAATGAAATAAAGAGGTTATTATAATTTGTTTTTTATTTTACATTATCGGGACCCGGGGGTTCCGGTCCTTTGGTATACGAGGGGCCGAAGCCATTCATTATTAATATAGGAAGGTAGAACCTACCTATTCCTTAAAACATTGAGCAAAGTGGTAATCGTCACTTCCGTTCTTAACTTAAAAAAATTAAGAATACCCCTATATTCCAGAAAATCTCCGTGTTAATGCAAAATTAGCTGAGACTGCGACTTTTTCTGCATAGATGTGGATTTCCGCGGTTCAAAGTTCCTCCTCCCACGTTATAAAATAAACCTATACTCTCAGCATTCAAGAGTTTTGCTTTTCATAGTTTTGGCTGTGATTTGTTTGATGACAAACGGTTTTAAAGGCATAGATTTATTTTAAAGGGCTTATTATAAATACACTCGTATTAAACCGATCACAATAATTAGAAGCGGTACACTAACTCACACACACACACGATAGTACTCTTCTACACCAGCAGCAACTATGGAAATCAACACTGATGGCCCAAACACTAATTGCATTAAGGGTAGCAATTGGTATGGCTTTTTTAATTTTATTTCTTCTTGAAGCTTAACATAATGATGAAGTATAAATTAGTGCTCGTTTTGAAATACACTAACCCAACAGTCTACAATAAAAAAACATTCAATTTTTTATAGTCTTTCTGGCAGCTTGCATTCAAACATTTATACAAACATTTTTTTCGTGCACTGTATTGTTTTTTGAAGAAGATTCTTCAAAAAACAATACAGTGCACGAAAAAAATGTTTAACGCTCAGGGCCCGACATGTGAAAATTCCCAAAAAAAAAATAAACCTTATGTACTTGGTAATAAACATTAAATTCGCGATTAATTCGGCGCACCCCGGGGTGTTGCCGGTGCTTGAGCGGCTAAGCTGTTGCGCCATTTCTCTCAATGCATTTATTTTTTCGAGTATTAATAACGCCGTTTGATTCACTTGGGTATTTGTCGTTGCATCAAAATATATCGTTGAGCACACAAAAAAATACATCAAGTTTGTTTAATTCCTACAATGAAAAAGACCTTTATACTATGTACCTCTAAACAAAATAATGAAGTACCACACAAACAAGCTACTCGTACTTAGAATTACCATGGGAGGAAGTAACAGGTAAAACCCAAGCTCATGCAACCTCATTTCTTAAAGGACCTAGTTCTGGTGCGAAAACTAAGTAAACTCCAAGAAATGCTTTTCTCTGTACCAATGCT
Organism: Melanchra persicariae; assembly: GCA_947386135.1. Classification (NCBI taxonomy): domain Eukaryota; kingdom Metazoa; phylum Arthropoda; class Insecta; order Lepidoptera; family Noctuidae; genus Melanchra; species Melanchra persicariae. The sequence continues at coordinate 3,450,958 of OX376643.1, forward strand.
AGATCTCGGAAACTTTTGAAAGCAACGTCTTGAATTATTCCAATAAAACACACTAAATAAGTCTTTCTCTACGAGACAAATGCAAGATCATGATTAAATTCACAAGCTGAGAAGTCCTCCACGTGAAATTACAAATATCGCTCCCCTAGCTAAATGACTCACCCTGTGTTGTCTATCCGTATGTTTTTATATGTATACCACCAGTCTGGATTGGCCGATGATTGGTAGTTAGCACTCATAGGCCCTGTTTAAAACGGAAATCAAATCTGTCTAGGGGTCCCGCGATATTGGTTATCATTGTAAATTGAAAGCCAAAAAGAGTGGATGTGGTGTGGTATTTCAATCATGTTTTGTAAACATTGGTGATTGATTTGTACGACATGTCGAACAGTTTAATTCCACTTTGGGCTATCATAACACAACGAAAAATGCAAAGGAGACGAAACCGCTGTCATATAATCTTGGGCCTTGATGTATAAGGATGAGAGTGGTGTCAATCAATAGATTATAATTATTATCAACCAATCTCTGAAAATTCTGCGGATTGTGGCAATCTGAGAGCAGAGATAGAAGAGATTTAGTATAATATTGCGCCTACATTTACAACATGAAACGGAACAATGCCCGAAAAAAAGTTTTTACTAAAAAATACACTGGCCGGTGTCATCAACCTATCTTTTTTAAATATCCTTGTCAGAAGGTATATCTGTCATTATGATTTTTCAGTGTTCAGCAACCTGTCAACCAAACTGCTGTTTGACATAAAAACAATCAACCTTTCTAAAGAATACGTCATTAAACTGCTAAGAAAGCAAAATTGTTGCAGGTTATTCGTGACCTAAACTGTTTTTTTAGATAGCTCGTCTTCTAGACTGTGAATTGTGATTTTTTTTTTGTATTTTGAAATAGAAAATAATAACTATTTTTTAAACCATATCAACTCTTTACGTTTGGGCCTATTAGTTTCCGTCTCCTTTTACATGGCAGATTTCACATTTTTTTACTTTTTTTAAGGAGACCGTCAGTAAATTGAACATGACATGAGTCTAGCGGACAAGCGCAGACAGCAATTTTATGAAGTAACCAAAAACTAAGTTTTCGTTTCACGTTGATTTTTAACATTTTATGAAAACAAAGTAAAAGCAAATTTGATTGTACCATGAAAGTAAAAATAAAATCTGACGCTTAGAAACGTTTCTATACATGCAGTTTTCCGACATTGACGGCCATAACTTGAAATTACTAGCAATAGGTATTTCAAAACATGACTTTTATTAAGATTTCGTGAACCTCTACTCTTTAGCCACCATGAATTCTATCTTCCAAAATATTGGCGGAATCCTACTAATAAAATTCCAGAAATGCCTCCGTGATCGAGTGTTTTAAAAATGTGTACCTATTTGCCTGCCAACCAAAATCATAAAAAACTGTCTATTGAAAGGCCATGATCGATACCCTTGGCCGTGGTCCGTAGTATTGATTATATATGATGTCAAGGTGTGCAATTACTAAAATTACCGATGCGATAAAATGTTCTAGAAACCCTCTTCAGGGCTCCGATTGGCCAGCCCACCTAGCCAATAGGAACGAAGCAAATAGATCGGCCTCATACACCGGTAGTAATTTTCCATGAAAATGGCAGATGTAGTTTCCCAGTAAATTAAATTCGCCTTTGAAAATATTCCTCGTAGTAGTAAAGTTTTTGCATTCAATTACTTTTTCTGAGAATTCATTAATTTTTATCGAAGTAACAATACGGCTGAATAAAATGTTTAAACGAGTCCCGTAAGCTTGTACCTACATCCACAGATAAAATCCTATGTTTGTCGGTATATGTACCACTTTACGAAATCATTTTCGTTCCTTGTAAAGTCCAGCCTGCAACCAATTTACAGCCTGGTTAACAATTTGAGCACGACTACATGACGAAAACTGGAAAATGTACAATTTCATACTTTGATTAAATTCAAAGTTAACAAAACACCATCGGATGTTGAAAACTCGAACTCATAAAGGTGCTCCCTGACTTGGGGCAGTCGCTTGTCAATGTAATGTTACAAAGTTGAGCAGTACATCAGTGAGGGAGGAGAACCGAGCATTACAGTGCGCAACCTGTAATGTTACAGATTCGAGCATTACATTGGTGAGGAAAGCGAAACGAGCATTACAGTGCGCAACCTGTAATGTTACAGATTCGAGCATTACATTGGTGAGGAAAGAGAAACGAGCATTACAGTGCGCAACCTGTAATGTTACAGATTCGAGCATTACATTGGTGAGGAAAGAGAACCGAGCATTACAGTGCGCAACCTGTAATGTTACAGATTCGAGCATTACATTGATGAGGAAAGAGAACCGAGCATTACAGTGCGCAACTTGATGATACAATGTGTAACATTTTGATAAAACTTGTAACATCAATACGCACCCGCGCTCTTTCAGTGATCAGTGGTATTGTAATGTAATGCTAAAAAATGAATCTGAAATGTCACATTACAGGCGAATGCTCGTCAAGTCAGGTAGTACTGTAATAAAAAAAATAAAAAAAACTCGCAAGTACTTATAATATTCATGAAAATGATTGAAGCCATTTTATAGAAAATTGATGCGCATACGCAGGATACCTAGGTCTAAAAAGTTACTTGAAACCTTTTCGAAAAAGACTTTAAAAATAAAGACATCGTGATTTTTAACAAAACTTAATTATTAATTTTCTAAAGTTCATATAACTTAGGATTGCTCTAAACTTTTAAAGACCTTCAACTTTATTATGAAATACCGTGAAGAGTATACGCTCACTCAATATTAACTGGTACAACACCAATATAAAAAAGCTTGCGTATGTTAATCAATTATGATAATTTTTAACATACGCAGGGTCAGTTACTGTCAAGAGGCCCCAGACAATGTGCCATTCAATTAGCGAATGCGACTGTCAAAAAGTCAAAATGTAGGGATTTGATCACGTGACATTTCGATAGCATCTGTCAATCCCATACATTTTTTACTTATGACAATCGCCTTCGCCACGCTACCGTTGACAGAATCTTACTTGTCTCGAGCCCAAGGTCATTTCTGTCGATAGCATCCAGGTGTCGAAACATAAACGGGCCTCGCTTGGTCTCAATTGTCAGTGGTAGATGATGCCTAAAAATGTATTAGCTGCCACGACCTATGATTTTTCTTATTTTTAAGGATGGGTAATCATCAAATAACTCCTTCCGCAATGGGTGGAGGGAGGGAGTGACAGACTCTTACTGACTAAAACCCATCCGTGTTCCTCCTAATGCCCTTTGCGTTGCAGGGTCGCGGTGACTCTTTCGAACAAATTCCGCCAACCTTGGCAGGTTCTGGCCCTAACAGGCCCCGTCTACAACTGGCGAGTGAATTATCAAGTGATTCATTCGTCTTATATTGGTTGAGGGCGGCTGGAAACAACCTGAAAACGTACGCATAAACTTAACGAGGCCTGAAATTTAATGTACTGAACAACATCGCTTTTGGGTAGGTATAACTTGAGAAGGGTGAAAGTTAGTTACTTAGTAATTCATGATGAAAAATCTGTGACTTTTTATTTTATAAAAAAGCATGATTCTTGGAAAAAAACATGAAAGAGTTTTATTATGTTTATGTATTTTCCTTTTTAAGTATTTCTTTCCCTTGCAACACCTACCCTTATTTTATAACACAATATATGTGGCAATCATCTGACGATAATAGCCGTTGGAAAAGAGACATTAATTTTCCATCGCTGTTTCCCCGTGAAGGGAAAAAATATCTTAATGGAAACTAACGAACCTTATGCGGGCTTTATACGTTCAAGTAATTTGATCAAACAGGCTGGTTCAAACTGTTTTATCAACTATAAATACGAAATGCCATATTACTTAACACTAAAATCAACAAAAACTTACTTGGCAAGCGCACACTGATTACAGAAAATTAAAAATAACATCGCTCATGGGATCAATGCGCGGGTACATAAATAACATACCATAAAAAAGCATGTCAGTCTTTGGGGACTGCCGATAGAAGTAAAAACTAAGTAATATTGTATTGTCTGTGCATGGGAAGCGTGCGGTGACGATGACACGAGTTTCACGCTTTTTGTTCACCCAAAAAGTACACATTATATACACAGTATACGTATAGCTCATCAGAAGCGTTCGCTGACTATGACGCGAGTTCCATGACTTTTGTTCACCCAAAAAGTGCTCAACGCGCCTACAAAATTTTTCACTTCAAAAATTCGCTTCAACATTTACAACTCATTAACTCCACTCATACATAAATTATGTAATCGAAATCTGGGGATGCACTACACAATTAACAATCAAAGATCTACAAATTGCATTGCATAATTAAACTTCTATAAAATACAATTATTACACACCTACATCCGAACTATGCACAAACACCAAATTAATGAGCATTCATCAACTTTACACATTCAATTCTTGCATTCTCATCAAAAAAAAATCTTAACAAAACCATACACACACCTATTTATCCTTCAAAACGAAAACATCCTAATACACCCAAAGAAATTCTATATAAACAAGAACAAAGAACGAAGGCGTCTACCGGCAGATATCAGGAGCACATTTTCTTTGAACATATTTAAAGCTAAACTCAATGAATACGTCAATAACAACACAGAACTATTAAGATAACGATATTATGCTAAGACTAGCTAATTATTATGTAACGTTCACATTCGCAACTCAGTCGCAATCTGTCAAAAAAGCCTTAATTTCCATACATTTTTAAAATTAGAAGAATTGACATTCAGGTAGGTACTCCAAACTTCGTTCGTTCAGTCCATCCAAAGGTTGTCTGTAAGAGATTGCCTTGTGCGATAAGACCGCACATTGTACACTTATTTTTATAAATGTTTGTCCTGTTCTTGTTATGAAGTGTACAATAAAGTAAAAAATAAATAAATAAAGGCAGAAAACAACATTTCTTACGTTACGTAATAGTCCAGTCCGGTTTCTATATTATTATTTTATTTATTATTTTATCTTCTAATATTATTTTACGGTTGAGTTAATCAACACTTGTACCCAATTGTTGTTTTGTTGACATCCGGTGTCTGGGCGACATTAGCCGAGTCACCGGATGTTTGTTCATCGAATATTCTCGGTTACATAATAATATATTATATTGTCATCAGTAAATAAATTTTGCCTTAGTTTTGTTGCCTTTTTCTTTTTCTTACAGACACTGTATTTTCATCAAAACAAAACAATCCGAGCCCAGTTATGAGTCAAACGAATAGAAATCAAGATTCATGTTTTATGTTGTCATTAGGTAAAGTGGTTCAAAATTTTGATCGTTTTCTGCCCGTGAGAATCACTGGCAGAAAACGATCAAAATTCGTCGAGTCGAGCCAAGCCCCATAACTCAAAAAATATGTGAGTGTTCAATGTTCTTCAATCACAAGAACTCCCGTGGTCTTACGGTAGGAAATTAAGTCATTATATAAAAGCAATAGTTAATATTATAAAGTTAGAATGATTTTGCTAAATTCGACCTTTACTTATTTCGATTTTTCGTAAAAGGGTTTTATTAGTTTTTAGGGGAGGATTTTACTGCTTACCTCAATTAATAAGAAAATTGGTATTTTTCTTATTATCCATCAGGTTTATGAGATAAATTATTTTTTTTCTTTGCTGTTATTTTATTTATTTCTTAAAAAAATCTCACTAAAAAACCGACTTCCAAAAAAAACACCACAAAGTACAAAATAACTTAAATTTCGGTAGTCGATGCTTTTGGTTGGTTCTTCGTTACTTGACACTGACTTCCGAAATTAAAGTTATTTTGTACTTTGTAGTGTTTTTTTGGAAGTCGGTTTTATTTTGAAGTCGGTTTTTTATCGATCGATGTCGATAAAATTTCAATGGGACCAAAAGAGAAGTATATCCTTTCACATAAAACAAGAACTTTTTAAATCGGTAACAAACACAAAAAAAAACATACAATCGAATTGAGGACCTCCTCCTTTTTTTGAAGTCGGTTAAAAACTGTCTGTATTTAAATTCTTATTCGATACAGTAATCGCATAAGATTTTTTTTATTATACACTAAATACAGGACGTATCACTTTTTTATTTTATCATCAAAATGATAACGCACAAGCGGATATAGTTTTTTAATCAAATGAAATAAATAAAATGACGAAGCAAACGCAAATAACAAATACGTGCAATGTGCATGGACAGTTTTATTGATATTACCAAAAGTTTTACAAACTAATGACAAACACAATTCAGCTTTTCGAATAAAATGACGAAGCAAACGCTTTGACAGAATCCGCCGTTTGAAATTAACAAACATGTGCCCATGTATCCATGTGTTTGTGTGTTTGTTTGGAAAAAACTCACGGGAAAAAGTCATTGGCAAATAATACCAAAAGTTTTAACAAACGAATGAAAATCAGAATTCTGCTTTTCACATTCTGAAACATGTCCCAATGTTGTCATATAACAAAATGCATACTACTAACTTTGTACCCCTTTTTATGAAAAATATATTATAGCATGCACAAGCTGGGTTTGCTCACTCTCCCTAAAGGCAAGATAATTACTTTTGCAGATGACACGGCCCTTCTCTTTAGCACTGGCACATGGCATGAAGTACATTCGCATGCTCAGGTAGGCTTTAACGTTGTAACGGAGTGGCTGCATAGTAATGTTCTCACACTAAATGCTGACAAAACTAAATACATTTTCCTTAAAAAACTACAGGCGAATAGCTCCAACGATACCATTGTTTTCAATTAAAGCCAACTCCTGTTCCAACCAAAATGACAACACGTGTATCTGGCAGAGGAAAAGCTGAGGAAATCAATCCACTTTGCCCTTGTCCAATCGCTATTAACCTACTGCATAACATGTTGGGGTGGTGCACCTAAATACAAAATATTGGAACTGGAAAGAACGCAGAGAGCTTTCTTGAAGGTGGCTTCCTTCCCACCATTCCGATATCCCACAGGACACTTATACAAAGAGACTAAAGTTTAAACTGTACGTCAGCTGTTTATATTACAAAACGGTCCTAATTCAGCATAGACTCGTTACTTTCAACCCCTTACTATCACAAGGTAAAAGACGACTTGATCCCATATACCGCCATTATAATCGACTCACTACTATTTTCACTAAACTCCTATTTTGCTACCTGGGACGCTTTCTGTACAACAAAATAAATAACACGCTCTCTGTTTCTTCTCAGTCTTCTTTTTTTTATGGATGGGAAATCATCAAATGACTTCTGCCGCTCTGGGCGAAGCGGGAGGGAGTGTCAGACTCTTACTGACTAAAACCCATCCGTGCTCCTCGTAGTGCCCTTTGCTTTCCAGGGCCGCGGTGACTCTTTCTAACAAAATCCGCAACCCTGGCAGGTCTGTTTACAGTCTTACCAGTATTAAGTGTAAAATGAAGGTAAGGAATTGGCTCCAGGAGTTCTCTCTTGGACCTATGACGACACTGAAAAGCTTCTTGCTGCCCCGGTATAACTTGCTAACTCGTGAATTAGCGTAAACATGTTCGCAATTTTTCAATATTTTTTTTTTTTTTTTTATTTGTTATGGGTTTGCTCTTGACTCTAGTCAATGTCAGATATGACAGAGACAAAGTCTACGATGGAGCGAGCTTACCCAGAAGGAGCCTGTTCACTCTAACTTTGAAGAGATTAGGGCTGTAAGCTTTTAACATTTTTATTTTTTTGTTTTCTTTAAAATCAATTTCAATACCACCTGTTCATTCAAACCATTATAAGCACAATCGCACACTCACACTTTTCCTAATATTAGTCATATTCCTTCCTACACTACACACACACACCCACACAGCCATACAGAATAATTGTAAGCATACTTTGTTATATTATCTACCGCATTTGATAATGCGTGAATACATAATCTCCGAATGACCGCCACATTCGGAGATGGTTACATTTTGTAGATGAGTGAGTCCTGGGGGCCTACCACAACCTCTTAAAACAATATTATTTTAATATTACTTTGTAATTTCTGTTGTTGCATTTTCAACTCTCGGCGCTGATCCGAGCGTTGAAAATGGAACAACAGAAATTACAAAGTAATATTAAAATAATATTGTTTTAAGAGGTTGTGGTAGGCCTCCTGCAGTGTGATTCTGCAAACAGTCGAAATGAACACTCCGGCAAGGTGCACGACGGGTGAGTTGTCAAACCATACAAATAAGATAGAATGACAGCTCTATTGTCGTTCACTCCGCCCAGGTGTGCACCGTGAAATGTCGACAGAATCGATCGGCTGGTGTCCTGAAATACAAGCCTTACGTCTAGCTCAGGCACCAGTCTCCCACAATATAATAATGATTAAACTGTAGTTGTTATGTATTGTTCTTGATACAATGTTAACGTACTCCATTCGAACTTAATGACTATGAAGGTATTCCTACAAAACGAAAAATTCTGTGATTTTTATAATTTTACGTCATGCAATACTTTTCACAGTTATCCTGTTCGCCTGCTTCATGTTAGAGTACAACCTAAAAATGAGCCGCTTGCCATAAAGTCCCTCTAGTCATACTATAGTTCAACTGGGCAGGAATCTACTGGAAGACACACTTACAGAAATCTTAGTTCACCAATGATTAGGCCCTTGGAAAAGCCTGGAAAAGCATAAAGCTAAAAAAAAACAAGAAAACTGTATACTGTAGAGTGTACTTTCCCTCGCGGCAACGAATCACACATGCTTGTTTAGCTACCGTATTCATGTAAGCCATCCAAATTGGTACGATTCGATAAATTCACTAAACGATGTCAGTGTTCTTTCATAAAGAAGCGTCTCTTTCTCTAATAACACACGCGCGCCGCCTTGAATTTCAACATAATATCTACGACTACTGCACTCAAAGTTCATAGTTTAACAAAATGAATCCTTATTGTTTCCTCACTGTGCTAACTAGACCCTACCTTCAGGTCGGAATCTGTAAAAAACCACCCACTTGTTGAGTTGTTTTTGTTATTTTCGGCGTAATTTGACTTTGACTGTACTCAGTCAAAGTCAAATTACGCCGAAAATATGGCAAACTTAGCATTAATTCTTGACTCCGATGTTTTGCCATCAACGTGTATGTGAGTATGCAGGGAAGTACGATAAAACATCCCGCAAAAAGTTAACCCCCGGATGTTCATATATTTTTTACTCAATCATTCAATTTCAATACCAACCCGATGGAAAAAAGATTAACTGGCATGTTTGTTTGGAGCATTTGTAAAAGAGTTCCAGATTTACAAGTCAGTAAATCAAACATTTTTAATTCGTGGAACTATCTTATTGTTCGATTTTGTACTTCAAGCTAAAATTTGCCTACTTTCTTTTCTTAACCGCTTACGCGTCCCAGACGCGCAAGCGATGCTCGCGCAACACGTCTACGCATTAAATTTCAGTGTTGTTTGGGGATTGTAGTCAACAAAGACGTGTAAGGCAAGAATATTAGTGGGAAGTACAATCCCCGTATACTTATAACTTAATTAAATACCATGATGTGCTAACCAACAAATTTGACCATTAACAGTAAGCGCAGGTTGTTAATTTCAGTTTTTTGTAATTGCGATTCAGGCAAAAAAGGAACTTAATTAAATTGGATTTTAGTTTCTTAGGCTATGTCTGACTAAAAAAATTAAACACATCTGATAAAAATCCGTGGTATGTCGTATGGCGAAAATGTTTATGGTCCGGTTAAGATATATAGATAAGACACTATTCACGAAAATAATAAATCCAGGAAAAAACAATCCCCGCCCGGTCAGAACGAGCGGGTCGATAAGTTTCGTATCGAATGAACAAGTGTTTTGACGTGGAATAACAGTCATCTGTCATTTCATACTATTTTGTTATAATACCTCGTGTATTCAAAATGCCAAAGGTGTGGATACGCAACAAATGTGGATTTTTAACATTACATTTCCGAAAACGTAGTGAAAAGAAAAGAGAATAAAAAACATTGTGTAGAAATCTCATTTAGAATACGGAGTAGTGAGCATTTTAAAATCCAAACAGCACAATGTCAGTTTAGAGGCAGCACTAATTAGTTGTGACGTCATTCGCAGGTCACGCCATATTGAATTGGCGCCTTTCAGTTTCCTGACATATCCGATTTGCGAAAAACAAGAATAGATCAATAAGGTCACAAGCGTCCAACTTCTCTGTTTTTCCATAAGTTTTTTCACAAATCAAAATAATACTTTAGAAACATTTACAAATATAAGATTTTTGATGTAGTCAAATACCTTATTATCAAGATACAAATGCCCAGTGCAAGACCACCATTTCGAGGTCTATAAGTTTTTCTTTTTTTTTAATTACTATCATTACTTAAAGAAAATCCCAAGGCTTTGGTACCAACATTATTTCTATATATCAAGTCTTGTGCCAAAAGGAAAAAAATGTCAAAAATGCAAAGTACTAAGCAAACTTTTAAATTTTTTTTGGTCCTTAAACACCTTTTTTTATAGCCCAGGCTGTCTAATTAATTAAATTATCATTAAGGAACTGTAATATCATAGTCAACTATGCTGTGTGCTATCCTTCTGTGAATCCCACACATACGCACAAAACATTTTGGGAAAGGTGCTAACGTTGTCCGTCCAGCTGGAGAATGAAATTCCCTGACGAAGTCTGTTTCCTGAAAGCTTAAAACCCTAATGTGTTTTGACTTTGACTGTTTCTTTCTGTCCTGGTTCAATATTTTAACCACATTGGCATGCGTTGCTTGTATCAGGCAACACAAAGAAGATATATGGCTACATTTTTTATTTTTACAATTCCTTATGTGATTAAGTGAACGACTAGAAAAAACCTTTAACATTTAAAGGTTTTTTCGAAGTCTTAGTTAACCCAAAGGTTGACTGGTAGAGAATCTATAATTGTACATAGAGTTTAAATAAATAAATAAAACTAAAAACCAAGTTGATCTCTTTGACGAATAATTTAGAAATTAAACCATACCTTTATCAAAAACGTATTCACGACAGAAAAATGTATTCACGACAGAAAAATGTATTCTAGTCGACTTCTCTGTGTTGTTCTTCTAAAACTTTATTTTTGTAAATCAATAAGAAAGAACGCATATCAAGACTGTCACACTCACAGTATAGTAACAAATATATAGAAACTTACTTACAAAACAGTAACTGTCTGAGCCAGGGAAGTAGGTATGTTAAAATGCATTCCGCAAAAAGTTAACACGCGCGTGTTCATTTTGGTGTAATAAAACATCTAATTTCAATAATAACTCGGTGGAAAAAATAATAACTGTCATGTTTGTTTGGAGCATTTGTAGAACAGATAGACTTTTACTAACTAACTATCCTATTTATTTAGAGAATGTAATTTTTTTATTTTGTGAAGTACAAGCTAAAAATTAAATACTTTCTTTTCATAAAATTACTTGAATTAATATCTTATCTAGGAGCTTGTGGCTTAATAATAACAGCTGCACGGATCGGTCTTCAAGGTTAAGCAACGCTTGCCAAGGTCGGTCTGCAGATGGGTGACCATTTTAACATACCTAGACTCCTCCGTGCCTCGGAAAACACGGAGTCGTTCTTAAACACCCTGTATTTAATATGAGTGGTTCAAATTACAGCTAGATTAAATTAGTAAAATAATTGGCAGTGAACCTTGAACTATAATAGGCCTTCAATAACTCGGCGCTCGGGTTTCGATTACCACAGTAGAGACATGACATGACATGTGATGGGGCTATTGTAATATAATAGATATTCAAATAATAGCTCACCACTGCAGTATTCTCATTGTCTAATTTTGGTGCATCCGCAAACCAAAATACATAGATATGTCGGAGGTAACTTGTGTAATTATTATTTTGCCTTCGGCATATTACATAATTGCGAGCATTGTTAAACTGACGACGCCATATGTAAACGGCGGAATCATACAAATTGCCTGCCACAGATACGTGAGTTTCCGTATCTTTTTATAATGCTTTGTTCAATTGACGTAGTTGTTTTGAACAATCATTCAACTAGTCGAAAGAATCAATTCCAAAACGAATATCTAAAGTTATCTCTAACTAGAGACTAAATATTCGAAGAAAGAACTTGCATTTTCGCCTTACTATACTTGGGTGTAGTTCGGTCTACGAAGCTTAGGGACATTTGCTACGACTTTCTCGACTTAGTAAAATCACGCGTAGCACGGGCTACGAAACAGATCATCGACTACGTAGGCCCGCGCGTAGCACGGCTACGAATTAAAATCCTCGACTTCGTAGGCCCGCGCGTAGCACGGCTACGAAAAATCTCGTAGACCGCTACGCGCGAATCGACTTAGTTGGTATTTTGTTTTGGTTTCCTTTATTCGAAGTACCTATTCAGGGTTGCATTTTTTTCATGTTTAAGTCTGCAATTAATTTCAACAAAATTGAAATAAAAAATTGCTTTAGTAATAAAGTTTATTTATTAAGTAAAGAAAATTTTCATTGAGCTATTTTACAACTTTTAACAGAGGGTAGGCTTGTTCCCTAACAGCAGAAACATTATCATTATAATAAATCATTTGTTATAGTCTGAGTATAACTTATTATATTTTGTTGTAATTAGACGAGCGCCTGGGGGTTTTCACTTCGGACTTAAATTAATGAAATTGATTAATTCAAAATCGAATGGTTCGCAAAGAAATGTATAAACAAGTTTACCTAAATACAAATGTGCTTTTGATTTGAAAAAAAAGAACGATTTTTCAATCTTTTATGTAGTAGATACTTAACCGTGTTAGGTTCTAGAATAACTTTACATAACAAAATTAAGGGTATGCGCGCACTACGAAAATAAATCGTTGCGACTTTTAAAGTGCGAAATAAAATTGCAAACGACAATAATTCCTACGCGCACTACGATTTATTATCGCCTGCGAAATAGCAGAGCCAAAAGCAGGGCCAAGACAGTCACTGTGCCTAACACACCTAACTAAACGTTACTGGGTCCATCATTTGACAGCAGTAAGACATTCTAAAGGATTTTTTTACGTACGGTATAACGATCTTCGTGAATATGATAAAAAATTTACCGCTGCGCTTACGATTTTTTGCGCAATGTGCGAAGCTAGTACCGCTTCATAGGGTACAAACTATTCGTATGATTTCGCATCTGCGAAAATAAATCGCAAATGATTTATTTTCGCAGTGCGCGGATTGTAGTACATTTCTGTTGTTCACAGATTGACGAATTTTCTTCGCAACGATTTATTTTCGTAGTGCGCGCTTACCCTAAGGGAGCGCATTATTTATACATAGACATAGAAAAACAGGTCAAGTGCGTATCGGGAACACGCACAGTGTTCCGAAGTTTTTGTCTCTAAGCTAAAATTAAATGATTTCGAGCTTTTTTATGTTAAGAGCTACACTCAATACCATGACTACCAATACCGAGAAATGATAAACAAATAATTTCTCGGTATCAGTAATTTTTAATGTTCATTGTTCAATTGGATAATACTCTGACGAAAAGATAAATAGGACTTCAGTTCTATTTATTTTTTCGTCAGAGTAGATATTGAACATTTTTTCACATTGAACATTTTTTTTTTAATTGTTCTCTCAGGCCCATACTCCAAAACGTAAACTCCAACTCGAACTCTAACTCCAACATGAGCAATAAAATGTCAATGAAAGCTTGTCTAATTGACGTTTTCATACTCGAGAGATGAACAAACAAATGAAAAAACTTCAATTTATGACAAGCTCCGATGGAGTTGAAGTTCGAGTTGGAGTTGAATAAGAGTTTACGTTTCGAAATATAGGCCTAAGATCGATATACGTCACGGTCAATATTATGGACCAAGTATGTCTGAAATAAAAAGATTTTATTTTATTTTTATTTTATTTATTTTTTTAATTCTCCAACTGCAAATGTAAGTTTGTAATCGCAAAAAAAAATATTAACGTGACAATGTTGGGAAGCAGTAGGTACCTACGATCCACAAATACCTAAGCTAGGAAAGGCGGTAACCGATGTAAGCATACGCCCATTCCATCCTTTATAGGTCACATTTAAGTAGGTATATTTTAAGTTTAACCGGTCAAGCTCCGCCGTCACACCGGAGTCTCGTATTGAAAAGGTCATTGAGCGCCGGCGACACACCGGTGTGTCACCCGATTCGCGCGTTTTAAAACTCTATTATTACTGTCACAAGGTATTTTATATGATATATGCGGGCGGGGCTTGAATGTTGTTCTGTTGTCTGACCGGTTAAAACTTTTCGTTAATACTTTGGTTAAACAAAAGTTGTAAACTAAGTTATAATTGTAAGCAGTTACTATGAAAAATTTAAAATCAAAAGTCACTTTTCTCAATTAGACTGAAATCACCAATTTGGAAGAATGACAATATTTGACAAAATTTCTTAAAGTCCATGGTGAACAGCTTTCTTCTAGGCAAGCGTGCTTCATCTTCGACCACTTCATCGCTTTCCGCCCGAGTGATTGTGATTGAGAGATAGTGGTGAAACGCAGACCGATTAATTTGTTTTTAAATCAGGCCGTCTGCACCTGTCGCATAATAACAAACTTTCATTCAACCTCAACTCAAAGCATTTATTTCAATTAAACCTTTTACAGGCACTTTGAATTGTCATGGTCGGTCAGTCAAAAGAGATGAAGTTATTTGCACGTTCCAAAACGAAGATCTCTATAGGAACGTGCATGAAACTCCACGGACACTCTTTTAAGTCAATATTTTTTACAATGATATGGTTGCGTCATTCGTGTGGAAATTATACAAACATATATGTAAGAATGATGTAGAAACACTTGCACGATCAAGCGTCCGGAGCAGAAGCCACAATTTAAAGAAAAAATAATTAAAATAAACCGTGGCAGCTGAGAGATGACCAGCCCTATCTGACGGCGCGGCTTCCCTCCCGTCGACGGGCTACCTACCCTACACCTTCCCTACACCTACCCTACACCTACCCTACACCTACCCTACACCTACCCTACACCTACCCTACACCTACCCTACACCTACCCTACACCTACCCTACACCTACCCTACACCTACCCTACACCTACCCTACACCTACCCTACACCTACCCTACACCTACCCTACACCTACCCTACACCTACCCTACACCTACCCTACACCTACCCTACACCTACCCTACACCTACCCTACACCTACCCTACACCTACCCTACACCTACCCTACACCTACCCTACACCTACCCTACACCTACCCTACACCTACCCTACACCTACCCTACACCTACCCTACACCTACCCTACACCTACCCTACACCTACCCTACACCTACCCTACACCTACCCTACACCTACCCTACACCTACCCTACACCTACCCTACACCTACCCTACACCTACCCTACACCTACCCTACACCTACCCTACACCTACCCTACACCTACCCTACAAAACAAAAAAACACAAATTTTCAGAAGAATCGGTCAAGCCGTTTCGGAGGAGTATGACACGAGAGTACACTGTGACACGAGAACTTCATATATTAGAAGAGAATGAGATATATTACATAAGAGTAACATACAGTGTGCTGCTCCATAAAGTACATAAAGTAACCTTACACTATACTGACGAAAACCATGGTCCATATTCCAAAACGTGAGCTCCAACCTTGAACTCTAACTAAAATATGAGCACGAAAATATCAATGAAAGCTTATCTAATTAACGTTTTCGTACTCGAGAGATGAGCAAACAAATGTTAAAACTGCAATTATTACAAGCTTAAATGGAGTTGGAGTTCGATTTGAGTTGAGTTTACGTTTTGTAATATGTGCCCATGTCAAAAAAAAACCGATTTGGCTGACCAATGTCACAGTTACTAAAGACCGCCCCGAAACGCCCCTTGCCGCTTACTGCATACTGATAACACTTAATTTATGTACCTCTATTCGAGAAATATCTCTAGTAACTTTGAAGGCACATAACACCTAGTAGTAAGCTCATTACTTCAACTTCATCATGTGAAAAAAAGTCACAACACCGAAATTGTTGTATCGATCTAATTTATAAACGAATGAATTTAAAAAAAAATACAGCATTAAAATCTACATAGAAGAAATATAAATCACAAAATCACAGTGAAAGCGCTCGAGTAATTCTGGGTTTATTTCGGTGTTTCTTCTCAGACAAGTTTGCTAAGAAATACCAACCTCATCTGGTTTAAATTGACAAAAAAGATTCACGTGTAAGTTTTTCTAATCCACCCAGCGCCTCGTCTCGGCTTTGCAGGGTGATATTTAGTTTCCCGTGGCTAAATTATAACAGCCGCACGGACCTATCTTCAAGGTTAAGCAACGCTTGCCGAGATTGGTCTGTGGATGGGTGACCATATTAACATACCGAGACTCCTTCGTGCCTCGGAAAGCACGTTAAGCCGTTGGTCCCGGCTGTCATTTGTAGATCTTTGGCAGTCGTTACGGAATTTGAATGACCACGACAAAGCTTCGACGGAATCCCATAAACAGATTACATAACACATATAAATGTACATAACTAATTTTATTTAACTATTTACACATATCATATTCTCAACATGAATTTCACATGAAACATGAATTTCAAAAGAACTTCACATGAATCGATTAATAATATCGAACAATTTAAATTAATAATATCGTGCAAAACACTGGTTGCACGGTATTATTAATTTAAATGTATTGATACTTTTTTCTGATTGTCTAAGTTTATTCATGTAAGTATGCACAATATACATCACATATGATGTATTGATAAATAATAGGTAGTAGTAGCTGCATCATCATCGTTTGTGAAAATAATATCCTTGTGCTTCACAAGATCTGTATGTACGTAACTTCATTATAATATCGATCAGCAGTACATACGGCCGCACCACTGTCCAGCAAGCGCATCACCAGCGTTTGTGTAAATAATACCTGTGAGTTTATCAGGGCTAAACCTAGGCGCAGGAACGCTAAGCAATCAAATTTAATGGACCCCACGCTAGCCACGGCTACCAACGGGATGATATTGTGAACAAAGGGTCACGTGAGTCAAGGTAATTTGATCGGGAATCTCGGCCAAAAACACGCTAAACGGGGCAATATAATTTTTCTTTTTGCGACGCCGATCTGGTAGAGCTTCACCCAAAACCAAAAGAAGTGAAACTTATGGCAGATTCTTTAGATATAGCTCGAGTTTCAAGTACATGGTCACTAAAAATCGATTATTTAAGTACTGTAAAACTCAATGCCGTTTCCTGATACAATATATACAGTTATATGCATGTTTGTCGTATTTTTTTTTTATGTTTCTAAGAGTTTTAAGAAAACTTAATCTTAACTTGTTAAGAAAGATTACAAACATTTAAACAATAATAATTTACGAAATAATCGATCTACAAAACTGCAAACTATCTTTAAATCATAACATGAACTGTCTCGAGAACTTTGTAAACTTAGTTGAACTAAGTTAAACTGGTTTTCAAGTTCTAACTGCCGGCCGGCATTACTTAAACAAGATCCAAGTTGCCTAGAATGCGGTAAGGCCGCCAATAGAATATTTTATAGTCTTTATTTTTATATATTTTGGTGTACAATAAAGTATATAAATAAACAAATACATACGACATCGGAGCGATTAAAGCCTACCGGCGGCGGCGGCGACGCTAAACATGAAACAATCAACAGGTTTAGGCGGTTTCGTTTGTCAACAGCAACTTAACTCAACTTTATGCCGCCACATAAACAATTTGTTTACTTAAGTATTTTTTTCTGTTAATATTATCAGCTTAATGTGCAAATGGTGTGGATGAATGCGGTAAATGTCGTTTAAATGGAGTTTTGAGTAAACATGTGGTTGCATTTACGGGAGAAATGACGTTTTAGTGGACTGTTTTCTTGTACGTTAATACTACCGAAAATATAGAAAATAAACCCTACATAATAATTTGCAATTCCCAGTAACTGAAATTTAAGCGAAAATCCAAGTTACAGGAATTTCATGTGACGCTCTCTTGATTTTCGAATTTTTTTGATTGGTCGGTAGGATGTGCCCGATATAAATAACTTGGCCAATCATACTGCAGATTCCCGAATATGTATGGGTGCACATATACACGTACAAATGATAATCGTAACTGCCATAGGTATATTGTTGTAGGGCTGCCACGACACCAAAATTTTATTCCACAAAATATAAACTTTCGGAATAATATCCAAATTCCAGACGTAGGTTGAAGGAAACTTAAACAAAAGTTTAAATTTAAGTGATGGTAAATTTTTATCATGTGTGAATCAACATAATTTAAAAAATCTGTTAATGAACTCAAATAAGTAATAACTGGTTAAGAAATTACCAAAAAGTAGAATTAAAACTTTTGAAAACTTTCAACGAACTTCTTGAACTGGAAACTTAATTTTAAATCCGCAATAATATCCAATAACGAAGAAGAAAAAAAATTAAGAAACAAATAAAATTCAAACAAAACAGCATAGTCAAAATTGTAACGTACGTATTACCCTAGGAAGAAGGCGGGTCTTGTGGAATAGGTGGGATGCCAGCAGCCTCTTCTGATGAGCCAACGTAACAGAACCAAACTGGAGGCTCAGTCTATCTAGCGAGGTCTAGGGAACAACACGTTCACACAGGAAATTAACGCGGCGTCCGATGTCAGGTCCTCAGTGCACTCGCAACCTTACGGCCCGACGGACGCATCGCGCAATAAAAAAAAATAATTCCATTAAAATAAATTACCGCGCGAAAATCAATAAAACTTATTTTAACTAAATATCGGAATTAACCCGCCAAATTAAACCAAACTTAGTAAACTTTGGTGACTCACTTTGAAGTGCTTGGTGTTTACAAAACTATGTTTTTTTTATTTTATCGGTCTTTCAAAATCATTCAAAATGTCGAATATCGAAGATGGACCAATTTGTGATGCGTATATGCACCTTAGATATGGGTACGTTTAAACCTCCTTATACTTAAATTGAATACAGCTTGTTGAATAAAAACTAAGAATTCCTTTTTACATTATTTATAGTTTTCTGGAGCTCAGAGAAACTATAGCAACCTGCATCCACGGAAGTGGTGAGTGTTGTTTAGGCTTTTAATAATTTATTTAGTTATTTGAACTTAATTAATGCAACATTTTAAGGCATTCTCTACCAGTGTCTATAATGTCTGCCTACGCCATTTTAATCCATTGTTGTGTGTCGAATTATTTGTGAAATAGGTAGTTAATATTAGTTACAGCAGCGACGTATGTTTTCCACATTTATGTGAAAAGCATAATGAGTCATGGTCACTTGCATAAACAAATAGAATTAAAAAAAAAAATAAGCCCTTCTAAAATACGTGAAAATGTGCAAATGTACATCCATAACTATATGTAGTAAAGTTGTACAGACGGACAATGTGTTCGTATTACTAATTTGTTGGATATTCAACCGGAACATCCGTGACAATTTTATTCAAAAGTGCCTGTAAATGGTCTAATTGAAATAAATGCTTTGACTTCGACTTTTGACTTTGGAAGCAGACTCCGTTAAATTGTAAAAAATCTTTATTAGATTTTCTCGTAATATAATACAATTAATTCCATCCAAATTCAATAGTTTCCAATATATCCGAATCTTATTAAGAAAAAATTGTTTTCATTTCACGCGATATTTTACAATCTTACGGCGTTTGCAAATTTTCCGGTGACAGATATACAAGATCTTGAACTAGCTCAGTTCAAGATCTTGTATATCTGTCACCGGAAAATTTGAATTTGATCTTGTATATCTGTCACAGAGCTCTGTGTAAAGGACAACGCGAGCGTTCCATTCTGTAGGTGCCGATGGTTTAGTGGTAAAGCGATCGACTGCTGCGCTGCGTGTCGCGGTTTCGATTCCCGCACGGAACAAATATTTGTATGGCCTATAGATAGTGGTTCCGGGCCTGTTTGTGTATTTATCTATTTAATACACATATATTTCATCAGGATGGTCGGTGACCCCCAAACTATATAACTGTATGTGAGTTTACATGTTTGTAAACGCTCCCACGATACAGGAGAAATTCATAGTGTGGGGCATAAAAAAAGAGTAGTAAATATACGTGTTTTCCAAGCCAGGCACACAGGTTATTCGCTATCCACGCACCGCGACCGGTGATCACGCCAGTGAAATATACGCTCAAATATTACAAGCCCTATTGTAATGAGCTAAACGTTCATGTTCATTGATACCGTTACCAGCTTTAAGTATTAAAGTGGGAAGCGCATTATGTGAAAACGATCGCTGACCGTATAAAAATAAGATCCAGAATGTCGTCGGCCTTCATGTAGAAGCGACATTTTGTAAATAGTTTTCTCAATCCGAACAATTTTTAATTTATCGTAAACGAATAGGTATATTTCCCTCTATTGGCACTACTTTCGTCCATAAATACAGAATTATCTCAAACTAACAGTAGGAATAAGTCCATTCCTTCAGTTCGGGTGTTTGCTTAACTCTGGGACGGTAACAGGCTAGATAATGATGTTACTTAGCCCTTGATCCTATAAGGAAAACGTAATGGTAATATGAAAAATTTGTGTCCGTCTACGTTAATGTACTGTTAAATAATGCAAAGCTTGCATTTTATAAGGCTTTTTTCGAAGTTAGTAAGAAACTAATTCACAGCAGCTGACAATACTTGGAACTTGCAAACTCGATGCAACACACGAATTAATGACGTATTAAGTAGGTCAGTCAAATTTGAACATTTCAAGAAATACTGACTCTATTTTTTTTCTTGAATCATGTATTTGATCCTAATTTTTCTACTAATATCAAAAAATTAAACATTCAATTCATTCATCTGAAATAAAGAAAAACTTATTTATTTCCGTAATAGCTAGGAAAATTAAGTTAACTCTTCTTTTTTTACCATATGTAAGGATAGGTTTAACTATTTAACTAATTTATTTTGTCAGAATTAAACATTTTCGCTATAAGACAAAAAAAGAAAAAAAAAAGAAAAACGACGTAACGTGTTTAGTTTTTTTATAATTAAGTGAGACATGGCCTATAAATAAAAATAAACCCAATTTAATTCAGTTGTTTTTTGCCTCAATCGCAATCGCAAAAAAAACTGATATTAATAACTTGCGCTAACAGATTAATGTTCAATTTTGTTGGTAAGCTAAGATATATTTTAATAAAGTAATTTTATGAAAGAAAATAGTTGTTTTTTAGCTTGAAGTACAAAATCAAACAACAATTATTTTAAAAATAGGATAAGTACAAGGGTTTAATGTTTAATTCTCTGACCTACTTATAAAACTCGATCTCTTTTAAAATGCTCCAAACAAACATGGTTGATATTTTTTCAGTAGTGTTGTTATTGAAATTAGATGTTTTAATAAACAAAACGAACACGCGGAGATTAACTTTTTTTGGGAAACATTTAAGAGCGTTTTCGCCATTTACGGCATTTTATACCTAAGAAACGTCGAGAACATTTTCGAAAAAAAAAATACAAACATCCGAATTGAGAACCTCCTCCTTTTTTAGAAGTCGGTTAAAAAAGAGTTTAGAGGGAGAGAAAGAGCAATTTTTAAGTTTTCTAAAGAAAGTGAAAAATCACTACATGTTGAACATTTTTTCGAAAATTGTCTCCACTAACTATTTCGACCTGGATATTTAGCGTATGCATACAAACTTTCGCTCTCATAACATACTTTCCTGCACCTACTCTAATGTAAACGGCAAGCCAATCAGAGTTAGAAATGATTGCAAAGTTAGCCATAGTTTCGACGTAATTTGCCTGAACCATAGAGCGGGAAATTTACGAGCTCTCTTTTCCATTTCATTGGAAATATCTACATGTAACTTGAAACAATAGGTACTCGTAACTACGCAGAAAGTGAAGGGTTATAGGAATGTATCGGTTAGTGCCACGACGACTTTTGTTGACGATTCTGCAAGGCGGTAAGACACAATAATATCACCCCGGCTTCAGCCGCGATGGTCCAACGGTTAAAAGGGCCGTAGCGCTGCCTGTCTGGAAGCCGCGGTTGTAGGTTCGAATCCGAACCTTGTTGTAACTATCTTTTGTTACAATGGAACTTCACTGTTGTACTAAAAAAATAAATAAACAGGATTTAAGAAAAACGGGCCGTACTACTGAAACATCACCGAAGCGAGACCTAACCACGGAAGCATCACGAAAATAAATAACTTTTTAGAAGGGGGGAGACACTTTTGGGGGAAAAATTAGAAAACTAAAAAAAAGTTTTTTAAACTTTACGTGTGGCATATCAAATAAAAGGGCTCATCATAAAGGTCTTAAATGTATTTTGTTTTCATAATTTTAAAATAAATGGTTTTGTAGTTACATTTTAAGAAATTAGATGAAAAGTTACCATTGCCCCTTATATTCGAAACTCAAAGTCAAAGTCAAAGCATTTATTTCAATTAAACCATTTACAGGCACTTTTGAATTGTCCAGATCGGTCAGTCAAAGAGGTGAAGCTATTTGCACGTTCCAAAGCGTAGATCTCGTGTAAGAAACTCTATGGACACTCTTTCAAATCAATTAATTATTACAAAGTTGTGGTTACATTGTTACTACACAACTAATGTCTATTATTTTGAAAAAAATACAGATAATACTTATTTGCCTTTAGATTATAGAAAAACGTATACGAAGTCTATGGTGTTAAACCGACTTCAGAAAAAAGACGAGTTCTATGTTCGACTATGTCTTTTAAGTAAGTATATTCACCGATTTCTTCGCCAATTGTGGACCGATTTTCAAAATTATTTTTTATTCGATAGCTTATACTCGTGAGATGGTTCCATTGTCACAAAGTTGGAATCTGATGATGGAATCCCAGGGAAACCGAGGGCAAACCTCAATTTTTTATAGGCATATATAATATTTTACTTAAAAGGTACTTTCTAACGTAATTTAGATATTTGTGCCTGGTAATCATCATCTCATATTGCTGAGCTGATGACGGAAGGTATGTTGGGTCTGGTGGCTTTTCGAGGTCAGTGGTGGATGGCTGACAATCTTAACATAGGTACCGAGACTCCTCCGTGCCCATCGCAAGGGATTGTCAGAAGCCAGAAAATCTGACACTAGTCTTGCCTAGAAGTAACGTGTTACCCAGTTGCTCCTTATCATCATCATCATCATATCAGCCGAAAGACGTCCACTGCTGGACATAGGCCTCCCCCAAGTGTCAGGGGTGCCAGCCACAACAACCGGCTGCTCCTTATAATTACTGGTATTCAGCTGAATCCGGTTTGACTGGAAGCCGACTCATTATAGTGGGAAAAGCTAAGCAGATGATTCATGAATTCAAAGGCCTCACTCTTAAACGACTCTAAAGCACCTTGACGAAGACAATGATCCTAATTAGATCTATGTCTAATGGGATGTCTCTAAGTATATACTAAGTAGTCGTTTCAGATTCAATTAGATAACCTTTCATTTTGAAACATAGTATCAAAGAACATATATCCCCTTTGTTCTGAAAAAAAACAGCTTTATTTATAGATGCTTTTATCCAAATTAGATCACCCAATTTTTATGTTGAAGCAACATGTAAATTTCATATTTAAATACTAATCTAACTATATACTCGTAGGTACACTTAACATAAAAAATAAAACTTCTAACTAAAATATGCCGTCATGTCAAATGAAAGTGAGCCCAAAAGACTGGCGGCATTGCCACGTTATATGGCAATGCTTATCCTCTGTCCGAGATAAAAGCCAGCTCTTGGGTCACGCGAAGTGTCAACTAAGCGTTTTAGCAAGTTCTTTAGATAACGCATCGGACCCCACGGTCTAAGAGTTTCAACTCCAAACGGCTCGAAAATATAATTGCCAACTAGGTTATTATACTTCCACCGTAATTAGATTAATTCAAACTATATAGCAGACTCTAATTCTGAATTAGATATAGAATTTTAGTACTTATACAATATTAAAAAGAAGTTTAGTATCTGCATATTGGTATTTAAACTTAGAATAGAATACTCTTTACTATGCTCGACGCCAGATAAATTTGCAATACTTAATTCCGAATCAGAAATCAAGCTGGACATCTATCGTGATCCTTTACATTTTCTAGTAATGAAGAGTGTTTTGTAGTAGTGATTCATAATTTATTGTCCAGGGGACGACGACTCAACATAGTTAGCGATCGCATAACGATCGAATTCAGTCGTCAAGTCCTAAGGCCGCTCGTACACAGTCAATCTTGAACGCGATCCACAATCAAAATCAATGATCTTATCTGTGGATCGCGTTCAAGATTGACAGTGTACCGGTGGCTTTATAGGAGTTATCGACCGTTTTCAGTCGTTAAGCGATCGGTTACTATGTATGTCGTGACTTCCCGCCCTGGTACTATGAGAAGAGATATTAAGGAAAGGCCAATTACCGTTATTGTTATCTGGCGTCGGCCATATGTACATCGTATAAGTTACAGAAAACATCATCTATGTTTCAAGCTTGGCTAGGCTTTCAAGAAAACCTTACATAGAGTGACCAAACGGGAGGCCTAATCGCTTAAGAGCGTTTACGCGGTACGGCTTTTCATACAAAGTTTCAAATCCTTATTTTTCGAAATTAATGAACCAATTTTAATAAAACTTGGTATGCGTACGCTAGATATCTAGGTCTAAATAGTTATCAGAAAAAAAAACGAAAAAGAGTTCAAGGGAAAGGATATAGTGATTTTTCACTTTCTATAGAAAACTTAAAATCGCTCTCTCTCTCCCTCTGAAATCTTTTTCAAAAATGTTTTCTGATAACTATTCAGACCTGAATATCTAGCGTATGCATACCAAATTTTGTTAAAATCGGTTTATTCATTTTGAAGAATAAGGACTTGAAAGTTTGTATGAAATGACATACGGCGTACACGCTCTTAAAGCGATATTTTCAAGACAACCTCTGGCTGAATTTTAAAGAATAACCGTATGGTTGAATGGTTTTTCTCTAAATAACATCAATAGGGAATATACATGCAATGTTTAACCGACTTCAAAAAAAGGAGGAGTATTCTCAATTCGGTTGTATTTTTTTTTATGTTTGTTACCTCATATCGACGTCATTTATGAACAGATTTGAAAAAATCTTGTTTTATGTTAAAGGATAATCGATTGGTCCCATTGAAATTTTATCAAAATCGGTTAAAAGATATGTGGAAGAAGAATCATCTATGTTTACGAAATTGCGTAAAAAAATACTAAAATGTCTGGACTCTATTTTCACTGTTAGTATTATATTTTGAGGTGTGTGGTTAAGGTCGACTTGCAGCCAGAGTTACATTTTAATTCCAATTTAGTTGCTAACACTGGTTGAATAACCAATATTTTATAGGTACATAATGACCACGCGTAAGCAACGAACTTGGAGTTACAAGATAACTTCTTACTCTCCTATTTTTTCAAGCGGGCCTAAGTTTAAAAGCATACGAGTAAGTCATTGCAATGAAAAAGCTAGTCAATTGACACAAATAAAAGAAAAATAAAATAGAAAAACCGATTAAACGAAGTCGTACTTAATGGGAAATATTTGAAGTTTTTCAAATATTTCCCATTAAGTACGACTTAGTGTTCTCAATACGAACCATACAATAAATGTGGATAGTAAAGGCCGCGGTATTGTTTAGGTTATAGAACGGTGGCCGCGTTCCAGCTCTTCATAAAAGATAATAAAAGAAAAGAACGCGAGTGCCCACACGGACTCACACTTGATCTAGGCTTGGGGAAGATTCAGAAAAACTTAATCCATGACGCCTTTGTACAGTGTTGTTTAATAATGCATAATGTTTTAATTAATTAACACACATTACATTTTGACAAAAACTTTGTCAAAATGTACGGAAATTTTTGACAAACGGCGTTATTAACAGTTTGCGACTGCGATCCGAAGGTGTCCTCTCCAGAGTTGAATAATTCAAGACAATCGCAACGACTTGACTCTCCGCAGAACAGTTTCAATGCCTATAGGGACTTTAAAACGTTATAACACAAATATTAAATAATAATTTAATCAGTTCCATGTATTGCGAATGTTCCATGTGTGGCATGTATGGATTATGGCAAACTCCATTTCGGGGAGGCCTATGTCCAGCAGTGGTCCGTCTTTCGGCTGACATGATGATGATGTATTATGTTACCGAGGCTGGGATAATAGGTTCTCCGGGACATCCTCTTCATCAGTCAGATCACTGTAAAGCTTACATAGAAGCTTTTTTTACTTTTTATTTTTTTATGATTGGGCTAGCTCTTGACCTCGATCACGCCTGATGGATAGCGATAGATGAGGTCCATGATGAAGCGAGCGTGCCCAGAAGATGCCTTGAGGCACTGGTACTCCCACGCTTCGACGAAACACAGCAGGCTGCTTGACGCCGAACTCCGGTGGTGGTTGGTCGGGAACCAGGCGGGTGTTAGCCCTACCACCGCAAGGGAAGGATTGGCCAGTCTTATAAGGTGTTAGGTGAGACTGTCCAGGATGCGCCGAGCGCTCGGTTCAGTTGAGTGTCTGATGGAACAAATACAGCTTTGCAAATGCAGCTTTATAAATAGTTTCGTCTTTAAAGTGGAAACTAAGGTTGTTACGGAGGCCATCTTAGCGGAAACGGAGGCGGGAGCGGAAAGCAACGAAATACATTTTCTAAATAAGTTTTCAAAGGAAAACTCGAACCTTTTGCATATTTTTTTTCATTGAAGCAAACCACATTATTACACAATAATAGTTTAGCGGTTTTGCGGTTTGATATCGGTTCGTAAAATAAACTAGCTCCACTAAAGAGTGGATCATTTGGATTAGAGCTGGCGGCGGCAATGACATGGCAGCAAAGAATTAAAACTTCGCTTTCTTGGAGCCGATTTTTAGGGTTCCGTACCCAAAAGGGACCCCCTGTTTTTTTTGAGGATGGTAAATCATCAAGTGACCCCTCCCGCTCTGGGTGGAGCGGCAGGGAGTGTCAGACTTCTACTGACTAAAACCCACCCATGCTCCTCCTAGTGTCTTTTACGTTCCAGGGCCGCGGTAACTCTTTCGAACAAAATCCGCAACCCTGGTAGGCACTGGCCCTAACGGGCCCCTACAACGGGACCCTATTACTAAGACTCCGCTATCCATCTGCCTGTTCGTCTGTCTGGCACCAGGCTGTATCTCATGAACCGTGATAGCGAGACAGTTGAAATTTTCACAGATTGTGTATTTCTATTGCAGCTATAAAAACAGAATAAAATAAATATTTAAGTGGGGCTCCCATACAACAAACGTGATTTTTTACCGTTTTTATAGATAATGGTACGGAAATCTTTGTGCGCGAGTACGACTCTCACTTGGCCGGTTTTTATTAATTCTGCCAAAAACATGGGGGCATCGAGGGATGGGACCATTTGCGGTGACGAATTTTCTTACGACCATGGTGGAAACCACTCTATTATGATCAGTATCAGCATCTGCCTAGCCTTTTTCTAACTATATTTGGATTGGCTACCAGTCAAACCCAATTTAGCTCAATACTTGTTGATAGCATAACATTGGACCCAAAGATGAGGTTAGAATTAATTCACTTACATGAGAAATGTTTTAAAAACTAGCATTAAACATTATTGCACTTAAAAAACTGACGCACAGTAACAATACTTGTGGCAAACATTATATTATAACTTAAATTAATATTTCACAAGTGTAGGGTAGTCACCAAAATTACAAATCGCACAACTAAAACGTAAACATACACGGAGTATGCGCAACTGGAAGTGGTACCGGTAATACGGGGTTACTTTGACTTTAAGGATAACTTTGACAGTGTTTGGGGCTCATTATAATAAAGCCCTAAAATTCGGTTAACACGTGTTAGGGGCGAGTCCACATGGGTGAGAGATGCAGAAACTTAAAGTAGTCAAGAAAGTAGAGTAGGTAGTTAAAAAAAGGAACGTGTCAAAGTTACCTCTAAAGTCAAAGTTACCCCGTCTTATGGTATGTACTAAGGTGCGCTTGTTTTATTAAATATATGTAATTTTAACAGTTTTTTAAAGATTAACATTGATTTTGCTTTCTTAATGTTGTTTGGCAATTTATTATACAAAGCAGCGCCTTCGTACATTACATTTTTTTTGCCATAGTTGGTGCGTGGTGAGTATAGTTGTATGTCATTTATAGATACATCCCTGTCAATGCTTAGACAAATGATCACATGTCTAGTTGCGATACGCAATACGATAAAAAGCGGTAAGATTCTAAATCATTATTTTCAGATAACGTACTCAAACTATAACCAACAATAAACACTGCAGTCGAGCTATGCTGTTGGATTAAAATTAACAGTAAATCCTATACCGTTTCGGAAATAATTAAGTCTGCCCATTATTTCAGTACAATGAACTTTTAGAGAACTCAAAATTGTAATATCACTCCTAAATTACGTGTGAAACATTCAGTGCAATTGTAGAAACACCTATACAACGTGTAACCATAAACGCAATGCCTTCTAATGGGTCATTGCACTCATCATTATGAACAACTTTTATCATGGAACCAACACTAAAATTCGCGAAAAAAAAACTCGAGTGCTCCATACATTTCTGTGAGCATAACTCGACAAAATGTACTGAACAGCTGATTTGTTTTTTATAGAACTAGCTTCTATTAGCAACTTCGACTGCGTGTTAGTCGAAAATTGTGCCATGGGAATGAATAACAGGCCGATGTTCCCGCATGTTAGTTTGAGTTTGGTGTTTAAATGTGACAGTAACTGCCGGTCGATTCTGTCGACATCTCACGGTGTTCACCGAGGCGGAGTGAACGACAATAGAGCTGTCATTCCATCTTATTTGTATGGTTTGACAACTCACCTGTCGTGCGCCCCGCCCGGGTGTTCACTTGGACATGTTTACAGCAGTGCGATTCTGTAAACATGTCGAAGTGAAAACTTGGGCGAAGTGAACGACAAGTTAGTTGTCAAACCATACAAACAAGATGGAATGACAGCTCTATTGTCGTTCACTCCGTCTAGGTGTTCACCGTGAGAGGTCGACAGAATCGACCGGCAGAATCGCACTGCTGTTTGCGTGTCTTTATCTTCGTTACATCTTCATAATTTCATTACACACAATGCACATCACTCACTCAACGCTCACGTATTGTGCGTTATGTAAGAAAATCACCATGAGAATCCTACATTATCCCTGATGGACATAGGCTGTAGAGTATTTTCAAAAAATTAAGGATCCGTATGAAAACTTAGATAATGTAACCCAAGGTGTTAAAAAAATACCAAAAAAATCTTTACATCGCGTACGCTGCGGAATCTATTGACAATAGAGCAAAGTGTTGTTTTACAGTTTTATAGAGGTCATTTAGATATCTACAAAAAGTCCGCAATACTAAATGTCTAACTATTATGGTTAAGTCACCATGACCGCTTTTTGCTCAAATTGTTCAATCAAAACCCGGGTAGAATGGAAAAATGGTAATTTTGATATCATGATATTAATCCTTATCTATTAAAATTGTTTGATAATTAAGGTCGATTATGTCCGTGTAAATTACACTTTAAATTATTCAAATCGGACTTTTCGTTAAAAAGTTAGGATGGGTATAAAAATGCTCTAAGTAAGAAAAATGCCGCGGCTTGAGCGAACTGGGGAGAATCTTATTCAATGCTTAATGCTTGGTCCGAAGAAGTTGAAACACGGTATTTAAATGATTTCGATAAAAAATTAAGAATAAGAAACGTTTGGATTTTTCGAAAATAAAGTAATAGTAAGGGGTGAAGGAGGGGTGATAAAGTTTTTTGGGGAGGACATAACCTATTGCTTGCTTCATTTACGTCGGAATGATATAAACAAACTGAAAGTGGGATTATTAAAACAGATGTAACATTTTTTGCATAATCAACCCCTGACGGGGTGAACGGGGTAAACAGTTGCGCTGATCCTGGGCTCGAGACAAGTGAGCTTCTGTCAACGGTAGCGTGGCGAAGGCGATTGTCAATACGTCAAAAATGAATGGGATTGACAGATGCTATCTAAATGTCTCGTGATCAAATTCCTCCATTTTAGCATTTCGACAGTCACATTCGCTAATTGAATGGCACCTGAGATCACAGAATAAGGAGAAATGGCTAGGTAATTAATGAACATCGCTGTGCTTAATTTCCAAAACTAATCTTTATTAAAAGGGGGTGAAGGGGCGTTGAAGTTTTTGGAGTACCTACTAAGTCCGCGCGGATGAAGTTGTGGGCGAAGTGCTAGTTTCATATAATTTGTTTATAATGAAAATAAAACGTAATGCGTAAGATTAGCTTTACCGAATGTCATAAACAATGATTGTAACTTAATATTTAACAAGGAGGAATTAGAATACGTAGATAAAACGGTTTTCCTGGGGTTACCGCTTGACTGAAGGCTACAATGGGGTCTTTATTTAACGTCGCTTGCAGGACGACTGTTGTTGATTTTTTGTTTATATTCTGTTAAAAAGATCCGCCAATTTATGGATTTTGACAAGTTAAAAATTACAAATTACAATTTATTTATTTATTCAATAGTAAAATACTGTACGACTACAATCGTGCAAAGATATTTGGTTATAAATGCGCTTTTTTATTCAAAATGGACGCCAATTTTTAATAAATTAAAAAAAATGAAAAAAAGAAGAAGAAAGGTTGAGGAAGTCGTGCAGTATTTGAAAGTGAAGACCAACTGGACTTTGGAAGTCGAAAGGTTGGAGTCGCGCCACAACATCAACTTTACGTCGTTCGTGGTACGAGTTCCAACCAGTTCCCATAGTATGCGCGCATGACGTTTTCGTTGATGGATTGTGTCCATCGCATGCGCTGCACACTTCCGCCGGGAGCTGGGACCCTATCAGAGGCCGGTGGGCCTCGAGTTCCTAAGCCGTCCGGCGGCCGGCGTACTCTCCGTCGACGTGCAGGTGGTGGCGTCGTGGGCGGCGAGAAGTACTCGTCGTTCGAGCTCGACGGGACAACCACGGCCGATGTCACAGCACTCACGGTGGGGCTGGGTTCCGGCGGTGGCGAGGCGGAGCTGAGCGACGAGGCCGGAGGTGGTGGGCGTGCTCGTCGAGCAGCGGCTCTTGTCAACATATCTACAGACCTTCTTGAAATAGGACTTTTGGCCGAAAGGTGTCGTATTTCGACGTTTCCGAGGACGGTTACGCGACACCACGCAGCGATACACGACGCCGTTAACTTTACATGTATAGTAATAAGCTTTATTAATAATTATGTATTAGTTTGTTATTGTTTAATTTAGTTGTGTGTATTATATCTTTGGGCCTCAGTTGCCTGATAATAAAATAATAATTATTATTAATAAAGCCTTACCCATGCAATATGGTATGTTTAACCGGATTCGTTTAACCCAATGCATTTCTTTAACAGCTGAGTTGGTTTGGTAAAATGATTTCAATTATAATTTGTTCAATATTCTGTTTTCATTTCATTGTTGTATGATTCTTGGATGTTTTTTAACCAAGCCAGAGTTTCAATTTATTTGACCTGTCTATGAATGTCTTCACAGACGGCAAATAAATTGAAATTTCGCTTTTTAGAAACCGACGATGTTTATCAGAACTTGCAGATTTCCCACACTTTCACATTTGCGGAAGAGGAGACAAATAATTTGTATATGTCGCAGTCAACTAGCTTAAGCAGCCGTCTCATTAAAAGCCTAGCCTTTTCATTGAACTACGACGTTTAATCAGCGACATAAGTCAAGAGTAAGTCATTAAACGATATTCCTAGGCCACCAATTACACGGCTGATTAAGCTAATTGGCTGCGACATATATACATTCTCTCATTTTTGCACAAATATCTCACATATTCGTATCCACTTTACATCATCATATCAGCTGAAAGACCTCCACTGCTGGACATAAGCCTCCCCCAAATGGGGGCTTTGTCATAATCGCCACTTTACATGTTCGGGTGTTCGGGTGTAAAAAAATGCGCTTACGCCATGACTTACGAACTTTGAAGTGGTAAAAAAAAAAGAAGCTTATTGTACTCTACGCGTGCAGGGCAAAATATACTCGTAATAGGTAGTGGGTTTAAATCCACTACCTCAAGTTTGTCAAATGAGATTTCAGCCTTCTAAATTTTCGATTAAATTTAAATTCTGATGCTGATTGCGCCATTACCTAGAATAAACCTGGAGGTTTCATATGTTTAACTTGGATATACCAACTATAGCGCAAAGTTATCTCGATGAATTAATACGTAGCTATAGACCAAATTCACATTTACTAAGCCCATGCGGATCACTGGTAACCGATCTAATAAATTTAGTGAGAATTTGAAAGAAAGAAAGAAAACGAAAGCTCATAAAAAAAGCTAATTTTAAAGTTCACACCCAGGTGTATTTTACATAGGTATTCGTGATTTTCCTAAACTTAAGTCAATCATGTTTAGGTGCAATGCGTGCACTTCCAATATTTAATTATGGGACTTACTTGTTTGTTTATTTTTAGTTACATGTAATTTTAAGTGGCATGTTTCCAGATCTGTTAGCTAGTCACAATTAGTACCGGTTTTAATCGTTTAGTCTGGTTCTATTACTTTTAAATAGTTGAAAAAATAATCTTCATTGACGAATTTGCAAATTTAGGGCACAAGTTTCGGACTCACAAAATAGTTCAAAAGCATTTTAAGTGTAATAGAAAATAGATTAGTTTATCTAATGCAACACATGACATGGCTAAATATGATTAAAAACAAATCAAATGAATTATCAATACTGCAACTGAGCCTTGCTGCATGAAATTTCTTTATATTTATAAAATCGTGACTGACTTTCAACGCACACCAAAATCAATAGGGGAACGTTGGAAGGTCGTGGGCATCAGTTTTTTTATGCGATTAAGTTAACTTTACATGCGTTTAATTGTTGCGTAAATTTCAGATTCACCGCCCGCGCCTGCCCGGAAGCAATCTTTCCGCCGGTCGGAAGAAGTGGGAACCGAGTTTTACGTAGCCAAGCAGGAGGAAGGGTACGACGAAGTGTACAAACAGCTTCTCTACGCCAGTAGAGCTGGGAAAAAACAACCACCTAACAAGGATAAACAAAATCTAAAAACAGAGCCAGCTAAGACTTGCACTAGCGTAGAAATCCATCCGAAAAAAGCTCCGAAAAAACCAAATAGGGCTTCTGAGGTTTCTAAAGGATTAACACCTAAGACATTAGCAGACGCTCCAAAAGGAGAAGTTAAAAAACCTGAAGAGAAAAAAAAAAGAAGTGTAGAGGTCCATCCGAAAAAAGCTTCTAACAAACTTGACCGGGTTTCTGATGTTTCTAAGGGAGCGATACCTAAAAAATTAGCAGACGCTCCAAAAACAGAGAATAAAAAACCTCAAGAGAAAAAAAATAAAAGTGTAGAGGTCCATCCGAAAAAAGCTTCTAAAAAACCAGAACAGTTGTCTGAAGTTTCCAAAGGAGCTTTGCCTAAAACATTAGCAGACGCTTCAAATTTGGAAAATAAAGAAATAAATGAGCAAATTAATAAGAGGGAAAGTGAATGTCCAGTAACAGGAACAAAAGTAATTGTACCTATTAACACTAAGAAAAATGAGGAACCTGACCGAGCAGCAGAAGATTCACCAAAAAAGAGTACCACAGTAGAAGACTGTGCAGCGCACACAGTCTTTCGATTTTTAGCAACCGCCTCATTGATCTCTTCTGGAGGCATTTATTGTTTCTCTGATGGAAGAGAACTTATAGATGAATATATAGATGTTTTATACCAAAAGTTCTTACAAGAGCGCAAAGGCAGCAGTGATCCACCATCACCAGCGCCATATGACCCCGAAGTGAACGATTTGGTAGTTTTTCTTTCGCTCACCGAGCTCGATCAAACCCTAAAAGTTATCAGCGATGTTGGTATCATAGACGCAGAAGTAAACAAATACCGTGACAAGAGCTTTAAAACCTTTTTGGACCTGTCTCCGGAAGTCCCAGACGACTTAACGCAACTTAAGGTAATAAAAAACACAGCTTTTGTCTTCCTGCTTTGTTTTTCAAAACATCTTTTAACTTAGATTTTTTATAATTGTTGTATGTATACTGATAACTATAAAAAGAATTTTCAAGACCTTTAATATTTTAGGAGACGTTCCGAGTTGAAAACCAGGTGGACACCAGTCCAGTCCAGGACAGCAATCAGGAGTACAGCGCAAAGCAAGAAGAGCCACTGGTCCATCGTCGACCAAAGTTAAGCGCGAGTCCTCTGAAACAGTCAGAGGAAAAATCTGAACTGGAGGACCGAAACTTAAATCCCTCTCTGCACCAACGCAGGTTCGACCGAAAACGCAGGAAAATGGGACGCATGAACGCATTAGATGACCATGACAGAAAGATCATAATTGAGTTTTGTCATCTCTTGGAGAAGTCCAAGCAACTCTTCAACGGGTTACGGTAAGTGGCTGAAGTAAATGAATATGATTTTTTTGTCTATATAAGTGTGGTTTAGATTTTGGAACTTAGATTAAGGTTTTTTAGGGTTCTGTACCCAAATGGTAAAAACGGGACTCCATAGAACAAACGTTTTTTTTGCCGTTTTATATAGATAATGGTACGGAACCCTACGTGTTCGAGTCCGACTCGCACTCGGCCGGTATTGTTTTATATCGTCCTGACATTTTTTTTCCTTATCAAGTACTAATTTTATTTCGCAGACTAGAACATTAAATAGCTCACTAACTAATTTAGCGCAGTCTACATTTTCATAACCATAGATAATTGTCAGTAGTTTTTACACCACATTGCGATATGACATGCTTTATATTTCAAACAAGAACGTATTAGATTTATGAACTGATGGAATAAAACGAGTAGGTAATGGCGTCCCGAGCGGGTGAGGAGTCGGGGTGCTGACACTTGTTACGTCTTGCGGCAAGTGGCTTGCGCCGAGCCAGCTGGTTTATTTATGTTGAACTACTTTGTTCACTTGCTTTGACTTTGAACTAAACTGGTAGTTGGGCTTTTCATGTTTTTCTATAGGCAGTTTAGTACAACTAGGTACCTGCTACTACTACTAGGTAGGTAGCAAAAACGCACAGCCCTCGTGCGTTTAAGGAGCAGAATCTGGAACTTTAAGAAAAGTGTTGATCAAGCCAATTCAACATTATGCTTTCTTTCACAGAAGGTGTAAATTGTGTTCTTATTAGTTAAGGACTTTTCGGGGACTTGACTTCAACTGTAATAGACCGACACTGCGACTGTAATTGAATTGTTGATGCAAGCAACTGCGACTATAACTTGTGCTTTGTTACCTCCTAATTGTAGTGCGGAGTATTATTACGGCGAAGGTTCAAGTACGTATCTAAGTACAATTCCTTCTTCACCGTGAACTTTTTGTTACAGTGAACTGCCGCAATATGGCCACAAGCAGTGGCACGCATATTTTGGGAAAACATTTGATGTTTACACCAAGCTCTGGAAGTTCCAGCAGCAACATAGAGCCATCCTCGACAGTAAATATGGCTTAAAGCGATGGCAGATTGGTGAAATCGCTTCCAAAATCGGACAACTGTATTACCACTTTTAGTAAGAATCCACGTTCATAATAACAAAATTTCAATTATTTCTGGGGCTTCATTCAAGAATTTTAAAATTAATTCTGATTTTACGTTTTAGCTTGAGGACAAGTGACACTGCTTATTTAAACGAAGCGTATTCATTCTACCATGCAATCAGAGGCCGGAGATACTATACTCAAGCCTGTAAAGAAGACAAATGCGAACTTATGGTCAAGAAACTCCGTTACTACGCGAGATTCATAGTTGCAAGTTTGCTGCTAAAGAAAATCAATTTGGTAAAAGACCTGCTCAGGGAGCTAGATAAGCAGATCGTCGAATATGGCGCAACTTACGATCCTGATGATCAAAATGAATGGCGTATAGTCGCTGATGAAGTTAAGTCTTTCGTAAGCGTCGAGACTGTGGTCGACGTCACCCATCCGAGAGAATACTCTTGTGTTTTATCACACCGGTAAATTAATGTTCCATCGTCACTAAGACAAAATTCACACAATGTTATCGTGAATGACTGACTATCGACTAACCTAGAATACTAAACATGAGGTACTTTTCAGACTAAGTGCTCCAATTGCACCCGCTAACCCGACCGCGCTCGATAGAACCAGCTCACCAGTAGCTCTAACGCTTCGTGAAGCTTTAATCATCGGCAGCAACTCCACTCAGCTAAAGTTTTCCGAGCTGACAATGGATATGTACAGAATCATGCAGACATTGGAGCGAGAGCCCAACATTGATGTGAACCATCTTTATGACGAGTCACCACGGCAAAGGAACCCGCCAACCCCAAGTGCGATCAACAACAAAGGTAAATCATCGCTTTAGCTGACACTTGTTTCAACTGCTTGCTTCGGACTCCTAAGGCGTTTTAATACAATTTTGCGATTTTTAAGGTGTTGGTGCGTGCGCAATATAGTATAACTTTTTAAACGAGTCAGCTAGTAAACAAATAGTACTATATCTAACACACTCCACAAACTATTTATAATGCAGGGTGCGAAACACGCACTCCAAACAAAAAGTTCATACAAGGAGTACCTATTTATTTTAAATCAATAGTATGATTCGCTTGCGTTTGTTTTAATTAATGAATGTAACAACTCACATCTTACCAGCGATATTAGGTGACAGAGCGAAGGCATAAGCGACAAGAAGCAGCGAATATTTGCGACGTTTATTATTCAGCGTTTTTGTAAAGTAGTAGCTGGGTAAAGGGGATGTGGATAAAAAAACAGTCTAATTCAAAAGGGAGATTGGTTAAAGGGCCATTGGGTAATAGGGACTAGTGTGGTATGGGGTAACGAGATCTATGAATAAAGAGGTATATAGGGAAAAGGGGTCAAAGGATAAGTGAGCAGGTTACAAAAGACATAGAGTAAACGGAAAGAAACACGAGACGGGGTATAGGTTATAAGAACGGGGGTAAGTGTATGAAACAGTTTAGGCTGAGGGTAGCTAGAGCGGTACTATTAAGTCTAAATAAAATGTTGCTTTAGCAAATATTTATTCAAACAGAATAAAGGAACCCAGACATTTCGTATAGAAGTCAGATTTCTTTAAACTGTTTTCCATACCATGTAACCCATACTTGATTGTTCTAGGGTATAACTTAGATGGCACATATAACACAGGGGAAGCTCCCCACAAACAAATGCTGTTTAAGCCGTCTCCGAACCAAATATTTTTGTATTTGTCAAGTGCCATCGACGACTTACCTCCAAACGGAGTAGTCCTGCTCTACATCTCAGCTGAAGGGCTGGTTGTACCTAACTCCAAACACCCAGAAGACGGTAAGTGCAAATCCAATGAAACAATTATCAGTTTGTGACAACCTTATATCCTATTTATTACAGTGAAATTTTGTAATTATACAAAGTAATTTGCAATTAAACAAGTAAAAAGATTTTTCTAACAGAGGATTTAACTAAAAACTTGTATTTTATTTTACAAAGTATTCAACTTATTAAATATGCAACCTATCTACTTTGTTTTATCCCGCAGCGGGGGGCTACGAGATGGGAGGCCTGATTACTACCTCCAAAACCGATGTTCTTACATCTAGTTCAAAGGACAGTAAAGGGCAGGCTCCGAAGTTAAAGGAATCTCCGGTCCTCTTCCCAGGAGACTTGTACCCCTTCACTCGTCGCCCAATGTTCCTCATCGTGGACTCGGATAACTCCATTCTATTTAATAACTTGCCACGGTTATTTGCGCAGCCGCTCGTCATCCTGATGTCACCAATAGAGCTCCCGGCTGCTTTGTACCGTAAGTATAGGCGCAGTCGGTTAAAAGAGGGTATTTGACGAAAAAAAAACTACTTACATTATATTTTATATCTACCTACTGAAAAATGTTTCAACTCTGCAAGGTAAATTAAATAAGCTTGCAAGATTCGAATTAAAACAAAAAGCTCAATTACTAAGAAACATTGCAAAAAACAAAGTCTTTATTTGAATAATTGATTAAAAAAAAAGTTTTTGGTGGGCTAGCTATCATCTTTTACAAGTTTTTTGTACTTAATAATAATTTCAAGAAAAAAAAAATGTTGAATACCCATTTTTTTTAATTATTTGGTGTGCATTTATATAATATATATTTTACGGGGCGAATAGGACCTGGTAGAAAAATGATTGTCCATTCAAATCCAATGTAAAAACAATTGTATGAATGGTTGTCTAAATGGTTTGCTGGTATGCAAAAGGCTGGCATCATTCCCACGTTGTATCGCAATGCTTATCCTTTATTCAAGGTAAAAGCCAGCCCTGTCCAACTTGATAATTGTTAATCTAATTATAACTTTCAGCAAGCATTACTAAATAATAAAATACGTAACTTATAGTAAAATTAAATATTCCACCTTCGTACGTAGTAATTTATAATCATATTAACATAGTAGTCAAAGAGATCGCAGGCCGCTTACTTTTGTTTGAGTTAAGAAATATACTAACACTCAAGTTCTGCCATTGGTGAATATACAACACAAAGTAAAGAGACGAGACCGATTAGAAAAATCAAACATTAGATTTGTTTAGAACTTAAAATAAGTCTGACACGGCAATGACGGATGTACATTGTTGACTACCTGGATATATAATAACGGCACAAAGAAACAGTTTCTCATTGTTCCTGCACGTATCTCTAATCGTTACACCAAACAAAAACCCTTTTAATTAAATTTATCTAATTCATTTTGAACAATTAAATGTTGTAGATCCTTTAAATTATGCTATTAATGTTGATACCCTTTCAGCTTTTACAATTTTGCAAAGAATACTAATGAGTAAATGCTTCCGTAGTTTAAAGACACCTATAGCTAGTTTATGTGTATTTTTATGACTCTCTAGTCTCTTTAACAGTTCGTGAGCAACAGTACCAACTATATAATATATTTAAAAAAAAAACAATAAATAAAATGTACATATTATGTAATTAAACAAATAATAATTTATTATAAAAAAATCTAAAAACATTATTATATTTTTTAAACATGCTCAAAATTTTGAAACCAACCCAATCAAATCGAGGTCAACTGTGAATTTTGTAACCATTGGTATCTTGATATTGAATAATCTTCCAATTCTATGATAATAATCAGAAAAAAGTATTAAGTTTACGGTTCATCCCTATAAATTATATTTTATTGGAGGCTATATTGAATTACAACTATCGAAATATTGAAGGTCCGTTGCAAACATGAAATATTAAGACGAATCAGTTTCTTAACGCTTATGGCACATAATAAATATATGAAGAAAACCAAATTTAAGGGGGACAGAACCTTTCAGTAAAACAAAATTTTAGAAGGGATAGAAACTTTCTGTAAAACAAAATTTTAAAGGTGATAGAACCTTCGGGCACAACAAAATTTTAAACGGGACAGAACCTTTCAACAAAACAAAATTCTACAGCGGTCAAACTAAATATGTATTTTTTACAAAAATAAAATTATTAAAAAGGATTTAACAAGGCTCGTATAAAATTGACGTGAAATTTAAAACATATTAATAAACATCAAAATCTCATAACAATCGAATTAATAATTTCGTCCAAAATTATACAAGATGGCAACCGGGTATATCCGGCTGGAGACTATTGAGAGATATCCCCTGATTAGTTGATATATTATATGTGTTGTGAGCTCT
Organism: Melanchra persicariae; assembly: GCA_947386135.1. Lineage (NCBI taxonomy): Eukaryota > Metazoa > Arthropoda > Insecta > Lepidoptera > Noctuidae > Melanchra > Melanchra persicariae. The sequence goes on from OX376643.1 coordinate 3,490,691, forward strand.
TTCCTATTCTATGGCAGTTGTACCTTACCTTTTGGATTATACAGACTTACGTCTTCAAAATTTAGAACGCTTTATGTGTCATTTCTATGTTTATCTAGATGTTTCGTAGTTTTAGTTTAATTTAATACCAGGCGCTTATGAGCGCCTGACGATTTGATGTTCTTATTACTTCACTGATCACGTTTTTAAAGCTTAATTGTACTTCTCTTGGAGGTAGTATGTTAACATGAAGCCGAAGGTCTGCTGAAAGAAGCCAAGTTCAATTCTGGAAAAATCCTCACCGTGAACAGTTAGGTGAAGTGATCAATTTTAATATGCTTGATATTTACACCTCACTTTTAGCTTACTTCACCTAAGTTCCCAGTGTGGGATGTTTGCGGAATACCACTGCAGATCACATAATTTTGTCAATTTCGTATCTGTCTTTCAATAAGAACGTTGTAAAGTAGTAATTTTTGAATTTATCACTTTTTATACTTCAAATCTTCAAGGTTTTGTAATATTGAATTAATCGTCCTTTTTGAAACAGTCATAATAATCCTATATGTACCATGACAAAATCACTTTATACGACGTCTAAGAAGAATCATTTAGCAGTGGCAACTGATATTACAATACTTCCCAGTGCCATAAACAACTGCAGTGTCGTGGGTTTCAAAACCTCTTATATTGCACATTTTCCGTTATATTTTACAAAAAAAAAAAGTAAATTAAATACTGTGGGTTCAACAATGTTTCTCCGTCATTGCCGAGTTGATCTAAGCGAAGTACTTACTTATCAAAAATTACAAGTCTATAATCCGCAGTTAGTATTAGTTACTGAATACTCATATTCATGTCTTAAGTGATGGATATTTCTATTGCTTAACTTTAAATAAACTGGGAGTTAAGTTTTTTTATTATCCCCTTCCGTTCTACCTATTTGAATGGAGAACATTTAACATAGTATCACTATCAGTTGTGCCTTGGATAGAAAACTTTTATTCAGAATGAGTTACGTTTGTGTATAGTTCACAAACATATAATTACATTTTGTTCATAGAACACGCACCTACTATAGAAATCTTTGTTAAATTAAAAAAAGTTCTATCCTAACTGCAAAGTGGCGATGGAAATGTCGAGATGCTTTTCGGAGCTAAGGTTTTCAATTCTCTCCTCAGAATTAGTAATTAAATGCTCATTTCATATTGCAAGTAGAGCATAATCTCAATTTCTGACCAATGAAATGAGAGCAACTACCACTTGGCACTTGTTCGTACGCTTCTAATGCCAGTACTTCACAATCGACAGGGCGAACGGTCATTGTCATCCATTTTAACTGCCCGCTCGCGCATTTTGAATTCGACAAATATTCTTTCTAAGAATTCCCTTCGCCTATAATTTATTTCCTAGTTTGTAATATACTTGGATAGCTAGTTTCCATGATCTTCATGTGCCAATAAATTTCACTAAAACTTTTTAACTAACTCGGTCTTGTGTTTCTCTTGTAACAGTCTCCCGCAGCGTTCACCAAGACTGGTCCACCTTGTAGGAAGCCAAAATTATGCTTGTAGGGTTTTCTGTCAACTGTGTTGTATTTTTTGTACCTACCAAAGCCAACAGTATGAGTGAGGACTAATGAATGCATCGTATTCTACTTCAGATATTATGCTCGTAGGGTTTTGCGTCAACTGTGTTGTATCCTTTGTACCTACCAAAGCCAACAGTATGAGTGAGGACTAATGAATGCATCGTAATCTACTTCAGATATTATGCTCATAGGGTTTTACGTCAACTGTGTTGTATTCTTTGTTCCTACCAAATCCAATAGTATGAGTGAGGACTAATGAATGCATCGTATTCTACTTCAGATATTATGCTTGTAGGGTTTTGCGTCAACTGTGATGTATTCTTTGTACCTACCAAAGCCAACAGTATGAGTGAGGACTAATGAATGCATCGTATTCTACTTCAGATATTATGCTCGTAGGGTTTTGCGTCAACTGTGTTGTATCCTTTGTACCTACCAAAGCCAACAGTATAAGTGAGGACTAATGAATGCATCGTATATCAATCCAGAATTTATGCTTGTAGGGTTTTACGTCAACTGTGTTGTATTCTTTGTTCCTACCAAATCCAACAGTATGAGTGAGGACTAATGAATGCATCGTATTCTACTTCAGATATTATGCTTGTAGGGTTTTGCGTCAACTGTGTTGTATCCTTTGTACCTACCAAAGCCAACAGTATGAGTAAGGACTAATGAATGCATCGTATTCTACTTCAGATATTATGCTTGTAGGGTTTTGCGTCAACTGTGTTGTATCCTTTGTACCTACCAAAGCCAACAGTATGAGTGAGGACTAATGAATGCATCGTAATCTACTTCAGATATTATGCTCGTAGGGTTTTGCGTCAACTGTGTTGTATCCTTTGTACCTACCAAAGCCAACAGTATGAGTGAGGACTCATGAATGCATCGTAATCTACTTCAGATATTATGCTCGTAGGGTTTTACGTCAACTGTGTTGTATCCTTTGTACCTACCAAAGCCAACAGTATGAGTGAGGACTCATGAATGCATCGTAATCTACTTCAGATATTATGCTCGTAGGGTTTTGCGTCAACTGTGTTGTATCCTTTGTACCTACCAAAGCCAACAGTATGAGTGAGGACTAATGAATGCATCGTAATCTACTTCAGATATTATGCTCGTAGGGTTTTGCGTCAACTGTGTTGTATTCTTTGTTCCTACCAAAGCCAACAGTATGAGTGAGGACTCATGAATGCATCGTAATCTACTTCAGATATTATGCTTGTAGGGTTTTCTGTCAACTGTGTTGTATTCTTTGTTCCTACCAAATCCAACAGTATGAGTGAGGACTAATGAATGCATCGTATTCTACTTCAGATATTATGCTTGTAGGGTTTTGCGTCAACTGTGATGTATCCTTTGTACCTACCAAAGCCAACAGTATGAGTGAGGACTAATGAATGCATCGTATTCTACTTCAGATATTATGCTTGTAGGGTTTTGCGTCAACTGTGTTGTATCCTTTGTACCTACCAAAGCCAACAGTATGAGTGAGGACTAATGAATGCATCGTATTCTACTTCAGATATTATGCTCGTAGGGTTTTGCGTCAACTGTGTTGTATCCTTTGTACCTACCAAAGCCAACAGTATAAGTGAGGACTAATGAATGCATCGTATATCAATCCAGAATTTATGCTTGTAGGGTTTTGCGTCAACTGTGTTGTATCCTTTGTACCTACCAAAGCCAACAGTATGAGTGAGGACTAATGAATGCATCGTATTCTACTTCAGATATTATGCTTGTAGGGTTTTGCGTCAACTGTGTTGTATCCTTTGTACCTACCAAAGCCAACAGTATGAGTGAGGACTAATGAATGCATCGTATTCTACTTCAGATATTATGCTTGTAGGGTTTTGCGTCAACTGTGTTGTATCCTTTGTACCTACCAAAGCCAACAGTATGAGTGAGGACTAATGAATGCATCGTAATCTACTTCAGATATTATGCTCGTAGGGTTTTGCGTCAACTGTGTTGTATCCTTTGTACCTACCAAAGCCAACAGTATGAGTGAGGACTAATGAATGCATCGTAATCTACTTCAGATATTATGCTCGTAGGGTTTTACGTCAACTGTGTTGTATCCTTTGTACCTACCAAAGCCAACAGTATGAGTGAGGACTAATGAATGCATCGTAATCTACTTCAGATATTATGCTCGTAGGGTTTTGCGTCAACTGTGTTGTATCCTTTGTACCTACCAAAGCCAACAGTATGAGTGAGGACTAATGAATGCATCGTATTCTACTTCAGATATTATGCTTGTAGGGTTTTGCGTCAACTGTGTTGTATCCTTTGTACCTACCAAAGCCAACAGTATGAGTGAGGACTAATGAATGCATCGTAATCTACTTCAGATATTATGCTCGTAGGGTTTTACGTCAACTGTGTTGTATTCTTTGTTCCTACCAAATCCAACAGTATGAGTGAGGACTAATGACTGCATCGTATTCTACTTCAGATATTATGCTCGTAGGGTTTTGCGTCAACTGTGTTGTATCCTTTGTACCTACCAAAGCCAACAGTATAAGTGAGGACTAATGAATGCATCGTATATTAATCCAGAATTTATGCTTGTAGGGTTTTACGTCAACTGTGTTGTATTCTTTGTTCCTACCAAATCCAACAGTATGAGTGAGGACTAATGAATGCATCGTATTCTACTTCAGATATTATGCTCGTAGGGTTTTGTGTCAACTGTGTTGTATCCTTTGCCTACTCAAACGCTAACTCATTTGTAGCAACCAAAGCCAACATTAAGAGTGAGGACTAACGACTGCATCGTAATCAATTTCTGATATTAAGCTCTTAGGGTTTTGTATCAATTAAGTCGTTTCCATTGTACCTAACGAAGCCAACGGGTAGAGTGAGGACTAATGACTGAATTGTTATTTCACCTTGCGAGAAGGTGTTCACTAGCTTGCTTGTGTTTTAGGAACTTAGATAACTATTTACAATTTCTTGTACTATAAAAACTTGCTATATAACTTCAAAGATGTCACTTTGATCATAAACATACATAATTGTTCATACAGTATGGCTGAAACGATTGCAAGACGGCAATGTTTTAAAAATTAAAAGCCAAGTTTTAAATATCCTATTCGCCCCGTTTTGATAATCTGAATCGAAATTTAAATATTTTAAAAATATTTTTATAAAATAAAACCGACTGCATCGTAGGGTTTTTATGATTTAAAATTCTGACACTGAGTTTGTTTCGGTGCTTCTTCTCAGTTTGTCAGTTAGCTAGGAAACACCGACGTCAACATGAGAATAGGGCACGCAGAAAGCTGCATAGTTAACACTCCTTCTTATGCATGATTATAGATTTAATACTTTTGAACAGAAAATAGAATTTTGTTATGAAAATTATAAATAAACCTCCTTTGTTCTATTAATTTATATCTTAATATTAATAACTAAGAAAATATTAGATATAATTCGTAATCATCATACAAATATGATCTAAGCTGAATAAATTGGGGTTGATTCAAAAACGAAAGACAAAATAAACGGAATATTAAGAAAAAAATATATTTACGTTATGTCAAGAAATGGAAAGCAGATTTTTAAGCAAATTCAGTTCTGAGTATACAACACATGTTTATTTAAAGAAGGATTTAATTGCAGACCAGTTTAATCTGAAATACAACGTTTAACAAAACTGACGCAAATCCTACGTAATTTAAAAATAAAATAAGGTCATTTTATTTCATAAATCACTTATTAGAATCCTAACTAAAACGTCAGGTATCCTTAGGTTTTAAGTAAATATAATTAAACGTGAACATGATATTATTTTAACAAAATGAATATCAACTATCTTTTATTAAATATACCAATATTAAAACCTCGACAGTCATTCCTTATTTTTATGCTTATTCCAACCAGCTAATATTCAGATGAATATAGAGATCAAAATTAAAAAAACACGGGTGAGCTGCATTAAAGCCAAAAAAAAATGTCTTTGGCATACAAAAATTATGTGAAATCAGAGAAATTTATGAAAAAATTTAACATAGAATCTACATTTGCATAAACTTTTTTAAATACAAAAGTGGTGCACCTTACCCAACCTAGGCACGTTAGGTTCGGAGGCGGGTGGACTTAAGTTGCCGTGGCAACTTAAGTCTACCCGCCTCTATAAAAAAAATTACAGCTCGTGGAGATGACCAACGCAAGGAAGGTAGCCTCTTCACCCTGTTCCTGCATGATCCACTGTCTGCCGTCTGCTTCTGCTGCGACATCAAGAGAATGCCGTTGGAAGAGTGGCAGCGGGCCCAAGCTACCATCGACAGCTACCTGAGAGAAGCAGGGACACTCTTGACGCGGATGCGAGGTGTGTTTTATCAATATGACATTTTTATAGTGTGAATATATAATTGAAACAGATATCGAATTAAAATTTTGATAAACTGAAGTACTCTGACAAAATGGCAATCTGAAGTGATATTCAACCGTCGAAAAATCCGTTATGTATGGAATCGATATGCGTCACGTGGTATTTAAACAAAAAAATAGTGGTGGCTCTTTGGAGACTCTGAGACACATAGTTAAAATTCTGTATGCATAATTTCAGAATGCGTGTACGTGCAGTTCCTGAGTGACGACTACCTCCGCCTGCTGATCCTGCGCTTCATCTTCTGCGAGACAATCCTGCGCTTGCACCGCATGTTCCAAACTCGAGCGCAGCGCACGCGGTGCTCACCCTCCATTCCTGACGACCTCTACGAGCACCCGATACTCACCCGTATTGTGATGGACTTAGCGACTAAATTGCAGGTAATTGAGCAAATAACTTGGCGCTAAATCCAGGCAAGCTGTAAGTTGTGGACGCATTGCGAAAATTCTTTGCTGTAGCCATGTGCAAATTTCTATCCACCTTTGTTTTTCGTTACAGTAATCACTTTGTTATGTTAAACCTTAAATTGCACACTTTATGTAGAGGTACTATAACATTATATTAATTTCGTTGCTATCATTTTCAGGTCCGTGGACACTTCCATGACCCAGCTGTGGTCCAGCGGGAATGATACACCAGACCTTCTACAGTGTCATTCGCTGACCAGTAAAGCGACGATGCCGCACTAGATGTGGTGCTGAAAGTTAATATAATTACGCACTTAGAATTAGACGATGCTGTACAGCAGGAGGTGCTTAGTGGCAGTGTTTTCGAGTACCTAGCGCCGCTACTCTACTCTATTCTATTCTATTCTATCACGGGCAACAGCGTGACGGGCGGCGTTGACGTGGAAGCGAGCGTGGGGGAGGCAGCGCGCGACTGACTCCCCTGATTTGTGTCCAGCCGTGATGACACTCACCAAACTTACGACCGAGTACTACATACTTACCCAATGTAAATTACAATCATTCAATGTAACAGTTCTTCATCATCGAGCCTTTCCATAAATACTAACATCCTCATCACGACGACTGAACACCTCCTGCACATAAACCTCAAGGACCAAAAGATCCTACGAGCCGGAACTTGAGCAACGAAGAAGATTCGAGAAGATCACCATCTGCAATGAAGAAGATTGAGCCACCATCTGCAGTTATCGGTTAGGTCATTCAAATTTTTCTTCCTAATTTCGTGCTCGTTTGTGCTAACATTCATTTATTTCTCGAGATTTCGGTGTTCGTAACGAGTAGTGTATCCAACTACCTACGTCGGTACATAATTAATACACTCTAAATTGTTACTACTTGATTTTGTCTCTCGCACGCAACTACCACAATGACGAAAAAGAGGCATTCGCTCGTAGACACTGAAAGCAATGAAGATATTATTCGGGATTTAGTGAAAAAACGTGGTTCCTTGAAGAGCAAATTTACTTTGTTCAATTACTAGATAGTTCTTATCCAATAGGAATTCAGAAAACAGAATTAAAGGAGCGCTTGCAAAAAGTAGATGTGTTGTTTGATCAGTTGCAGTAGCAGTCAAGATGAAATAGATTTGTACATTGCGGGTAGTCATATAGACAAAGAATTGCAATAAAAGGAATGTTTTGAAAATCAATAATTTGTTATTGTGGCCAAATCTAAGTTTGTTTTTAAAAGAAAATTCGACAGCTCAAAGGGATAACAATGACGTAAATCACACGCACACGGTATCAAACTACCTACAATTACTTATGATCAATGGCTTCAGTTCCGAGATACATTTTTATCAATCGCTCATAATAGTAACACAATAGTAACTCTTGACAATGTTCAGAAACTATTTGCGTTCAGTTTTATCAGGTTTGTGGCAGGCAGGCATTAAGTCCTGACAAATTTCATTTAATTTGTGTAGTAGGAAACACACTTGACTTACGAAGAATTAAGTACTGTGTTGGCACAAATCGAGGCTGTCGTCAACTCCCTACCCATGTTTCTTTTCTCGTCTGACTCCTGCGCATTTCCTGATTGGCCGACCGTTCACTGCACCCGCCAGCCAAGACTTAACCACAACGGCTACGCAGCGTCTTCGTCGTTACGATCGTGTGGAGCAGATGCGTCAGAACTTCTGGAGGTCCAAAGAATATGTTTCTTAACTCCAGAAAAGAACAAAATGTCAGACCAACGGGACACTATAGTTCCTAACACCCTTTTGCTCGTGAAAGAAGACACTACCTCCCCTCAAGTGGCGCCTAGGCCGGGTTCTACAGACATTCCCGGGCAAGGATGGCATAGCTCGCGTTGCAAGTGTAAAAACAGCGACGGGCACAATCAAGCGCTCATTCTCGAAGATAATGCCCACTGCCGCTCAGTTCAGCTACAGTTCTTCATCATCGAGCCTTTCCATAAAAACTAACATCATCACGACGACTGACCAGCTCCTGCACAGACAGTGAAGATACGATTACGTTCTTGTTTAATTGATTGTCAACCAAGTGGAAGGATAAGGCAAGTGAAGCAAGAGACAAATAACATAGTAAAAATGACATACAAGGCTTCGTATCAAGCAAATAATTATGAAAGGACTACGATTAGTGAGTGCTACACTAACCACATAGTGAGTATGACAATAAAGGGTTTGGTTAAAACCAGTGAACTACTTTGAAAGAACAAGGTTTAGAAAAGTGAGAACTAATCATTTAGTGAAAATGACAATTCATGGATTCGAATCAAGGCATTCATTAAGTGAGGACTTGCCACACAGCCTATAAAGCGTCGTTTTATTAATAACTTATTAATTAACATCTGTAATACTGCATCTAAATATACCTAAGGACCTTTAATGACAATGTATGTATAATTTATGAAAGCTGTAGATGCATTAATTTTCTAGATGAATTCCGAAGGTAGAAATAAGTAGAAGCTAATGTAGGTACTAGAATTTGAATTCCATAGGAATCTAATCTATTTTAATCTAGCCTGTTATGTCCCACTGCTGGGCAAAAGCCTCCCTCTCCCTTTTCTATAAAAGTCTGTCCTCTGCCATTGCGGGACAGTCCTTCCGATAAGAGTCGAGTTCGTCTCTCCACCCTCGCCTTGGTCGCCTGCATTGAAACGGACCCAATTAGTGTTTCCTTTACATAGCCCACGAATGTATTTTAAAAATTTCATAAAAGAAGAAAAATAAACAACTGATTTTCGTGTGACTTTTTAAGATTTAAAAATATTTTGGAACACATAAATTAAATGTATTTCACAAAAAAAAAATATTATTAAAAGTATAATTAATTAGGATGAAATTGTAATTGCTAATTGCATAGTCGTTATAAATTATTGATGTTAACATAGTTAGGTATTATGTCAGCAGTACAAACACAACAATATATAGGTTTTATTTTATTTTTAGCAAATTTTATTTTTCAGATTCTATAAAGTTATTTATCAGAATAAAATAGGCTGTACTTTAGTAGGATAGGTAGGTAGTAAAAGATTTTGAAATTACTTACGATTTGTAGTTATCACTTGTATTATGATTCCGTGCTTCGGAAGGCACGTATAAGCCGGTGGTCTCGGCCGCCAAATAGCGGTCGTCGAATCATGTCAGAGGCCCTTGAGGCGGTTAAAAAACTCTGACACTAGGTTGTGTGGGGTCGTTAGACCTTACTACCCACATGACGAAGACGAAGAAGACCACTTGTATTTAATTTTAATTATATACCTAAACATAAATCTACATAGTAGTTCAATTCTGCAGCTTGTCTTTATTGGTCGAAGTGAACACTGGTGATGGAACTGAGATTGTGGCCTTAATTGGCCGGCTTGATTACTCGGGGGAAGAAAGTGTTTCAGTCAAATAAATACAAAACCTTGGCATATGTATTGCTTAGCTGACAGACCTAAGCGTTTATTCATGTAGATTGTTATTATTAAATTAAATAATATTGTAGTGTCTAGAATAAAATTATGATAACATGCATTGTTTCAAGATAAAGTTATATTTAGATGCACTACTAAAACAACACTTTGTTTGTTACTATTTATCTATGTAGTAAGTAAGTAAGTTGTAAATTATAAAAATAACCTATTTAACTTTGCACCTGTTTAACTTCTCATTTCCTACACTAATGAAAAATCAATGTGAGTAAAAATTATCCTGCCTAAAAAAAATATCTGCATTACCATAAAATGTATATATTAGATAGGAACTTCTAATGTCTTCATCGATGCACGCTGACCACTGGGAAGCAGTGGACACTGAGGTGACGAAAGCATTCGAATGTTTATTCGAAAAAGATGAGCCCGTTTAACGTACCCACAGTAAAGTACAAATACTTCGGCTCTATACAAGCCAGGCAACGTGGGTTTGGCTCAGCCACAAATCAGCATGAATGCGTCCCGATATTGGTGTATGTCATAATATAGAGACTAAGGCTGAAAATATAGCGTAAATGTTTTACGTTAATTGCGTTAAACAATATATATTTTCAGGCCTTTGTTCAGAAATCCCTTAGAAATTATAGAAAAAAAATATGTATTTATTCAATGAACACAAAGCATTATGATTGTTTGTCGGCATGTAGACGACTATGTAGTAAACGTAAAAAAAAACAACAAAAAAAAAATTTGCAAATGTGAAAAATCGAGCAGACCGATCGAATGTGAGATGTTTACTGAGTTGTGACGTCACAATACTACACGTATGCTGACGAATCAAATTATGTGACGATTTTTTATATATATAATGGCTGTTTAACCACCAATTATCCTGAAAGGCTCTCAATGTTTATTAATGTTAGAATTTAATTCATTGTTATAAATTGTTGTCAATTTTTTAATATTAAGTACTCGTATCATTACCTCATTTCAAAGATGCTTTAAATAAAGTATGTTCAGTAGGCTTATCATTTTTTAATAGAAATGTATTTTTAAATAAATTTATGCTAACGTTTCTAACTAAAACTAACTCTCTGACATTTCGACATGAAATAAAACAAATCAATCAGTAGCTGAGATTGAACTGCGCGAGCGCGTCTTGGTTTCGATCAATATTATATTTGTCAAGTATACCTACGCGTTATATTTATCACTGGGAAGAAACATAACGATAAACCCACACGTTCATAATAAAATGAAGATTTGTGTGTGGATGACGAACCGAAACGGTTATTTCAGGTACATTTCGAAATGAAACTTTAGAGCTGTTACATAAGCTGACTGGTAATTGAATCCGTTCCTTAAAATGCGTTGCACTAGAGCTTATTTGCAACGATGCCGGAAAATGCCTGAAAAACTTGGGGTCAAAATTTCCACGACAAAAAACTGCAAATTGTGAAAAATCTCCTGCACTAGGGACAGTCAATCTAATTTAGCCCGTTCTGTCCCACTGCTGGGCAAAGACCTCCCTCTCCCACACACATCTGTCCTCTGCCTTATCTCGCCTTGGTCTACCGCGATATCACCTAGCTTTGTCAGGAATCGACTTAGAGGTTCTTTTCGCCCACAGCTCATCAGACATATGATAAACATGTCCAGCCCAATCCCACTTAAGACAAGCAGCTTTCCGGGTAACATTCGTGATTTTAGTCTTGGCGCGCAGCACCGTGTTCCTTACACGGTCCGAAATTCGAACTCCTAGGATACTGCGCTCCATAGCTCTTTGGCAAACCTTGGGTCTGGACTTCTACTGAAGTGTCAAAGACCAGGTTTGTGCACCGTACGTGAGTATGGGAAGAATGCACATGTCCATAATTCTCCGTTTGAGGCATAACGGGAGATCTCCTTTTAGAAGATCTTTCATTGACCAAAAGCTCCTCCAGGTGCTTTCGGTGCGTCGAGCAACTTCTTTATCTTGGTCCCGCCTGAAAGGAAACTATTTGACCAATCTCCTCACCCTCAATGTACAGTCTCCTTTTAATGCTCATGAGTTTGGTCTTTGACATATTCATCCTGAGTCCAATCTCGAGGCATTTTCAAGTTCGATTAATCGTTCCTCGGTTTTAAGGTGCGGACATTGTACGTCAGTATATTTAATTTATCAGCCAAAGTGTGGAACTCTCTACCAGCGTCTGTGTTCCCTTCCGCATATAACCAGTCTGCCTTCAAAGCAATAGTGAACAGGCATCTTCTGGGCACGCTCGCTCCATCATAGACCTCATCTATCGCTTTCCATCAGGCGGGATTGAGGTCAAGAGCTAGCCATTTCCTCAATAAAAAAAAAATAAAAAAATCGGAGTCCTTGTGAATAGCATTGGTTGTCTGACAGTTTAGGACACTCACCCGGTGATTATCACCTAGCTCAAAGAGCTCCAGGCATAGGATAGTAGGTAAAAGAAAATAATCAATTTTATGAAAAACACAACTTTTTCAACTTTCTGAACGAAACAGTGACTCTTATGAGAAAAAGTGTCAAGACAATTTTATAGTTACATAATTAATTGCATGATCTACAATTTTAATCTGACATATTTTTATGATAAAACTTGCTGTTTGGCTGAAAAACGCAAATTCTTGAATATTTTCTTTTGCAAATGTCGGATCGATGGGGATTTTTCACATTTCATCTATTTAATATTTATTCCGAACAATCGCACAAATTTTCAGCTCTATGCGAATTATTGTAACCTTGTGACCGGGCTATTAAGGAACGCATGTAATAATCAGGCACCCTGTAAAAATCTAAATATCTATCGAATGAACCAAAGAACAACCGTTTTGGTCGTATTCCTGTTTCCTGTACCTGATCCACAGTTAAGTCAGGGTTTTCTTCCTGCTGATAACAACTTTTTTAACCTGCATTTTCTTTCTTTTCTCCAAAGGACACTTTAAGACTTGTTTATTAAGCATTCCAATCAAAGATCTCACTTCAGGCATTTTTTTATATCAGCAATACTGATTCAGCCAAAGGCGCAAACTTTCAAAACGAAGGGAATGCCCCTAGTACCTATTTATTATGTCTGGATTGTACGACAAACAGATAAATAACATTCATTTTAGTAAATGTATAATCTATTCAGTACAATTTTGTATTACAAACTCTTGATGTTCCTCGTATCTTAAACACCATAAAAAGTAAAATGGATTTTATTTTTTAGTTTAAGTTCCTTGTCACTCGTCATTATTTTCACCTATCGGTTCAATTTGTTACGTTTTTATTAAAGCATATGGTCCAGATTGCTACCAATACATCAAGCAAACCATTGAGATCACAAGTGATCGGTAATTTGTCTCTTGCATTCGTTTCAGCCTAACATTTTATCTTTGGTTGATTAATACCATTAATTTTGCTGTACTCCTAACAAAATTGGATCACTCTGAGTATAAGTTTAGTAATTCTGTTAAGTTAGGCTGGCCTCTACAACCGACCACCCCCATGTCTTCCTTTGGGGGTAATATCTACTTCAGGGGTGGTCAAAAAAGGATAGGTCAAGCAATGATAACTGCTAACCTCGCCTTTAAAGTAAACCGCAATATAAGGATAAAGATCCCGACTGTCGCAAGATGGTTAAATCGGATCTAATCCAAAAATTGCGTTGAACTCTGGAAATAGCAAAAGAGTTCACTGGAATATTAGTAGTTTCAAGACTAGAAATTACTATATTCCCAAATTTGCGTTCCGATTTCCAATTAGGCTAATCAAACCCAGGGATGGTTATAATACCGGTCCAAAGGGTAGGCCTACGTTCTGGATAGCGAATAGATGGTTCGCGCAGACTTGGATCCAAGGCTCCTCAGGAGATAGACCAGCCAGGAATGAAGCACCAGTATAATTGAGTACAAAGTTTCCAACGTCTGCAGTTGACTCTGTTCCGACGTTGTCTCTTCTCTCTCTAAGTAGTTGAACTCCTGCACATGATGCTTTTGCACGCGACTATCCCTCGTCTTGTCTCTTTGTCTGCGTTTCCCTGCGTTTCCCTGCGCACACGTCGAAAATCATGCAATTTCAAGGTGTTACCTATAGATATTCTTAATGTTCAGCTTTTTGGAAAGTCTTCTGGTTTTATTCTGGGTTTATTGGTCACCAATGATTTCTTTGCAGCCCCATCACCTACAATCTGTAAGGAAACAATATTTCGTCCAATAGCTACTGAAATGTTGTAAAAAATCAAGAAAATGATTAACATCCTTTAGATTGTTCGAACTGATACAAAAACAGTTTTTAACAGTAGAACGCATCCTGTTCTTGGGCTTTTCGTCATGTTATTTTATTTATTTACTATGTAACCTTTTCCTGCTTATACTCCTATTTTAATAATTCCCTCTCACGCCACATGCTAGGTATCACACTTCGTAGACATTTCAAAACTTTTCCCATTTAGATATAAATGTTGTTGTATTATAGCTAATTACTTATAAAATAAGTAACTACTAATAGTTTTATTATAATTATGTTATTAGAGAATTATAATAATATATATATTCAGCGCAAGAACTCTGTAGATGTTTGAAAACCGATTACTGTTAACCTGTATTTTAATCTTTACAACAGTGTTATTTTATGTCCATTATTCCTGTTTTCATTGTTTTTTCATTCAGAAAGTTTATTAACATTATTACACGGTTAGATATAATATAATATTAATAGAAAATTATAAGATAATTACGATGTTCTGAACGTAATAAAAATCTAAACAATGAAGGCGTTTGTTTTATTGGAACCCTCTATTTCCTCTACTAGTATTTCATCTATTTCCTGGATGGGGAATCAAGGAAATAGAGGAAAGAACCGGAAGAGGTATGGGAGTCCCTCTTCCGGTTCCTTCTCATTCTATTACCTTTTCTTGTCTTCTCTTCTCTCAAGAATTTTGAATCACAATAAATAGATAGGCTAAAATATTATTTGAAAACATATGTATAAATTACGGCTAATAGCCGAAGTGTACACCGGCGGCCTAGGTTTAGCTGGCTACAAAGTCAAAGTCAAAGCATTTGCGAAGGAGGCAGTGAACCTTGGTGAGCTCGGCATCGTCGGGGGCCTCCGGCTCAGGGTCATCATAACTGGGGCCAGGATGAAGGAAATCCCCGGAGCAGCCAGCGCAGCCACCGCAGACGCTCTAGCCGAAAGGCTGAGGGCGTCCTTGAACGCGGATGACGTCCGAGTGTCCAGGCTCACGAAGTGCATAGACATGCGCATTTTGAGCCTGGACGAATCCGTCACGGAGGAGGTGTTTGCCGCCGTCGTCAGGACGGGGGGTGCTCTGCCGAGGTGGTGAAGGCGAGCACCATCCGTCCTGACAACACGGGCATGCGAACCGCTGTGGTGAGCTGCCCCGTGTCGGCGGCCAAGAAAATCTCGGAGGGCCGAAGGCTCTTGGTGGGCTGGGTTTCCGCGCAGGTCAAACTGCTGGAGCCCAGACCTCTGAGGTGCTTCCGTTGCCAAGTAGGCAACCACGTCGGAGCACTTTGCACCTCGGAGTTGAACCGCAGTGACCATTGCTTCCGCTGTGGTCAGCCCGGTCACAGGGCCGGCTCGTGCAACGCGTGCTTCGCATGTGCGGCAGCTGGCAAGCCGGCCGATCACTGGGCTGGGGGCAAAGCCTGCGTTCCACCCGCCAGGGCCGGGGCCAAGAGGAAACCCTCCTCCACCGCCGCAGCCGCCACCACCGTCACCGCCGCTGCCACTGCTCGGGAGGGGGCTGAAATGGAGTGCCAATAACGGCCCCATTTTGCCTTCTCCAGGCGAATGTTAGTCACTGCGCCTCTCAGGAACGTATGCTTGAACTTATGATTGACGCCTGCGGACGGCGAGCAATGGGTAGCTCGCTGTCCGATCAGAACAGGTCCGAGTCGATGGCGCGTTTCGTTCCACGCGCGCCGGAAAGAGCAGTCAGTAATGGAGACGGTGCCCGCCAGGGCCAGAGCCTGCCAGGGTTGCGTAATATGTTCGAATGAGTTTCCGCGGCCCTGGAACGTAAAAGGCACTAGCAGGAACATGGATGGGTGTTAGTCAGTAAAAGTCTGACACTCCCTCCCGCTCCACCCAGAGCGGAAGGGGTCATTTGATGATTTCCCATCCTAAAAAAAAAGTCAAAATTTATTTCAAATAAACCATTCACAGGTACTTTTGGATTGTCAGTCAGTCAAAACATGAAGCTATTTGCACGTTCCAAAGCATAGATCTCTATGAAGAAGAACGTGCAAGAAACTCCACGGACACTCTTTTAAACCATTTTATGTTTTACAAAAATCCTGGTTACATTATTACTTGTTGCATCTATATTTGAGAACTAGGTTAAGACAGAAAAAAAAAGAATTCTAAGTAATAATAATTTCAATATTTTAATACTAAAAAAAGAATTCTAAGTAATAATAATTTCAATATTTTTTATACTTATTGGTAAGTATAAGTATTAAAATATTGAAATAAGTCAGTGACAGCTAAGAGATGACCAGTCTCCACTGACGGCGCCCATTCACGAACATGACGCGTGCATCAGCACCATTCAGCTCAACCATTTTGAAGGGAACTGAATGATCAGATCATCAATGAGACATTCGAGCGAGCATGACACACCCTCAACTCCCCTGCTCATTCATGTCAAACGAGGCAACCATCTATTAACATAATAGGCTCCATGGTCCTCATTTTACAGGATTTTAAAATAAAAAAATGCCTCTACTTTATATAAAACTATGAATATCAATTTTCAAAAAAAGAAAGAGAAAAGTAGTATTCTAAACATAATATAAGAAAAGTGGAATTTTGTTATTAGTCTACACAAAGAAGGGTGAGCCTCGACTATTCAAGTTTATAATATGCTTGTTTACATAGTTTGCGTTTTATGCATGTTTTAAATTTTCTCTCATTCAGTTCTAGAATTTCAAGAGGTATTTTGTTATAAAATTTAACACAGTACCCCATAAAAGAAGTGTGTACTTTAGCCAATCTGAATCGGGTATGATCTAATTTGTTCCTATTTCTAGTATTAAAATTGTACCTATCACTAATCTTACTAAAAATATGAAGATTTTTCCGAACATACATTCGCTACCGTCGTGGAGGTGATGCGAATATTTAGTTTCTGAAGTAAGTAACGAAACAGCCAAGCCATACATTTTTACTGATAATATGTAGAATTTGTGAAGTTAGGGTCGATAGGGTTAGGCCGTGTAGATTCAGAAGCCTGGCTCTACATGAGATCTGATATCATGAAATCTTTTTGGTGGGATTTCAGTTTTTTTTGTAAGTTGCTAGGCAGTCTTTTTAGTGTTTATTTTTTTTCTTCTTTTTCGGCTTTCTAGCACTTCAGGATCTAGTTCTAATACAGCCGGAACGCCGACGACGGTAACAAGAGCTCGTCGGAGAGAAAACTACATAATACAAGTAATATGGCTCGCTCCTTTTGATATGATCGATCTTTACATATATACAGATACACACAGGATAGCAAGCTGGATACTGTACTATACCTACTGTCGTAACTTTTTTTTTTAGAGGAGCTTGTGGCTAAATTGTAACAGCCGCTCGGACCAATTTTCAACGTTAAGCAACGCTTGCCGAGGTTGATCTGTTGATGGGTGACCATATTAACATACCGAGACTCCTCCGTGCCTTGGAAAGCACGTCAAGCCGTTGGTCTCGGCTGTCATTTGTAGATCTGATCTTTGGCAGTCGTTACGGATTATCAGAAGCCAGAAAATCTGATTAGTTCCCAGTTAATGGGTTGTGGAGGTCTGGTAGGCAGCCGCTCCACGGAAAATACTGGTATTCAGCTGAATCCGGCTGGACTGGGAGCCGACCCCAATATAGTTGGGAAAAGGCTAGGCAGATATAAGGATGGGAAATCATCAAATGACCCCTTTCGCTCTGGGTGAAGCGGGAGGGGAGTGTCAACTCTTGCTGACTAAAACCCATGCTCCTCCTAGTGCATTTTAAGTTCCAGGGCCACGGTAACTCTTTCGAACAAAATCCGCAACCCTGGCAGGTACTGTCGTAACTTGCTGTCCTGTCTTGGAAGAGCTATTTACCTACATGATTCCAGATAATTTTATACCAGTAGGTACCATTGAATAAGGCAGTGAATAAGGTAACAACACTTGGCTACAAAAAAGTGATAAATTAATGGAAAATATAAGATAAACGTGCTAATTATGCATGTGAAATTGGATATGTCGCTGAGCGATAACTCACTTTGAAATTCCATCTACATAAGTACTGCCGGTCGATTCTGTCGACATCTCACGGTGTACACCTAGACGGAGTGAACGATAATAGAGCTGTCATTCTATCTTATTTGTATGGTTTGACAACTCACCCGTGGTGCACCCCGCCCAAGTGTTCACTTCGACATGTTTACAGAATCGCACTGCTGGTCTATTCAGTTAACATATCACCTTAGGTGGAGTGAGCGTGAATAGATTCACTCACTTCATGTTCACTCCACTTAAGCTTACACAGTGAGAGGTTAACATTACAGCATCGCACTGCTAATAGTATGTGAATGAGTATTAGACGAGTATTACCATTGTCAGACGTAGGTTTGCTGCAGAATGAGGAGTTGGTGTAGTCACCAACTCCAACTAGAGACTGAGAGATGAGATCTTCTCAAGGTTGTATTCTATTTTATTTATAAACTGGTGATAACATTATGATAAGTTATTTATAAGTCATGTTGTCTGATAATTTTGCTTATACTACTTGTTTACGCCAAACTCATTAGCCGTTACGCACCTTTTGTACACTTATTCTATGACCATTAACAATGGAGAATTGTCCTTATGTCAATTGTCTTACAGATGGTATTACTGGAGCGAGAATCCTTACCTTGCCGTAACACAGTCTTTGACTAGCACGGAAGGTAAAGAATGTTTATCTGTATACCGCCAGTTAGTTAATTTTTTTTTTGTCTTCTTAGTTCTAACATCAGTTTTTGTTTAGTTCAAACAATAACGCATTATTTTAGTGTACGAAACTATTACTAAACTTGATCTTTAGAATGTATATTTTGTGAACTTATTGTAAGTACCTACTTATTTTGATTAATACTTAGTCTTAAGTTGTGGTGTACAATGTAACACTTTCGTTGAAATAAATTATATTCTATTCTATTCTATTCTATAGTTAATACAACCTTGAGAAGATCTCATCTCTCAGTCTCTTGATAAGTGAATCGATTCTGCAAGTAGGTAGTAATTTGAGTTTTGCAATCTCGTAGTGAAAGAGGGTAAATATTTGTTTGTTGAGGACCGACTCAGCGGACACTAACTTTGCTGCGGCCGCCGAAGGGGAGTGGCTGGACGACCCTGCGCGCTCACTACCGGGACAAGAACCAACAACCTCTGGACCCCGTTACCTACGTCTCGAGGACCTGGGCCTAAATCACCAACTCTTAAAGCAGTATTACTTTAATATTACTTCCAGTGGGAAAGAGACGGAACTGTACGTCCTGTATAGCTCCGTCTCTTTCCCACTGGAAGTAATATTGAAGTAATTTGAAATGAAAAATATTTAGTCGGTTGAGCCGGGTGCGGCTAAAATATTGAGCGCGCGACGGAGCTACACGTCCTGTATAGCTCCGTCTCTTTCCCACTGGAAGTAATATTGAAGTAATACTGCTTTAAGAGTTGTTGGTTAGACCCCTGCAGGATAGTAGTGTTCTTAAGGCGGTGTAAACATTTCATGCGCTCAATAGTTTACCCACACCCGGCTCAGCCGACTAAATATTTTTTATTTCAAATTACCCATCACTAAACCCACGTTACACCTGATTTATCCCTATATTACCTATACTAAAGTTTTGGTAACTTGGCTTTTAGGTCTTTTAAATAAAATTCCAAATAACGGCCAAAATAATATGTAGATACATTCAGAAATGATATAAAACCTACCTATAAAATATGAGGAGCTTGCTCTGGATATTTCTTTGTTTTTTAACTGTTTTATATTAATGAAATAAAATAAAATAAAAAATAAAATTCGTTTATTTCAGACCATTGCTGTCCATACTTTGTTAGTATCAATTGATGAATTCGCTTGTGTCTATGTTAGTAGCAATTTATGTCGGGGAAAATGAAAATTATGTCTACAAAATATTAACACATAGAATACACCACATTAAAATTCATTACAAGACATGTAGCCTAATGAGCCTTCCCACCACTGGCGATACTGGTCGATCCGCAATCATCCTTAGGATTCCGTTGCCACTACCTCGAAATCTTCAAATTAGTGAGGCTGACTTTTTACGCATTATAGCATAAAAGTCATCCACTCTCGCGTCGGCCTCCTAAAGGCGTTGTTATATTGAACTCTGAGAGCATTGTAGGCCCGCTGCGTGTAGTTGGTCCATAGGGCGCTAGTGTAAAAACTTTGGCAGTAGGCTTTAAACAACGTTACTTTTACCTGCGCTGTACACCGCGCAAACCTATGCACCAACATATTTGCTCGTACCGACAATGCTCTCCGCTCTCTCTCTATATCCGCATCATCATGTAGGGTTTCGGTCACAACATGCCCTAGATACCTAAACTGAGAGACCCGAGTCAAAGATACTTAGTTAAGATACTCTGGTGGTATATGTTCAGGTTGTTTAATCTTACCTCTGATAAGCATATACTCACTCTTTTTATCGTTATATTTTAAACCGTGACTCTCAGCATAGGCTTCAAACATGCCTAGAAGTTTCCGTAGGCCACCAAATGTCACACCAACAAACAATAAAAAATATTTTCCCACCTGTTAAATACACACATACGCTTACATAATGCGTGTGTACGTATGGCCATTATATACATAAATAAATAAATGTGTGAATGTAGCAGTCACGCGCGAACACTGCCCGCGGCCCAACCGCACCAGACATTTGGACTTCGTTCAAGGTGTCATCGGTAAGTCAACTCATTACCAACTCCAATATACCAAGCTGATCTTTCCATTCATTAAATAACCTCAGCATCTCTGATTACAAACCATACAGATAGCCTCCAAAATCGAGAACGGTCCTATAGTTTTAACTGATGACGCGAAATACTCACCAAAAATAAATTCATGCTCAATCTTATATTTAGCGCGCCTGCGCGGACTAAGACGTGTCGGTCAGTTGAACCGGGATTCAGTGCAGATCGCCAATCGGTTTCGATCGGAAAAAAATAAATAAAACAAAAAAAAACGCGTCTAGTGCATCCCATGTCAACAAACAACACCAGGGATGGTGAGCTGAGGACTAACGACAGAAGTGCCCTGAACGCTTCAAGGTAACATCGGTGCATTAGTCCAAAATAATCTGTTGGCCAATGATCATAGTACACAACTTATTCACACCTATTTCTACACGAGCCCACGCAAACATAACGTGTTTTCAGTCAGAGATTCTCACATTGAAACGAAATGTTGTGTTCTTAGTTTATACGGTGAAAAAGTGAAGAATTTGCGGGGTTCGTGCATTAATATTTCAAAATTATCATCAAACCCCATACAAAACATTGTGTCCGGCAAATCTAATTTAGAAAATATTTTTCAAGTTAATTTAATTCAATAATCAAACATATGGAATCTGAATTGTCACCAGATAAAGAGAAAGATTTACCTGCAATACCTATAAAAACATATCAATGGGAGGATTTGAGAAGAGCTCGTGAAGCGGGAAGGTACCCATGGACTCACCTACTAAAGGAGCCACTTCAGGGTGAAATTACTGCAGAAGATATCATCAGAGAAACGACGCCGAGAAGAAGTATGTCACGAGAATTTTCACGGTCTCGGACACGTTCGCCGGTGGATGGCGACGTGCAGAGGATACTGAACCTTGACTCTTCACCTGGGAGCAGTCGCAAGCATGGCGAGGAAGGTGAAGATGAGGGAGTACAAGTGCCGAACTTTTCCAAAGAAATATCGTTGGATTCAGAAGAAGATGTCATAAACCAAGCTGTGAAAGCTTATGTAGTTAAACGTCCCGAAAGTCAGGCTAGTACCCACTTAGCTACGCCTGTTGAAATACCCAAAAATGTATCTCCTAAAGGAATACTCAAACGTCGAGTACCAGAACAACAATATAGCATTGGAGTTACATCAGAAACAAGGGAAAAAACAAAATGTTGTCACCCTTTGGTAAATAAAATAAAACATTTAGCAGATAAAACCTTACACAAACTTGAACGAAATGAAAATGAAAAGTCTCCCATTTCAAAACGCAAAAAAAATGATGAAACTCAAGAAATAAGACAACTGAGATCGTCACCAGGTGCTATCAGAAGGCAAAAATTTGGAGCAATTAAATTAGGAAGCTCTGATGAGATGAGTAAAACTATGGTTGTGGACACACCACCACCAAGGAAAAAGAAAGAGCATATTTATGAAGACATAGAGGAAGGTAAAGATGTGCATTTCTCACCAGATGTGGATAAGCAGGGCGGTAACAGAATGGATGATGAAAGTAGGAGTAACAGCAACAAGGAAAATGAAAGCCTGTTGGAGAAGAAGTCGATTGCCTCCCAAGATCCCAGCTTAGTTATGGAAAATGCTAGTTTAAAATCCGAAGATCACGTCATGGAAAAATTGCATAAAATGGATAATGTAAATAAAGAAGCAGTCATTTTGGACGAAGAAATGGATCCAGATGAGCCCAACGTAGACGAAATATTTCAAAACCAATTAGATGAACGAGGACCTAGCAACGAATCTCCCAATATTACCATAACGGAATTAACAGGAGAAGATGCCGAGGTGTTTGGAGACCAGCCTGCTGCAACACCTATAGAATCGTCACCCAGCCCCAGCCCTCACGACGCCAACGATCGACAAAACATAGAATACCCGAGAAAATGGTCTAAACCCAGCAGGTAAATATTTTATTTAATATTACTAATAACTCCATTGTAAGCAGTAGTACATCATTCGTAAGTGTGACATAACGACCGTGTTCAACACATGCAAAGCGAACGCGCTGGCTTCTGACTGTCTGATAAATATAGCTCGGACGGACCGATCTTCCTGCACATTGGGGAAGCTCTTTAAAATTGTCATCAGTGATCAGTGCTCGCGGCTGCTTTCACGTCTGTGATTAGTTCATTTACTGCCCAGCTTTCACAAACACGCTTAATGACTCATTGCCCGCGTGCAAATGACAGTTCGTGTAGTTTACGGGAAACGAGTAACTAAAATAAATATGCCCTGGATTCGGTAGTCGGTAGTTATGACTACACTTCGGCGATGGACATCCGAAGGTGGCACTCCTATAGAGCGGCCTGTGAGGCCGACCCGAGAAGGCAGCGCTCAGATATTCACTCCAGACGTCCGATGCGGTTGTCAGTTCTTTCAATGTGACTCGCTCCTCCCGGAGAGAGTGAATCCAGTGGGTACTAGACCGACGTCGCGAGCTAGTAATTTTATTTCGTACGAGAGGTAAGTCAAGCCACCTATAATTATTTTCGACGGTTTTCATGACATTTATAACCAACATTACATACTGCAAAATAATATGAACAACGTCTTTCGCCCGGCGGCTGCGGCTAAAACGAGCGGCGGCTGTTGGCCTAATTGTGACTCGAGCAACGTGTGTGTGAAGTTTAAATATAACTCAAATCTTCTGCGACGAATCACAATTTTTGCGATTTGCATTTCTTTATGTTATGCTCTTTACTCCATTTTATGCTTTGCGAATGATTTACTGCTATTCAAAAAGTATTTTTATTAGTTTTGCGAACGTATGCCATAAATATGCTATGTTATAGGTTTTATAGAATTAACTACTACTTATATTATAAAAGATTGTTATTATTTACAGTGATCACGAATATGAAATCATCGAAAAACCACCACCAAACATTGTTTACACTGCGCCGAGTGTAGATGAGAAACCAATCCAATTGGTTAAAACTGATGATGAGTTGTCAAGTACCACTTCTCTGGAGAGAAAATTTTTACAGCATACCTCAGATGATGAAGAACAATTAGATGAAAATTTGCAAATAAATGATGATAAAAACGAAGAAATGACAAGCGCTGAAGCACTGCAAAGAGACATCGAAGACAGGTATTTCGTAAACACTCCCTCCACAACATCACGCACAGAATGCGAAGTTAGTACAAGTCAGGTTGACTCGTCTGCACTAGAACAGTTACCTTTAAAACGCGACAGTAGAACAAAGAATACCGAAAGCACTGACAGTAAAATTCAGCAGCGCATTAAAGAAGGTACGGGTAAACTAAAATCACAAGCTGGAAAATTGAAATCAAAATTACAAAGCATAAAATCCAAGCAGTTCAACATGCCTGAAAAACCTAAATTCAGTATGCCTGAACGGCCTAAATTCAAAATGCCCCAAAGGCCTAAGATATCCCTTCCAGACCGACCTAAATTTACATTACCAGATAGAAGGAAGTTTAGCTTACCAGATCGGCCTAAGTTTAATATAGCTGAGAAATTAAATCGATCAAAGTTCACGTTGCCAGACAGGCCTAAGTTTTCCGTTCCTGATATGCCAAAATTCAGAATGCCTGACAGGCCAAAGATCAACTTTCCTAGTCTTGGAAGGAAAAAAGAATACAATGTGACCAATGACTCCACGGATTCAAACGTAGAGCCTACAGATGTTGCTACTATAGAGTTTGAAACTAGAACTTACCCTAGACTGTTTAATAGAAAGAAAAAATCAGAGATTCCCAAAACATCTTCATCACCGACATTAAACAGGGAGGATACACCACCACCCACGTTTACCTTCACCCGGGTCAAAAAAAATAAAGATGAACCAACTTATATCCCTGACAGCCCTGAAGAGCCACGAGAATACGGGAATATTGAAAATGAAGACGATGCCAACTTTGAGATGGAAAACAGCAGGCGAATTGAGACGACCTATGATTTTGACAAAGTGGACAACGAATACATGGACGACGAACCCGAACCTTCTCATCTGGAAGACGAACGTAATGCTTCATCCATACCTGATATTTCACCTTCTAAACAAGAATACACACATGTCATAACCGAAATTAACAATGACGAATTTTTTGTTCGACCGAGAGGTATTTCTCGTGAAGATATTCAAACAAGGGAATATTTGAGCGATGAAACACGAAAAGCGTTCCAAAATCCGAAGAATATTCTCTCAATGATAGGGAGTCATTCGGGAATGAACGACGACAATATGTACGTCAACGATCCTGACGCTGATCCTGAGCTGATGATCGATGACAACGAACCGATGAGGTATTCCACTGAAGATATGAATGATAAAGATGACGGTTATTACACGTTTCCACCAGTAAGGCCATCGAGAGCCAAACGAAAGAAGAAAGAAGAGGAATCGACTCCGTACATGGACGAAAGTGTCAACGCCAGTATGCAATTTAGTGAGGTAGACTTAGGTTTGTCAGAAGACCATCAAGACGAACACATAAATTGTGATGTGGAAGAAAACATTGATATGCACATCAACAATCATCTTGATTTCACACCTACCACTGACTTGCATTCTATACATGAATATGCAAACGATGACGTTATCCAATACCCGGAGAATGTTCCTATTCAATCTCAAACTCTACCGATGCCTCCAAAGAGGAAGAAGAGGTTTAGCAAGAAGGACTTCAAGCATTCGTCCCTGAACGACTTCAATAAAGTGTCGGCTTCAGAGCTGTGGGAACAGCCGCAGGAACATGAGAACACAGACGATGTGAGTATTACCTTTAAATACACAGCTCGACCATTACAACCACAAAACATACTGCTAATCCCATTTTTAAAATTCATCTTTGCGAGCTTTAGCATTTAGGTAGCAGTTTTTATAGATCAAGGTTTTACTAATGAAAATCGGTTGACAGTACAGAAAATGGACCGTTATTAAAACGCTTAACATGCATTTTTGCATAGCAATGTATAGGATGATTTGCCTATCCTGTTTATAGCGTTTCTAACACATCAGTCTAATTATTTTGTAACGTCATTGCGCCTGACAATCGCTTTCTTTTAAACAATAGCAATTCATTGATCTAGTCATCGAACATATGAATTATTCAAACATAATTATATTATGCAATGGGTTTGTTATTATATCAATACGAAAGCGATTGTTTACGTTACCAATAGGATAACTAACGCAACATTGCGTCTGCCTTAGAGGCAGACTTACCTACATCTATATTACACTCATGATTTTGTTCTTTTTGATCTAGGAGCGAGCCCAATTCCACTGTACGTAAGATCTAATGTCACTTTGAGTAAGCCTCCTTACTCAAAGTGACATTCTCTTGGTGATAACGATTGACAAGATGTTGAAAATGTATGGGATTAACATGCGCTGCCGAATTTTTACATGGCTTCTTAAATTATTGATTAAAAGTCGTTATTGCAATAACTGACAACAAAATGTTACAACGACTTTCAGTCTGTTTCAAGCTTCAAGCTGTTTTTGGCAAAAACCTAATGCTAACTAAAGCTTTGCCCAATCCGGTATTCGAACTAAGAAACTCATAAACCGTTAATCAAATACAAAAAGCATGACTTCAAAAAAACTCATCTAAAACATAATAATATCTTGCATTGTGATTGTAGCTCCAGAATCAACACTTTTTTTAAACGTTGCCCCGCAATAGAAAGCCCTGTATCGTGGGTGCATTAACAAAAACGTAAACTCACATACGCAAACAACCAGACCAGGAACAACTGTCTGTAGGCCATACAAATATCTGTTCCGTGCGGGAACCGAACCCGCGACTCGCAAAGCAGCAGCCGATTGCTCAACCGTTGCGTAACATGTAATGTTTCAAAGTACAAAGCTTTTTATAATAAATAGTATCTACGAGTATAGACAAAAACGTCATCTTCGTCGCTCATAACGAATGTTTGAAGCAACAAAGTCTCGTGTAGTTCTGCCACAACCAATATTGCGTCGAGACGTAACGTGACCTACCTCAGTAACTTATAAATTGGAAATTGACTTTTCATTGCGTTATTATTAGCAAGACGTTTTTCGTTCGTGGCCTTCCATGTCCGGCTTTGCTTTATTTATTAAATTAAATTCAATCTGGTATAGCTATATTTTATGCCTGGAAAGTAGCCAACGGTAGTGTACCTTTCTATCATAAAAAGTGTTTACAGCTTCAGATGGAAAATTTCCTGAGGTCACCACCTAAAAGCACCTATTTATGATATTATTTTAGAATAAACTTACTATATTATTATTACTCTATAATTATGCTTTTGACAATCTCGGGACCCTAGGGTCCCGGTCCTCTGGAGCCGAAGCCAACTCACAGAGGCCCCGTTAGACATTTCAAATGGAATGGGGCACTAAGCGACGATTATCCCTGTATGAACTATGAAAGTATACCCAAGGATAATCCCCTCTTGCTGCAGGACTATTGAATATGAAAACAAAAGATGAAACGCTATGGGTTTGGGTGGTATAGTAGGCTGATAATCGTCTATTATGGAAGAACTATTAGCCCATGCCTGACTACTGTCATTAAACATGGCTTTAAAATGGCAGGCACTTGCACACTCAATAAATGGGCCCCTGAAAACGGTTACAGCACAAAGTGACGTAGCGCCTAGGGGACACCCTACGCGAGGTAGTAGGGTTCCATTCCCCTAGTACCACATTACTAGGGGAGTGGAGAGGTATACCACGGTTTTTTTTATTATTGTTATTGATAGGCACGCGCTTGACCACTATCAACCTGATGGTAAGCGATGACGTGGTCGAAGATGGAGCACGCTTGCCTAGAAGTAACCTATTCACTCTGTTATTTTATTTATTCACTTTTGACTTAAAGTCTCCCAGGTTATAGCTATCAAACACATTATCAGGGCAATCCCGGCAGTACGATCAAGATCTCTCCAGCATGATATTGGATGCACATCCTTCTTCCGAGCACGTTTGATCTTGCGAATCTCCACGCAGACCGGCCGGTTTAGGCAAGAAGCACATAAGCCGATTTAGGCAAGAAGCAAATAATTAATCCTAACTTTTTATTAATAATGTAATGCGAGAAAGATTTACTTTGTTTGTTTGCGGATCGTCATGAAATTTGGCAGATATATATGGCCTGAGATATGGAGAAGGACATAGGCTACTTTTTACGCGATAACCGACATCCGCGCGGGCGGGGCCAAGGGAAAAAGCTAGGCGGGAAAAAGAAGGTACTATTAGAAATGCGAAAATTTGGATGGATGTTTGTTACTCAATCACACCAGAATGGCTCGGTTCTGGATGAAATTTGGCACAGAGATATATTATAGTCTGGAATAGCAAATAGGCAATTCAGTACGTTACCTTGGGGTAATTTACGACTAGTAGACAGTATTTCGATTCAAAAAGTATTCAGGATACAATAATACAAAGTCATTCACACCAGGAGCTGTACTGTCTCTGTGAGCCAATGCCATCATGATTCCGTTGTGAAAAAGGGATACTGCTATTCATCTTATATAGTCCTCCGTCTCTCTCACACTGGAATCACAATAGTTTTAAGACGTCTTAGTAGGGCGTTAGGGCAATCAAATAATGAGGCCGCGAATTTTTTTGTATCACCGATCACCTTTAATTTCAGTAGCATTTACGTCATCCGTATGATTGATATAAGTACTGGCGAAGAAACTAATATTAAGTTAGGCATTTAAAACGAGACGGTATTCCGTGCAATTTGTTCTGGCGCGCTTCCAGCGAATCTATACGGGATGGACTCGGATTGTATTTTTGGACATTCTGTTTCGTTTGGTTTGTTGACCTAGATAACGAAAATATAAACAAATGGCGGCTGTTAATTTTAAATTCAGACGATACAGTTCTTTATTTGTACTAGTACCTATATTGTAACGTTTCTGTATAACCGAAAGGTAGACGTTGTATTGTTGTACATAGTTCACCGATGACGTAGCCATTCTTAGAAAACAGGTAAGGGGTAATCAGCCTTTAGTCATTTTTACTGAACACTGACATAACGTATGGTGTAACGAAATCATTATTAGTCTAGTTTGGCACATCTGCCAAGTGAATAAATAGCTTCTGCTCGCGATTTGAGCACCGATTTAATATTTGTAGATACAAATAGTGCGCTTAGGGTGTCACCACACCAATCGATCGATGCCATCGATCGATTGTAGAATGAATTAGTCGACGTGAATCGATAGTATTTACTTCTTTTTATTTCTTTTTGCGATCGGCGATATATAAGTAAAGCAACCTCGATCGAGATACAAAACGTAGCCTAGTGTACGTTTTATACGTTTATCACGTTATAAATA
This sequence comes from Melanchra persicariae, assembly GCA_947386135.1. Lineage (NCBI taxonomy): Eukaryota > Metazoa > Arthropoda > Insecta > Lepidoptera > Noctuidae > Melanchra > Melanchra persicariae. The sequence continues at coordinate 3,519,827 of OX376643.1, forward strand.
GGCAAAATTATACAGACTTGGCTTGATTGGTAATTCAGTGCGTTCCTTTAAATGGGATTGGAAAGTACTAGCTAAGAATTTTTCATGAAACTTTTACTTATACATATAGGTGCGTTCGATTCGATACTCAAAAAAAACTCAATTTGATCTCCAAGTTAGTAGTTACCCGGTCTAAAATAATGAGTTTTACTATGCGTAGTTTCTGTCTGTCTCCAAAGGAAAAAGGCATGCGCGCATTTGGAATGTAGGCTTTTTACTAACTGACTGACGTATTAAAATCCACACAAGCTGACGCAAATAGCGACAAGATCCTTAAAAATTCTTCCGCCCTTGAAATAGGCACAGAAAAATTCGATGCGAACGAGATAGCAATAATACCAAATTTCCCATACATTGAAAACAAAAGCCGTCAATGACACACACGATCCACTAAAACAACTCAAGTTCAGCAGTTAGTAGAACATTGTAATGAACGAGAGCATTCGATACGAATCTTAATAGAACACAATTAAGCCCTACTACTGTTACATTATTGCTCCCATTCGATATGATTTCTGTGTTAGTTCAAACACAAGGTCGAGGCGCCGTTGTCGTCACTAGACCAAATTAAATGGTTTAACCAAACCTGATGTATTCGATTGTTCTCTTGAATGAGATACATACTACCGTCTTCATGAATGAGATATTATTTTATGCTACTTTTGTTAAATTGGTCGTTAGCAAACGAGGCATTAAGTTCATACTTTATACTTTCCAGATAATTGTGTATCGAACTGAACATGAGTACATCGTGCCGCAAGAGTACGTGCAGTCCACGACGGGGCACAGCCCAGTGCCCCCACGCCGCACCCGCTCCCGTAGCTCCCGAGGCACCTCGCTCTGTGATGACGACCGCACCTCACACGGCGCCGAGTCTCTCATACTCGACAATAACATACCACCTCCTGAAGACATCGATATTGAAAGAGAAATCCGTCACGAGAGCCCAGGATATGCAACTGTTGACAAAGGCCCCTACACACCGAGCAAAGGCGTTCGACGTTCGAAAAGCAAGACCCCACCGAGGCGCCGCAAGAGCAATAGCTCAGAACGTAAATATTATACCGTCGGACCAACTAAACCTGTCGGTCCCGATCGACCACCTAGAAAGAAGTCCTCCACTAGTCTTATGACATTAGACAGCTTTACTAAACGCTCGGTCAGTGGAGATTTAACGCAATACGTTGAAATAGATGAACCGTTTGAAGAGGTTCATAAAGACTTAAAATCTGGGGAAGTTGTAAACAAAATGAAAGATAGACCACTTCCTCCTCCACCACGCCCGCCCAGAGGATCCAGGCGAAGAAAGAGAGATAAAAATGATATGCAGCGGAGCATATCTACAGATGCAGAGTCGGCAATGGGAGTATCACGTGATTATGATGAAGATCAAACGAAGCAAGAAGATGTATTAGAGATTGAAGTGTCTACTCAGACTGATCCTCTACCAGACGATGTAGAGTTTGAATTAGGTATGGATGACAATTTAGAACTGTCTATGTCAAGCTCATTAAGGGACATTATTGATGAAGACTCTATGCTCACTAAGAGTCACGGTAAATTAGCTGAGACACCTCGTGAGTCGCGGCCTACATCTCGTACTGACAAATCATTAAAACTTTCTGATCCCAAAATATCTGAACTATCTAAACCAAGCCTTGGGCGCACATCACCTACTGTTATATTGGTAGAAAGACGTGTGTCGAGTCCAACTAGGATCAACGAGCGTGACGTAATGCTAACCGAGGCTTCATTAACCGTTCAACCCATAGATATCGATGAATCTCAAATCCCAGATGTTCCTCCACTTCCAAGGTCAAGAGGCATTTCAAGCACTAGACAGAGACCTAAAAATACCGCACAGCTTGCGGAAGAGCGAGCTCTTGAAAAAGTGAGTGACACAAGCAGAGAAGTACAGTTAGATAATTTGGTAACACAACGGCTTCAGGTGAAAGATTTAGATGTCGGTCGCTTGAACGTATCCGAGCTGCAAGCTAATAAGATTTTGGTGTCAGATATAGAAGGAATGACGTTGCAAGTATCAGAGTTAGATTCTAAGTCGGGGCACATTTCTGTGAGTGGGATTGAGTTTTCTCAGTCAGTTATCGATGAGATCGTTAAAAAGTTTGCTGAAATATCGACAGCGCACGCCCCACCCCCACCGCCACCTGTACCGGTACCAGCAACTCTAGAAGTCATTGAAACTCCAAGACCGGTTAGTAGAGAGGAACATACACAAACAGATGACCTGCCTATTGAGAAAGTGGACGAAATAAAACCGGAACTGAAAGCACTTCATGAAGAAGACCCACCTCAAACGCCACCCCCTCCTAGACCTCCTAGTGCAGAGGAAGCTGGGGCTCCGCCCCAAAGACCACCACCTCCTGACTTGACTCCATTGTTGTACTCATATCTCCAAGACATAACCATACCACCTGCATCTTTCTTCCCGGCTCGGTCATTGCGAGAGCGGCCTCATTTTGATTTTCATGACCCTCAACACCAGACTCCTCCGCCGCCAACACGACGAACTAAGAGGAGACCCGCAGCTCCTCATTCAGAATCCAGTTCCGATGATGATAAACCCCGGCCGTCCCCTCGCCGCATCGCTCCCCCCGTGAGATCGCATGAGCCCACGATAACCGAAGCAGGTGCACAGTTTCTGCGCGTCTGCCACACGTCGATCACCAGAACTATAAGGAGTATATTCAACTCCTTCATGTCGTACATTAGCGGCGCTGAAGACAAGAGAGACATCCAGATGGCGATGGTAATATTCCTGGTGTTGATTGCGGGGCTGATCATGTTGGGGCTGAGCGACAGCCGGGCGGTGCACCATCATCACTGGGAGTTCTTCAACCCTCCAGACGCAAAGCCGTGATCTCGGTGCCTCATCGTGTATATAGGTATAAACTCAATCAACGTTGTAGATTACGAATTAGTTTTAAGTTCGACGGACTTGTTGGATGCGAATGAGATTTTTCTGTTTATTTCTATTTATGACGAGGACCATCGTTTACACGGCCTCTCCTGAAAACGTCATGTTTGTAAAGAAAGCTTAATTTATTTTTAACTTGTGATATCTAGTCACCTTTTCTTATATATTTTTTTTCGGATCAATGTGAGACCCATCAAAGATTTTTAAAAGATAGCGTCCATACAAGTCTAGTTTATTGTCGTCAACTGTAAGATGCAAACGTTTTATGCAAAGAAGTAAATACGCATTTTATGCAAAGCAAACTTTCCACTACAGTTTATTTTAATGATCACTATAGTTTTTATTTTAATTTAAGTATCTTCGTTTATTAATCAAATTAGGTCCTGTTGGTGCTTGACCCTACTGAAATTAATATAAAACAGCCAATAACACTCTTAAAATATAAATAACCTTCTAATGAAACAAAATATTACTTTCTATCTTAAACTATATTTATTTTAAGTGTAGGCGAGAAGGTAGGAGATACAACGTTCTATTTTATTCTAGTCAACTTTAGTCATCACTACTATTACTAAATTAGGGTGAAATTAGGCCATAAACAACGTGTAAAGGGTTAAAACACCAAAACAGAACACTGCATTTCGTTGCTTCTTCAAGATCTAGATAAAAGAAACATAGCAATAAACATATAAGGCATAAAAGGTATATACTTGTAGGCTTCTAAAAAAAGATAAATATCCAGTTTTCGAACAGAAAGTTGAAAGTTTATATACAAAGGCAGTATAATATTAAAATGACACTGACAAAAGCACAGTCAACTGCATCTGCAACGTTGCAATTTTCAAGAAATAAGCATGGACACCATAGGATCGACTGTGCAACACCTAATCGTAATACCCGACCCCTGAGAGTTATTTATTGCAAAATATATAGCTTGTAACATTATTAGCTGTCAATAGTTTCAGGAAGGTCAATGTTTTCGTCGAAAAGCAGGTACTTACGTGCTTAATTGATTAATACTTTTAAGAGTTCCGAACCCAAACGTTAAACAACGGAACCGCATAACAACAAAAGCCTCTGCTGCACGTCCGTCTGCATGTCAGCGTGCTCATCATGAGCCATATTGTAGACACTTGAAATTTTCATCGAGTGTGATTTTCTATTGTCGCTTAACAACAGATAAAATGTCCAAGAAACTTGATTTTCTAAGCTTATGGTACTTACGTCTTCGTGACGCACACCCTCGACACGCACTTACCCAGGTATTTTTGTTTTCAATATTCAATTTGTGTGTCCTTTATCAATGTTCAATGTTTGAAGGACTCATTCGGTATGCTAGCTTGATGAGCCCAATATTTCAAAATATTACTGAGTGAGATTTACTAAGAAGCCTACTTGACTATGTTAATTAACTATCCTGAAAATATAAGCATCTAATAAAGTTACACTAAATATAGGTAAGAAAACCGTATTAGTACAGGTTGACATTTAAACTTCAGACAAGAAGAGTTATTTTCACTAGAATACTTTCCTTAACGAGCCAAGTAAGCGAGTCCAAATATAGACCTTATTGCCTAGCCTTATATTTCTCTCCTGTGTATTACAGTATATTTAAAACACTATATTGTTACTAGTTATATAATGCATATTATATTATTAACCACACTGTTAACGTAGTGTTTCAGATGGCGTTACTGCATTTTGTAAATTTCCTTTTTTGTTGTGTAATTGTAAAGGAAAATAAAATTTGTTAAATAAAACTCACGCTGTTTGCTTTCATAACAACTAAAGATAAAAAAGCTGAGTGTATTTATCAGATGTTCTTAATTTTACTATGGAGTAGGTAACTAGATGGAAAATGCATTTAGTACCTAACTATATGTGCATTGTATATGACTGGCTCAAAAGCCACCATAGCTGAATGGTGGAAGAAACGTTAAAAAATATATTGTTTTTTGTTCGCTCCAAAAGGACAACGTGCAGAATGTTGAAACTATATTATTTTTGGTAATACCTCACCCTCACGTGGAGGCACGTTCGAGGCAACGTGACGGCAGGGAGGAGAGACCTTAGGCCTGCAGAAGGCCAGTTGCTTCCCGGAAACCACGTTTTTACATTTACAACAGGGGAAAATTCCACTGTTGCTAAGGGAAGAAATGTAAATATTCATAATATGAATATTTACGTTTCTTCCCTTAGCAACAGTGGAATGCTCCCCGTGTTATTAAGTGTTCATTTTTCCTACCTTTTTGTTGTTGACAAACTAAATACTTTCTGTAACTACAAGGTATTAGGTACAGGGGTTGAGAGGGTTATTAGAGCATTGATTACCAAATTTCATTGTTTATCGATTTTAGGGTTCAGTTGTATCGAATTGCGAAAGAAATGTACAGAAGCTTTTGCTCATGAGTGGAATGTCAATATGCTATCAACAAAACAATGTACTTGCATTAGGAAATAATTGCATTTTGACAATTTCGAAGAGTTACTTCATCGGATGGGAATCGAACTTGTGTTGACAGAGAATGTGAATACTAAATTGGTCTACTAATTCTAAATTACAGCTACACTGCGATCGCCAACCCGTCTGCCAAGCGTGGCGATTATGGCAACCCCCCCCCCCATTTTTGGGGGAGGCCTATATCCAGCAGTGGACGTCTTGCAGCTGATATGATGATGAATTCTAAATCGGTCTTGGACATTTTTCGCAATTTCAGTGTTGGGCCCACAGTGAAAGTTGCTCCTAATGATGAGTACAATGACCCCTTATGATGTATTGCGTTTATTCTGTTACAACGTGTAACAGAAACTGAAGCTTACCTTATTTTTCGCAGCCTGCTTCATGCAGTTAGAAATCAAATACATTGAATAAATCAACCTAAAGAAGTCTTATTGAAAACGAATTTGCACGATACTCAACAGTAATTTACAATTTTTAAACATTTCGTCATCGTGTCGAGAGAAAATTCTCATTAATGTTCCTCTCAGGAGTACAAAGGAACTAGTGTTTATATGGTAAATACTCTATTTATGTAGTACAGAGTCACAGACATTCCTAAACAATGGAAACAAGTACGCAAGACATACATAATAATATGTTTTCATTATGTGGTAGGTATATAAATATGCATCCAAGGCGGATGGACACTAGCCAAGACGAAACAAAGCTTTGACCTAACGCCGTTTATTTGTAAGGTCATCAGTATGGCAACTGAGGGTAATGGGAAACAGGCCATTTCTAATTCGTAAGTACCTATGTCCCTATTAGAGAAAACTCGTAACAGTTTTTGTCTTTTCTGGTACTGAGGGTAATTTTGGACCACCTTTGTGGTCGTAGACTTTTTTGAAAATCAGAATAGACTGGCATCAAAAAAGTTTGTGAGTAAATTGTCCTTTTTCTAGCTGACTGTACATTTTGAAAAAGACTTGGCAGATGGTAATGATTTGTGCAGTGACTGCGCTGTGTGACTAAAGTTCGATCACCAAATAACTTGGATATGCACTTTTCCCAACTATATTGGGGTCGGTTTCCAGTCAAACCGGATTCAGCTGAATACCAGTGTTTTGGGTTATTATGATCATGTGAAGAGGAGGGATGAAACGCATGTACTTAACTAAAAGAGTTATGAATACAAATGTGGATGGATGGGGAGGAAGGCAAAAGAAAAGATGGATGGATTGTTTGAGGAGCGATATGAAAGAAAAGGGAGTTAGTGCTAGCGTGACGGCTGATAGAACAGAATAGAAGAATAAAACGTGTTGCATCGACCCCAAGTAACATGGGATAAGGGCAGGAATAGGTAAGTACATGACCTTCACAACGCAGTAACGAGGTAACACGGTAACTACTTCTTTATAGTACTACAACTGGTGTCAAATTTTCTGCCTTCTGACAATCTGTAGAGACTGTCAAAGATCTACAACCGACAACTGGCTTAACGTCCTTTCCGAGCAAAGACTACAATTTTCCGAGGCACTGAAGAGTCTCGGTTTGTTAAGATGGTCACCCACATCTTCAGTTCGACCTTGGCAAGCGTTGCTTAACCTCAAGAGCTTTTGTTTTTTGTGTTTAAAATGTATAGACAAAGCTACCAAAGTAAAACTAATTTAAGGCTCAGTTTCTTATAGAACACAAAAATTATGCCTACGAGTACATAAAATGGCGCCAATCGTGAATGCCTTTTTAATGAGTGTACGACTAAACGCCGACAGACAGTACCTACGCCGACAGACTGAACACCGACAAGACTTAACTTCGACGGGACTCTTCGCCGACAGGACACTTCGCAAACAGGACACTTCGCCGACAGGGCTCATCAGCAACGCAACTTACATTATCTACGATAATCAGATACTTACTTTGGAAATCGATTATGTTTTTCTTGTAATTATACAATTCATAAAAAATAAAGATCTTGCATTGGTTTTAGTATAATAACATTAACTAGCTTGGATTCAAAAGTCTCAGAAATATTATTATAGAAATCTACAATTGATTATTACTACTCGCTCAATGAGTATCGGTAGGTATGCGATGTACATCCGTCGCATCGCTTCAGGTCGATAATTAACTAAAAAAAAAACAACGGATTGCACTCCGGGAGTGCCGGCAGACTAAGTGAAAACTTGAACATTAACGTTGTGCATGTGCACAACGCCGCTAAAGAAGTTTTTACTTTCAAAAATTGGTAATCAATTTCATGGTTCAGCTTTTGAAGTCAGGAAGCGTAAAGGTGCCAGTTCGGTGCCGGTGACGTGTCGTGGCAGTAGACGACATATCGTCGCGTTATGTCGCAACGACACGTCGTTACGGTCATGTCGCTGCAGTCATGATTTCGAACCTGACTGCAGACGGCAACAGCAAACGTCTAATGATACAAGAATAAATAGCCACTTGGTGACTGAAGCTATTGTGAATTGAAAGCTATTTTCAATTTAGTCGGTTAACACCAGCAAGCGTCGCTCGTCAACATTTGTATTTACAAAGAAGAAGTACATGATTTTAAACGTCAAAATTAAAAAGTAATTTATTTATTTATTTATTCATCCCCTTACTACTATCATTACAGGCCTTATACTAATGCGACAGTATAATTATCCATAACCTTAACTTTTTAATACATATTTATACTTAATTATAATCAACTAGCACTTCGCCCGCGACTTCGTCCGCGCGGATTTAGTACGTACTCCACAAACTTCAACGCCCCCTATAAAAGGTTAGTTTTGGAAAATTAAGCACTTTTCATTAATTATACGCCACGCCACCGCCAGCGCAACTGTTCACCCCGTTCAACCCGTTAGAGTTTGATTATGCAAAAATTGTTAGTTCATCTGTTTCAATTACCTCGCTTTTAGTTTGTTCATAGCATTCCGACGTAAATTGAAGCAAGCAATTATGTCCTCCCCTAAAATCTTAATAAGGAGTGAAGCAGGGGGCTTCACTCCTTATTATGTATGTTTTAGTTTATTTTCGAAAAATCCAAACATTTGTTATTCTTATTGTTTTATCGAAAACATTGTTTCAACTTCACCGGACCAAGTATTGATACGATTCTCCCCAGTTCGCTCAAGCCGCGACATTTTTCTTACTCCGAGCATGTTTATTACCGTCGTAACTTTTGAACGAAAGGTCCGATTTGAATAATTTAAAGTGTAATCAACATTAATTATCAAACCATTTAAATGGATAAGGATTAATATCATAATACTAAAATCACCATTTTTTATTTCACCATGGGATTTGCTTGAATAATATGAACAAAAAGCGCTCATGGTGACTTATCCATAATAGTTAGACATATGGTATTGCAGACTTTTTTGTAGATATTGATGACCTCTATAAAACTGTAGTACATCACTTTGCTCTATTGTCAATAGATTCCGCAGCGTACGCGATATAAGGATTTTTTCTCACACCTTGGGTTACATTATCGAAGTTTTCATAGGGATCTCTAACTTTTTTGAAAATATTCTATAGCCTATGTCCATCATCGATAATGTAGGATTCTACTGGTGAAAGAATTTTTCAAATCGGTCCAGTAGTTTCGGAGCCTATTCATTTCAAACAAACAAACAAATCTTTCCTCTTTATAATATTAGTGTAGAAGTGTAGATAACAGAATCTAAATACTAATGACTGTACTCACAGGTACGTTTAGCAGTTGCGGGCGTCGCCGTCTCCACACGTACCGGTCCGGCACTCTAAGTTTGATAAAAAGATGATTCCGTGCTTCGGAAGGCACGTATAAGCCGGTGGTCCCGGCCCTCAAATGGCGGTCATCAAACCCTGTCAGAGGTCTTTGAGGCGGTTTAGAAACTGACACTAGGGTATGTGGGGGTCATTAGACCTTACAGCCCACACGATAAAAGAAAACTCTAAGTTTCAGGTGACGCAATACTCCCGGGTTGTGTGCTACGCCACGCAATAGCTTCACTACGAACCCTGAGCTCGTTATACCCCACCATCCCCAGTACAAATAGTGTGGGGTCTTTCAACGGGTAGAACGGGTATACCGCATATAGTTTAAAATACAAGTGCCTTGTAAACTTGTAAACCAGTAGTGACGCGTCGACATGTCGTCTGCTGCCGCGATACGTCGCTGGCTACTCTACTAACTTATTGTACTTATACCTTAACTCTGAACAAAATCAACTAGAAATTCAACTTCACTACATTGACAAATTATTTCGAGTATTCGAACTTAAGAACACACATGCAAATAAGCCAATTAGCTGCGCTTGCGTAACGCGTTGTATTCCAGCAAGCGCGGTGATTTGTTCTCGGCATGACTCTTATTCTCAGTCGGTTCGGTACGCTCTTGCCAGAGCCACAATATAAATATGGACAGTACGGAAACTGCCTACAAACGCTCGAAACGGCACACTCACACAAACATGCACACCGACGAGACTCCTAAGGTGACTTCGCGGGACTCGCAGTAGCGAGAGCCGCGTCAAGACGAGTGGTCACGTTTAACTTTATCTCCGCGATTGTTTTGAAAATGCCAGGAAAGTATTGCGTAGTATACGGCTGTTTGAACTCGGCTTCATCAAAACCGGAGCTATCGTATTTTAAACTTCCTGCTGATATTGAAAGGTAAGAATGATTTCTAGTTATTGTTATTTAATCGTTATCGAATTACGTATAAGTCCGTGTGATTGATCGTAATGAATTCGTGAACTTACTTGTAAATCATGAATGGGGCGGTTTTGAGGTTAAAGCTGATAGTGCAATAGTGATAGTGGTAACAATAAGTAGGATCCAAGATGGCGACTGCAATAGGTATTCTATATCAATATTTTCGTCATGGGTGTCGTTTTCATGGTTTTCGAGGGTGTTGAAGCCGATAGTGCTGTCAAAACGTGAATCCAAGATGACGGCTGCAAAAGGTATAAATTTTTTCGTCATGGGTGTGTATTTTTTATGTAATGGGTTTTTTAATTACTAGATATCACACGCATTTTCGGATTGAAACGCGGTAGGTACGGTTCGTAGCCGCTCATGAGCCCAGCCCGCGCGCCACCTGCGCTGCGGCGTCTACCGCGCGCCCACTCCGACGAGCGCCCGAAACCTTTTCGTCCAACCGCGGCTCGCGTACGCTCCCGCTAAAACTTGTAAAAGGTTCCGCCGTAATGACAAAGTCAAAGATCTTTAGTTCTACAAGTTGTTGTGTGTTAATATTAAATTGATTTCCGTGTTTAAACTATCGTCTTTTGCTGAGGTTAACGACGACGTTAAGGACGCCATGAGATTACCTATTTAAATGATGTTTATATAGTTATTTATGATATTAGTGCGGTAAGTAGGTTTTTACAAACGAGTAGACGAATGTAAGCACGAGACGAAGTCGAGAGCTTACCATAGTCACGAGTTTGTAAAAATCAAATCCGCACGTGTGTCATACAACGTTTTTCGACACATTTGCGAGAAAACAGTACAATAAGTAATGAAATAAACTGAGCCACGACTCCACGAGTTGTTGTGAACACAAAGCTGACCAACCTGTTCCTTACTGGACAATATTTGTAGTCATTGAATAATAATAATAATTGATGACTAAAGTGCCCGTTTAAATATTTAAACATTCACGAGTACTAGGCTGGAATTAAATAATACAAATTGTCTTTAGAAATCAGTCGGAAAGTCGCAACAATCTTTGACGTTTCTAATATGAAAATGGCGCGAATTTGCAAACGGCGCCACAATCGCGTGGTGAAAATAAGAACTACAATCATATTTCATTTGTTTATTTTATTATTCTTTTCTCATTTTCTCTTTAGTATTAAAGTGAGACAAACGTATTGAGCAAATGCGCTTCCAAGGAGGTTCGATCATTCAGCTTACTTATTCTAGGATTGTGAAACTCCTTGGTGATATTCTTATTTATTTTTTTATGGAAATTAAAAGAAAAAACCGTAAAGAATACCCAAGTACATATTTTACCGCACGGCGCTATACAATAGCACCGTGCGGTAATATATGTACTTAGGTGAGAGTACCTATTTTACCGCACATTCCATGGTGTGGTGTGTAAAATTCAACTTTCGAACAATGTGTACAGGCTTCGTAAATGCAATTTTTGATCAAATGTGTTGAAAAGGTATTTATTCAATTTCGATTGATTGATCACTACAGAACAAAAATTTTAAAAAAAAATATATCGAAAACATTAAAAGTGACAACCAATAGGGTTGTCACTTTTAATGTTTTCGATATATTTTTTTTTTGCTGCTGAGATGCTTCAATGGAGCGTAGGTAATTATGTTCTCAACTAGGCTTAGTTTCCCTACTGTCCATATTTAAACTGTGCCAGAGCAGTCGTGGTCGTCATGTAGTGTTGCGGGCAGTGATGATCTTTTTCACAATTTCCCGCCATTTTTTCCTGTTAGCGGTCATCTTGGCACACTCATGCAATGGGCCGCCCACAGCAGACTTGATTTGGTCGGTCTATCGCATGGGTGATCTACCGCGCGGCCTGGTGCCTTCGACTCTGCCTTGCACAACGAGTCGTTCGAGTTCGATAGAATCACTGTCCCGCCTAGAGACGTGTCCGAAGAAATTGAGGATGCGAGTTTGTACTTGGGCTGATTGGCGCTGTTTGATGCCCAATTCTTCGAGTATGGATGCATTTGTGCGGAACTCCGTCCATGATACTCCGAGCATCCTTCTCCAACACCACATTTCTAGAGCATCTATCTTCTTCCTTTCTGTCTCTCGCAGCGTCCACGTTTCCGCGGCGTATAGGAATATGGGGAATACGAGTGCTCGGACGAGCCGGGTCTTAATAGCCTTAGTGAGCTTTCTATTCCTCCATATTTTCTTCATCTTGTCCATTGCGGTCCTAGTAATAGCCATACGTCTTTTAACTTCATCGATGCATCCGCCATTATTTGAGATTAAAGAGCCAAGGTATACATAGGAGTGGACCATTTCACAATTCGCAATTTGGGTCACTTGTGGCGAGTTATTGTTAGCGCGGTCCACAATCATCATTTTCGTCTTACTGCGATTGATCTTTAATCCAAACTCAAGGCTGACACATTCCATCTCTCGAAGCAACTCCTCCATTTTATGAGAACTAGTGGCAAAAAGGGTGGTGTCATCTGCGTAGCGTAAGCGGCATGACAAATGTGCTAAAATTTAGAAATATTATAATCAGTTTAATGGGACCCACACTTTTATAGTCCGCCGGCGAGTATCGGCCGGACAGTCCGTGATCTCGCTGTGTATTGCAACGTACAACCGCTCGAGCACTGCACACCGGTGTACCGGCTGATTTTGCCGATTTTTTTCTTTATTATTACTATTACACAAGATATATTATAGTATTTGGAATTTTCACATGTCGGTGCTGGAGCGGTGCACATACTACGGTGTGAAACTGCCGGCTGACTGCAAGCCGACTGTGTAATTGTGTGGGACCTTTTAGGCTTTTACCTACGAATAATAGAGTGACTGGTCGCGTCGTGGGCAGATCAGGAGATGAGTAGATGGTGTTATGAAAAATAAATAAGCTTGTTTACGTGTTTACTCTTTATTTCATCAAATTATAAAACAATGTTCCTTTCAAAATAATACAAGTTTATTTAACTTATGACGGGTAGAAATAAGTAAAGACTCTTTTCTGGCCATATAATGCAAACGAACCCTGAGTTTTTTTTTTCAATTTTCACTTTTAAAAACATAATATCGTGATTGCTGTCGATTAGGGCTTTCTCTTAGAGTTTTTAAAGTGTCATCCGTTTCTTTCCGAATGAACCTCAGTTAAGTATCCATTTTTCGGGAATCTTTTAAAAAAAAAAATATACTAATGCATGTTATAATTTTTCGTTTTAACTAAAAACAAAAAACCTCTCAAGTTCAAGTGTTTCAAAACGTGTGAAATAATCTTTCATGTTGCGTTCCTGTTCCATAACACTTTCCAGAGTCCAAACTATAGGATTTCAAAATGTTTGTTTACTCACAAATGAAAAGAGATTCTTCTTATCCGTATGGCTTCTACATCACTTACAGAACATGCATATTTGCAGTGTTTAAACAACGAAAACACAAGAATAATCACAATCGTAATTCCGAAATACATCGATTCAATGACACCGGCTGTCAGCGCTGCTTGGTACGGTACTAAGCAAACGCCTACCGCGGTACTGTACGGTGTGTGGTGCCCTTTTTAAACGCCTACCGCGGTACTGTACGGTGTGTGGTGCCCTTTTTAAACGCCTACCGCGGTACTGTACGGTGTGTGGTGCCCTTTTTAAACGCCTACCGCGGTACTGTACGGTGTGTGGTGCCCTTTTTAAGCTTGAGTTACATTTCTTGAGTTTTACTATTCGTAGCACCTATATAGTATGCGCTAGATAAATGAAGAATAACGGTCATTGAACCACCTACATTTATTGACACACTTAATTTCAAAAACATAAATAATAAATGACATAAAGCTGTCCTGAATCGAAATCTATCGTGATCCTTACTGTTCTAGTGATGTAAAACGATTCATAATTTACTGTCCGGGGGTACCTACGAAGAGATATTAAGGAAAGGTCAATGACCGTTAATCTTCATATATCTGGTGCCTACTATAGCCTAGTTTACTTCGGCCCATAAACCGAATCAAATGACTTCATGTGTTATTGATTATAGAAGGTCTATACTCAGTAGTGAACTGCTGTAAGCTGAGGAAAAATGATTAATGTTTAGTTTCAAAACTTCTAGGCAAAATCCTTGAGCAGAGCTGTCCAAGGAATCATGAAGACAAGAAGTACTTACCTAAATTTAACCTGAATGTCTAGAATGGAAACCAAAAGAGCTAAGTAGGTACGCTACTTAGATGGTATGTTACGCTATATATTATTTGTAGAGATCGAAACAATCGCGTGTTGTTGTAATGTAATTTCCTTACATTTCCGACAGCAGACCGCAGCACAATGAATGAAATGGACAATATCTGGCAGTGAATGAGATGAACTGATAGAAGAAATGAAAGTAACGCCAAAGTGTGAGTTGGACTGACGCGCAAAAGGGTTGTGAACGGCTTCCTAAAAGGTTTTCCTGTTATACAACGTGTAACAAAATAAACGCAATACCTCTTGATCAGTACTCAATATTCATCAGTTTTTAACCGACTTCCAAAAAAGGAGGAGATTCTCAATTCGACTGTTTTTTTTTTATGTATCGTACCTATGAACCTGACTGCAACACCAAAATATTGTATTACATATAATTATTTTGGTATCGAACTGGACGTGTACACAAACTGGCAAGCCAGTGCTATAAAATGTTAAAGGAATTGTATCAATCGGAGACGACACGGGCATCATTTTTAGGGTTCCCTTCTAAAAAGGGTAAAAACAGGACCCTATTACTAAGACTCTGCTGTCCGTCTGTCTGTCTATCTGTCTGTCTGTCTGTATGTCTATATGTCTGTCACCAGGCTGTATCTCATGAACCGTGATAGCTGGGCAGTTGAAAATTTCACAGATGATGTATTTCTGTTGCCGCTATAACAAAAAATACTAAACACAGAATAAAATAAATATTCAAGTGGGGCTCCCATACAACAAACGTGAATTTTTAAAATTGTTGCCCTATTACAAGTTTATAGAACTAATTATTACCGAATGGTGAAAAGTAAACGGATTTGTCGCGGACCACAGACAAATTTTGTTCGTTCATTCTTCCGTGAGCGATTTGAACCCCAGTTAGATAAAGTTACCACATGGTACGAATCTTAGCGATTCAGTTTAGGCACCTAAACTGGATTACATCGGAATTGGATGACTAAGTAAAAGTTGATGGTAGGCCTCAAGATCTTTATTTTAATATTATATAGGCTACACACGTGCTACAGTACTGTGCCTATTTTGCGCCTTCTTTTGCTTTGTCCTTATCTACGGGTACTTTGATCTTGGTAATCTTTAGGACTTTAACATAGTTCCCTCTCTCTTGCAAAATAGCTTTTTTGAGGAGCTTAAAATTTGGATCCGCCTCCAATCCATGACGCCTTGGAATGCTTGAAGAATTTAAACTTATCTCAGGGTCCGATAAGTAATCGAATGATTTCGGATCTATTTTATGTTCAATCTCAAGTTCTGTGATATTAGATACAGTTCTTAACCATTCCAGTTTTTTGATTAAAGCGATGCTTTCCAAAGCATATATTTTTTTACTCTTTTGAAGAATATTAAGTGCATCTTCCACTTTGATTTTTGAAGGGCCTGTGTCGTTCGCTTGTATTTCTTGTTTCTTATCGACATCTGTTTTCTCTTCATTTTCTTTTTGCTTTATATTGTCTGCTTGTCCTCCAATACCTTCTGTTGGTTCAACAGAAGGTGTTTTTATTGAAATTGTTGGTTGTATTATACTGTCTGGTTGCTCCCCATCACCCGTGGTGTCAATAGGACTTGTTATTATTGTCACTTCAGGCTGCATTATATTGTCAATTGGTTCTCCAGTACTTATTGTATCCACAGCAGGTGTTTTCATTGTAACTTTTAGTTGTATTTTACTGTATGGTTGCTCTCCAGCAACCGTTGTCAACTCAACAGCAGGTATTATTGTTGCGTTTTGTTGCATAACACTGTTTGGTTGTTCTGCAGCTCCTGTTGTGTCAACAGGACTTGTTATTAGTGTCACATTTGTTTGCATAATATTGTCTGGTGACTCTCCAGCACCTGTTGCGTCAACAACAGGTGTTATTTTTACATCTTCTGTTTTCTCTTCTGTTGCTCCTTTAATTACGTCACACTTTAATGTACAGATGATGTATCCGATTAAAATAAATATTGCGCTTTTCATTTTGTCAGGTTTTAAACTATCGAGTTTAGGAGAGAGTTTCACAAGACATTTTGTTTTATGATCAAAATATAGAGCTCGATTTAAATTATTTTCTGTTTTGTAACAATTTTTCAATTTATTTTATCGGCACTGTTATTTTACTATTGTAAACTAGCAATTACTTACAGCTCTTGTGTTTCAATATTTTCTAGTAAGACCAGGAGTGATATTGATAGTTTTATTTAACACCTATATTTTTTCAAAGACATCTTCATGTTTACACTATAACTGTGCCTACTCGTAAAATATACAGCTATTCACAGAGAAAGAGCTCATTTAAAAGGCGTTTTCTCTGTCTTATTTTTATCGATGTAAGATATTTTCCATTGCTCCAACCAAGCAGTAAGTGCATAGAATCTAATCTTTTACTGACATAATGAACAATGATATGACAAAATAAATAATCTAGGAGTTAATCGACTCTTTACGTGACCTGTCCTGCGATCCGATTCTGTAAACTCTCATCGTGTATATGGGCGCAAAACCATAATTTGCAATGATTTTGTATCTTTTGATTATCTTTTAGTTGACTTGACTTCCGTGTTAAATTGAATCCGTCTTCCGTCTTATTTAAAAAAATTTGTAAGGATTTAAGTTGACCACTTCCTTTTATTTCTTTTAATTTTTTTTTTTCATCTTCCAAAGTTTAAGTTATTTTGTAATTTGTAGTGATTTTCTTTATTGCAACTATAACTATATACACACTTAAATAAAAGACTCAACTAAAACTAAAAGTAATCTAAAACATGGCGTCGAAAAATTCCTCCGCATCGTAGGCCACTGGTAATGTACCCAAAAGGCTGGCAGCATTGCCACGTTGTATGGCAATGCTTATCCTTTGTCCGAGGTAAAAGCCAGCCCTAGGGTCACGCGAAGTGTCAACTAAGCGTCTTGACAGATCTTTAAACAAGTAATGAGCACTCGGACCCCACGACCCGAGAGTTTCAACCCCAAACGGTTCGAAAATATAACTACCTACAAGGTTATTATATTTCCGCCGCTTGAGATTCTCCGCAGCCGCAGCGGCAGCGCCAGCGCAGCACGAAGAGCTAGGAAGATGGGATGGCGCAAGAGTATCGACACAAGTAGCGTCCCACACTAATGGCCTACCCATCTTCCATGGAAATAATGACATGCCGTCCGGTCTCTTGCTTTCGTCGCGTGCCAGGCCATTGGGTTCTAATACAGCCGGAACGCCAACGGTGACAAGAGCTCGTCGGATGATGTCGTTAATATTCGCGTGCCGCGCTATGCGACCAGCGCTACGGCTGCATGACAGGCCGTGGTGTTCGAGGCTGTTGACGGCTTCGCCACAGTGGCAGCGATGAGGAGAACAACAAGGAGCGCCAAGACGCAGGGAAGCAGCGAGGCGGAAAGTAGTATCGTCGAACAAATATAATATTGCTATATCCTGTCGAATTTTTATAGATTTAATTTGACTAGTTCCTGTAAAATTATTTAAAAAGATTATTACATCCTGTGTGATTTTATAAGGATTTACTCTGATTACTTTTCCTGTTAAAATTGTATAGATTTAATTTGACAACTTCCTTTCTAAATTATTTAAAGAAATACAAAGACTACAATAGTATACTGGCTAAAGAAATATTAACTTAATGTTGGACTTTTATAAGGATTCAATATGACTTCCATTCTACTTATTTATTTTAAATGTTAATCTACCGCCTGAGTGAATATTATAAGGATTTATTCCTCTTTATTGTTTCCCACCATATTTTTGTTCCGCTGTCAACTTCATGCTTGTAATCGACAGGTGAGCTGTCATTCCATCTTGTTCGTATGGTTTGACAGCTCACTTGCTGTTCATTCGCCTAAGTTTTCACTTCGACATGTTTACAGAATCGCACTGCTGTTCACTTCACGCTCACTTCACGCGAAACGTTGTCAGTATAGACCGGCTGGTCTTTTCTTCGACCAAAGGATAAGCATCGTCAATTGTCATCTAAAGTAGCAATGCGGCCAGTGTTCTGAGCACATTTCCCCAAATTTTTCGATTCCCTATGAGTTTTCCGCTTCTACATATTTTTACTAGCTATTATAAATACACATTTTTTTTTTGTACTGGTTTTTGTAAATAACTTGTAGGCACGACGTTATGCTCAGTGCTAAGTAAAAATTAGGGAAAAACTTGCTCGAGTCTTTTTGACACTCTGCGTCAAACCAAAATTACCGCCACAGGGTCAGGTTGTGTGTTGGTTGGTTGGTATTAGAGAAATGATAACTTTAGGAGATATTCTGTTTCATCATAGCTCTGCATCTGTAACCAGCTATACACCGTTCTCAGTGGAATAATGGAGCAATGTTTGTTGGTTTTATTGTATTGACTACCGATACCATAGAAATGTCTCCGAGCAACTACAGTCCTACAGCTTTGAGTTGACTTAGGCATATCCTAAAGCGTTGGCACAGTAATAGGTTGGCGCTTATCTCGAAAACTTAAGGGAAATGTGCTCACGCATAACCACATGACGTACAGAAAGCTACATAACAGAAAGAACACCACAATCACTAAAAACTGCCTGTAGGATATCTAAAGGGTTTGAAGGGCATGACTTTCAAGACAGCCATTTGTGCTCGCTCAAGATAAATAAGGTGAGTCTTGGGTGCACGGGGGGTGCACATAAAACTCCCCACACACAGCGATACAATTTATGTTGTTGTCAGCAGTGACTGGCACAGAGCGTAATAAAATCTCTTAAGGGTAGTTAGGTAGATCATATACTCGTACCTATACTATGTACTTAACTAATCATGGAAAAATATCAGGACATTTTAGCTTGGTAAAAAAATATCGCAAATTAAAGTTTTATAGGTACATCGGACTTGGTCACCCTGTCGAAAATACAACGAAGCTCTTGGAGAAGAAGAAAGCGAGGCACTACCTGCCTTGGTACCTTTGGCTCGTCTTAGCGGATGTCCCCCAGATAAATCGATACCTGAAGTATCACTTAACGTAAGGGACGTTTACCCACAATGCCAAAATGAACCTTACAGCGATTACTTCTACTGGCATTTATGTCGCTTACGTTCATTGATAGGTACTTCTGGTATCGAAATGTCAAGACAAAAATATTGCTCTAAAAAGAACATACTGCATTGATATAAAATTAATGTTATTTTCATTAAATCAATTTTTTTTTTAAATATGACGGAAGATAGTAACTTGTTTTAAGTAGGTTTAGGAAACACAAAAAATTCGAAACCTTTCCATTTCATCCATTATAATTGGGCGCCAAACTCGTTTTGAGGGAATGCTATGTTACAGGGTCTTCATATTTTGCATGAATTAAATATCTGGGGCCATCACTTAACGACACAGGAGATTTATAAAAAGAAAATGCAATTTTCACTCCACCTATTCGATAATGAGCTGCTATCCTACTAGACGCAATTATTGCCTAACTACTTGGTAATTTATTCATCGAATCTTGTTGGCATACTAATCATATTGGGGTCGGGGGTATCTGATCTCCACGACCCAGTAGCTTGGTAACCTTTGGCAACCTGCCACGACTGTCAAAATCTACAAACGACATCCGGGACCAACAGCCTGTCACGCTTTCCGAGGCACGGAGCGGTCACCCTCCACAACCCGACTTCGGCAAAGTACCTACGTTAAAAACTTGTAGGCAGGTACTCAATCTCAGGCACGTGTTTTACACTTTACGCAAGTAGAGAAACAAAAACCTTAAAATGTAGTTCTACTCCAGCACGTGTTTTTGTGAAATCTTAGGTACCTATGGTGAACAAAATGGTCAAAAATAAATGGCAACAGTACCTACGTAGTCATTCACAGAACTCGTGATTGGGGTTGGAGTTTGATAAAAAAGAGGTTTCAGTCACGTTTTAACTCGGGCTGTTGAAAAATTTGGGTGAGTGAGGTGAGAGAAAGTCACGTGACCGCGCTTTTGTGGGACTTGAGTCCATTGTTGAGTCACATGGCACGCCATAGTTCCTACAACCCACAGAGCGACCATAGCGGCCACTGCTAGAGACGACTGATATCACTTGCCATACAAACCATGCGTGTGAGCGAGAGTCAGGCTTTGTCCTGCAATATTCGGCAGAACCCGAAAGGCGCCCTTTGTCTCGTGTAGGTATTCGTGTGATGATCGCTTTATGATCAGAGTAGTCCATAGCTATTTATGTCTTTCATAGACTAACATACCTAACGTCCATAACGGCCTACCTTACCTTAGGCACGGGCGTCAAGTCCACCTCGGCTGTGATGACAAACTTTCTCTACTTGCATCAAATTTTTAGGAACCTACATTTGAAATTAAATTACCTACCTATCAATGAACAGGTCATGTCTGCGAGTGGTGATGCGAGATCGTCCTTTGTCGCTCAGACACGCTGCCCGTGATACCTACGATAGCGAGTCCAGAGGCGTCTTATGACTACCATTTATATTAGTCTATGCTTATGACGCTCTGTGTA
Organism: Melanchra persicariae; assembly: GCA_947386135.1. Classification (NCBI taxonomy): domain Eukaryota; kingdom Metazoa; phylum Arthropoda; class Insecta; order Lepidoptera; family Noctuidae; genus Melanchra; species Melanchra persicariae. The sequence continues at coordinate 3,540,604 of OX376643.1, forward strand.
GTGCCAAGAGCGACAGTCACAGTAGGTACCTACGTTGCCTGGAACGAGCTTGCAACATTTCGACGGCTCATAAATCATTGCAATTTTTTCTAGTTCTGGTGCAGAAATTGTAATGGTTTTGTAAAAACGCTATGTAAACGTAATGCGCATGCGCGGGGCGGGGATTATGGCGGCGCGATTTTATGTCGCAGTCGCTCGTTTACTATCGATGCATGCTTGCGTCCCGCTTGCTCCCGTCTACGTGACTGCACCTGCGCGATCTTTGCAAATGGCTAACTTCAGAGGGGCAAAGTTATTTGACGAGAACTGTACAATAGTGGTAGGTACATGGGCGGACTTAGTGCAGCAAGGCATTTTCAACCAGCTAACCTTTGGGTTAAAAAGACTACACTGTGGTAGGTGTGTGGTAGGTACCTACAACAAATAAATAAGATTTAAAATAGAGTTTTGTTTTGGAAATAACAAACAAATAATATATATAATCTTAGTTAATATAAGTAATACCAATAAAATACATTTCTTACTATGCTAAAATAATAAAAATCTAAATCAAAATACCTAATCAAAATTTAAACAAAATTCTTTATTCAAATAGTGAAATTCACTAAAAAGAATCAATAACGATACAAAAAAGTTAAATTAATAATCCTCGATTGCAGCGATTCTACTTGATCCGAGATGATGATGTAGACAGCACGAATGAGTATAGAACGCCCAGTATATTATGGCGAGCAGCAAAAAAGTGAACGAAGAGAGTTTTAGCCGCTATTTAAATTAAGATATTTATTGCAAAATACTAGGTAAACTAAGTTTAAAATTACTAACAATGACTTGTTTTTTTTTCTGATAATAAGTTGTTTATTGAATTTTTAGTTTTAATCGTAGACAAAAAGATAATAATTAATAGAACTAAAATCGATAATATCTAAAATCTTCGTTATTTTCATACAATATTTTCGCCTTATTATAATATTTAGTAAGAAATTGAACTCAGTGCATGTATGTAGCAACAAAACCTGATTAATTTTATCTAATGCTACGAGTTACATTTTGTACGACATGGAACGCTTCTGAAGTTCCCGTCATAATGTTGCTACCAAATAAAAATGTGAACGGTGTGACTTGTACAAATTATATCATTTAGATTTTGGTGTAATTACAATAAAATAACTCTTTTTTTAAGTTTGTTTTATAACAGATTGATACAATATTATGCAAAAGTTAACATATCGTTAAAAATAAACTTCTGACAGGATTGAAAGCTTGTCAGAAGATTATTGACATTGATTGTATGGAATTGACAGGAATTCTAAAGCAAATATCACAAGTCGAATATTAAGGATTTCGGGTTTTCTTCGTATTTTTTTTCGGTTGTTAAATAATCATATCTTTAGGGACAATTAAAATATGTTGTTAGCATACCTACTTAAAACTGTAACTTTTTCAAATTAAGTTAATGTGGTAATTTACAATAAATTTTTCACATTTTGATTGATTGATTTAAAGTACCTAGACAGTTGTACTGTTTCCGTGTTATAAGAATTTGGAGTTGAATACTTGTCAAACTATACCTTAGTTAGTCTGAAAACCCGACGAACTTTGGCATTAATTTAGCGTTTGAAACTCTTATAATTATGCAATCATACAATCCAGTGGGGTGTTCACCAAACTCAATCATTTTAATTACATAAATATTAATAAAAAGTAATAATAAATAAAAAATTACATGGAGCTTGGGTTCAAAAATAGATAATATTTTTTGGACTCAATATTTATGCACTTTTCCAATGCCGTAGTTACGGTGCTTGTACTGTTTTTTGTTTTGATAGTGCATTGCGTATTTTTTATTACTAAAATACATTAACTTTATGATTTAACATTATGCACATCACATCTCATGGTAAATGGAAGAACTACAATGAAGTAAGCCCACAGTGGTTGCAACTGGCAGTCGTTTTACAGAGCCATCTATGGCTGCAGAGGAGTATTACGAGACCGTTAGTAGCGTTCGTTTGTGGGTAGGTGGCAGTAATGTTGACTTACTTCATTTCTTAGATTATTACTGAAGCGATGTGATAACTAGTCATAACATCTAAAATTCTGATGAGTGACTGACAGACAACGCACAGCCGAAAATACTGGTCGTGCTAATACTAAACATTGGCATGTAGGTTCCTTGGGGAGTTTGTGGGAGTACTAGAAGAGAATTTCCCAAAATTCCTACGGGAACAGGAAAAAAACGGGATATGCGCATACGAAGTCGCGGGCAAAAGTTATACACGAATACAGGCTTATGTTTGGTTGATTGCCTTTATTGCAATACTTAGTTCGATTTACGACAAAGAGTTCTAATTACTTTTAAATGTAAAACCATCACTTCAGTAGTGCAGTTTAATAAGGAAAGATTTACTCAATTGTAATAGGAAACTGGGCCAAAGTTTGTTTCTGTATCGAAAATTATTTTGCAAACAAACGCATGTTATCTAGCTTAATTGACTGAATGAGCTTTCAACAGCCAATCGCATTTTATTGATTTGCGTTTATTATGTGACGGGTCGATCATTATTTTCTAAAAACCGAGGAATAACATTTCAGTTATACATTTACATACATATGGCTAATAAACTAATTATTTTAATTAGATACTTATTAATATACACTCGCAAGCAATAAACTGGAATCACTTCATCGCGCGTTGCTCAAAACATCGTTTTTAAATTTCTATGCAATACACCATGGATTGTGATATCATTTGAAAGGTATTTTTTTGAGCTTTCAAATAATACAAAAAAAAATAGGAAATTATTGCAATAGGTTGAAGATGTGAACATCTAAATGAATAGTAATAGGAAGTAATTTCAATAAATAATTTTAATTACAATTTATGTTATTTATCCCTCAATATTACGAAACCGTTAACTGGCAGCAGACGAATGCGTTTCCTAATGGAATGCTGTGGGACTTCCTGCCAATCTTCGACTAAAGCAGTTTTCAGGTCTTTTTTATCCAAGCCGGAGTTGAACATCTTTCTCGTACCCGCCTTTTCAGCTCGTCCCACATATGTTCAATCGAATTCAAGTCAGGATGGAGGGCTGGCCAGTCTAGTGTGGGAATCCCGACTTCTTCCAGGTACTGTCTAGTCACTGCAGCGGTATAGCAGCGGGCATTATCGTGCATTAGCAGGAAATCTTCCCCAATAAACGGCGTATGGGAGCACATGACCTAGCAGAATGTCGTTCTCTCCCCGACCTCTACCAAGTTTGAATATCAGCTCCATTGTTGCTTCAATAGAAATCCTCGCCCATATTATACAGGACCCGCCCCCGTATGCCACTGTTTCCGCAAAACAGCATTGTACGAATCGCTCCCCCAGTCTCCTATAGAGTCTCCGTCGACGGTCACTTCCATGCAGGCACATCCTGGTTTCTTCCGAGAACAGAACTCGGCTCCATTGCTCCATATTCCAATCTAAGTGATCGCGAGCAAACTGAAGCCGGACTTGCTGGTGGTCTCACTGCTCACTATAATAGCTGACAACCCTCTCTCGAACTTCTCCGAGCTGCTGCTGGAAATCCACTCCGGGCAGGTGTCGATTTCGGAAAGAAGAGGTGACAATGAATCGATCATCTCTCATCGAAGTTCATACTTCGATGAGAGATGATCGATTCATTGTCACCGATGACCGCTGTCGTCCATACCCTGGTCAAATTTTCTAGTCTCCCTGAACCTCTTGTATACCTCCGAGATACAAAACTGGCTCAGATGGAGCTGTCGAGCGATAATACGCTAAGACAATCCTTGCTGGATTAGGATGAAGACTTGAGCAGCTGCTAAATGTGTGGTTTCCATTTTCTTTTAGCTTCAGTATTCCGAGTGACGTGATACATTGGACTGATGACCAATTTTCATAAATTGGCTAAACTTGTCCACTTTTAAAGGGTTTCAGGCCTACCATATGGTGTTTTGTTTTAAAAATTGATGTCTTTCGTTTTACGTTCCATGACATAAGGTGAATCTTTGATTATGACATTGAAAGAAGTTGAAAGTAACGAAATTAGCTTTTAAATGATATAACACAAACCCTAGTTCATTGTTCAAAAAATTGTTTTGAGCAACGCGCGATGAATTTTATTGATTCCAGTTTATTGCTCGCGAGTGTGTATTGTGGTGATAGAGCGATTAGCGCGCTACAAAATGATGGGTAATAATCAATGTTACCATCCCACATGACGAGAACCTCATGAAAGCTGAGAAAGAGAAACAAATCAAAGTATAGGTATCGACATAGCACTAAGTGAGATTGTCTACATGTGGAATAACTCCGGGCTGTCATTGTGCCGATTGTCCTTACCACTCTGAATGCCCTGATGGCCTAAATCTTCGACGGCCATCTGTCAAAGCTAGCCTTACAAAAGTTCTCGATACGAAGTTTTTTTATCTGGAGCCTTTACCACCGGTAGCTTGGAACCTGTTTCCTACACCGGTGGGCTACTATTATTGTTTATTTTTTCAAGAAATATTTAAAAGCTTAACAGGATAGGAAAGTGATTTTTTTTGCTGTCGATACTACTGTCTGATCTTTTTTATTTTCCATTTCAGTTTCCTATCATATTATGTTTTTAAATATTTGTTTCAATCATGTGTGTGTCTGTTTATTTGTATCATAGCCAGCCAAACCAGTTCGCGTAACTTAAATTAAATCAAAGCTAAATTGTAATGAAAAGTCACAATAAATTACATAGTAATAATTAAATAGTGTTCCTAAAGTACCTAGCACATACTTTATCCAATAATCTTTCATCATAAAAAACCGGTCAAGAGCGAGTCGGACTCGCGCACCGCAGGTTCCGTGTTTACGTATAGTCCTTCAAAAGTAGCGCCATCTCTTGACCGATTGTGGAACTAATGTAATTTTTGTTGATGATTTCTGCAAAAGTGTGCTATTTAGAGACATCGTTTTATTTTTTCTGTAATCTTTACCTCTATCAAACAGAATAATTTCAATTTTTTATCTATGCAAACTTGGGAGATAAGTAGGAACGGTATTTTTTTTACATTTTTCGTCAAAAGTCATAAACTATGCGGTCTAAAAAAAAGAAAGAATATTCATAAATGTGCAAATAGCGTTCTTTTATATAATACCCCACATGCCACTTCAATTTTTAAGACCCTACCCTTTCAAACCTTGTTGCAAGAAAAAATAAATGTATTTTTATTCCTTTCTTATTTTGCAAAATAGTTGGGAAAACGTCATCTAATATTGTTCCAAATTTCAAGTCGATGGCATTAGATGGTTCCTTTTTACCATTTTGGTACGAAACCCTAAAAAGACAATAAAAAATCCAGGCAAGTGCGAGTCGGACTCGCGCAAGTTCCGTTATCTATAAAAATTGCCAAAAAAAGGACTTCGCACTATTGTAATTTTTTTTTCAATTTTTCTGTCATACAAACCTCGCTCTAACAATTACGAACACAACAAACAAATAATTATTTAAATCGTTCAAGTCGTTCTCAAGTTATGGCGTGACCAAGGGATAACATGGATTCTATTATTTACGAGTATGTACAGAGTGAATTTTTAAAATGTGCGTGAATGACCAAATCCTAGACTATGAGGAATATCGAAAAACACTCAAAGGAGTCTCAAGGTGTCCTTAGGTGGGGTGCCCTTAGCGTGTAGTCGCTTGGTTTGTAAGTTTTTAATAAGCCCTGTCTGGAGGGTTTCATATTTATATTAAGGCCACCACAGGCAAATTCATTCGTGTAAGCCGACGACCTCCTAGGTTGACTTGCGAGAGGCCACTCATAAATACCATTATCTATAAAAAACGGCAAATAAAATCACGTTTGTTGTATGGGAGCCCCACTTAAATATTTATTTTATTCTGTTTTTAGTACTTGTTGTGCAACAGAAATACATACTGTGAAAATTTAAACTGTCTAGCTGTCACGGTTCATGAGATACAGCCTGGTGACAGACGGACGGACGGACGGACGGATGGACAGCGGAGCCTTAGTAATGGGGTCCCGTTTTACCCTTTGGGTACGGAACCCTAAAGAGGGCTGATTTATATAAGGTGGTTTTATCACCCCCCCCCCCCCCCCCTTAGCATTCGATGAAAATAAAAATCTGTAATAAATATTGGACGGATCGCACGAATAATCCGTGCCCAACATAATAATATGTATAGGTACTAATTATTGTACTAGCTCTTCGAATCATATTATTGTTAAAAATTCTGCGTGAATGCCTTGCAAAACTTAGTTTATTTTTGTACATTTTTGGACTCGCGGACAACCCCCATCCCCCCAAGTAAAACTTGCAGCTACGTCCGTGGTATCCGGTAAAACAACATAGCCATTCCAATATTATATTCATGCCGTTGCGTTGCAAGCAAGCTTGATAAACCAATCGAAGTTCGCAATGTAGTTGGGAACACCACTTGCATTGGGCTATCTCGTTCTATTGCATCGCGTATTCCTAGCGTTTCTCTCAAAGGACAAAGCTCCGGTTACGCTGGTTTGCCAGTAGGCGGCGCCAAACCAGAGCGAACAAGAGAGTGAGTGAGCGAGGAGCGACCGTGTTCGTTTGGATTCATTCGCTGCTTGTCCGTTAAGTTGTCAGCACTTGGCTGGCGGCCTGCCGCGCGCCGTCCGACTTCGTAGTCGTTCGCCAGCACTGTAATCAACTCTTATCGCGATCGCGTGTCCTACCGCAAATACAATCAATTTCATCTAAATATTCGACATATACACGAGACATCCTCTGTCTTTCTAACATCTTGACACACAAACACTGTTATTATTTATTATTTTCAAAAACGTACCTTAACTTCAAGTTCTTCAAGTGTTTGAGATAAATCTCTTGTCGCTACGATCTCGGTATTTTTCGTCGGAGAGACTTTAAACCCCAAGCATAGTTAACTTAATTAGGATTGATAATAAAATATGCAACGATGTGGTTTCTGTCAAATGGTTTCTGGAGTTCTTCGTCGGGCAATGTGCGTTGGAAGCAGGCGCGGTAGCAGTGAATCTTACTACCGCGAGCTAGAAAACCAGGACACTTTGGTAAACATTTTAATTAGCTTGAACCGCATTTAAACATCGCTTTAGTAGCACTGACCAGGTTTTGTTCATTCATATTATTGTTTATTTCGATGTGTGAACGTGTCGTGCATTGCTGGCCATCAACATGTTTACTTGTCTTTAATTAATGTGTGTTATGATAGCGTACAGCCGTAGTATGCTAATTACACATATGTATTTTTATCAGAGCTAATATTTTGATGAGCCAGTGCATTTTTTTTATATAAAAATCCCATCTGTCTGCATGCAAGTTTTGTTGTGTTGATTCATAAGTAAATATGTTGTCTATGCTTCATGTGTAGTGAAAGTGGAGTTTCTCTTTATTTAGTCACTGCTAATTGTCGAACTGTTAGCCTTTAAGAGTGTACTTTGTGGCTTTTGTAAGTTTATATGTAATAGTTTTCTCTATATATTTAAAAAAGTATAAATAAGTATGAATTTTCCATTCCAATTGGAATGGAAAATGTATACTTATTTACTTACTGACTCCATACCTAGCCATTCTCATTTTATGGCCAAAATAGTTTGTTTCATGTTTGAGTACCTAATGTCACACATACATTATTAGATAAAACATTATTTACCGTCTCCAAAACTTTGAGAAACCCATACATTTCAAAGAATTAAAAGCATATTGATTGTTAGGAACAACAGATTATGTTTTTGCTACTTACAAGGAACACATTATCTTCAAATGCTAAAGATTTATAAACATAAAATCAAACAAAATGTAGTTTAATGTGGTATGAAATATATTTAACTTAAAATGCATTAAAATTAATTAATAACCCCACTTGGCACAGTATTCTAACCAAATAATTGTATTTGACATGAATAAGACAGTACTAAACTTTAAATGACTCTTCATAGCGTAAATTGAATAAAAGTTGCTATAATGTATTCCAAAAACTTAAAAAAAAACTGCTATATTCAGTAATTTTCAAAGAAATTTGCATGCTGTTACTTATTTCTAGTTTTTGTTATCCAAAAATATTCTTCGGATCTTACTATTTTCCCACACACACAATGGCATTGAAATAACTAGATACCTAACCTTCTTTAAATCTTCAAAATAATACTGACAAGCAAAGATAACAAAATTAAAACACATATTTGAAAATAGAACTGCATTGCATGGAGGCCTTGGTTGCCTGCTATTCTGCCAGGACTCATAAAGTCATGTTAAAATGTATTTAACTGCGAGTAACAGTTGAAATAGTTGTACATGTAAGAGTTAGCAACAATCTGGTAACAATTACTTGGCTCAGTTTTACTATTTGACATTACACATTAATGCTAAACATAGCTCTGGGTAAACAAGTTTATTAGAAAATGTATTTTTGGAGTTTATATACTTAGACCTAGCGCGGTGACATTGATTTTCATAAGTAATGTATTTAATTTAACATTGATACATTAAAATGTTTGTACTGCATCATCACAAGTTAAATTAGAAAATAATAATGAAAGAGGAAAAAGTACAACATAATTATTAGTATTATGTCAAAAAGTAAAGTAACAATCTAGTAAGAATTGTATTGGGACAGTCAACGGACATAAAATCACTCATGGCAAAAATTAACTGTCATTTTTATGGCAAATCTTGTCATCATACCTTTGACACAATCTCTAAAATCAATAAAAATACAGAAAAACAGCCACTAAACAAAACTGTAACACAAAGAAGTCAAAGCCTTTTGTATTTAGGACATAAAATGTATGAAAACTCATGCAAAGCTACAATTTCTTTGATAAAAATATTAGAAACACATGGTGGTAAGTTTTAGGAATGCTGACCTACTTAGAATGATGATTGATGGTCAACAACAGGCATAGTGGTTATCAAAGTTGCTATATCAATGAAACTTTAATAGCCTAAGTAAATTGGAAATCTTGTGAGGAAAGTTCTATTTTACCTGACTGAAAGAACACTTTAAAATCTGCCCTTCTGGGTCTCTGATTATGCCCCGTATGTTTGAGGGGATGTATACTTACCTGATCTTCTTTCAAACTACAAAAATACAAAGACCTAGTATTAAAATCTGTTTAGTATTAAGTACCTAACTAAACAGATTTTAATACCTGATACCTGATCTTGGTTGTTTTGCTGAAATGGCTGGAGCACTGCTAGAGGTCTAGGTATCCCATTTTAAGTCATACCCTTGGTCAAAGTAACTACTAATGTGGTAATATTATTTAAATGACCAATATTTTAGTAGCATCAGTATGTTTATGTTATTACTGCACTGTTACTACGCGCATAACTGCTTCTCGTGTAACCCCTCCCACCTTCCCCCCTTATTGGCTGTGTGCGCCTACGTCAAGTTTTGGTCGACCGCATGACGTCAATGTTTTGCTAAAGCATAGTACTTACAAGATTACATTCTACAAAAGCAGTAATTCACTCCTGCCAGTATAAATAATAGAATCATTGATAATTAGAATTGTTTAAAAGCAATTACTTACTCGGTTTGCATATGGAGGAAAAATACTTTGAGGTTAACTCATTTGTTGCTAGCATCTATATTCTATAGTAAAAAAATATAAAATAAGTATATAAATTACTTAGTACCCCCCCATGAGATAGATGTTAATGTAACGTATCAAGTAATAAGGTCGCGAAGAGTAGGTACAAGATTTACACGCAGGTTACCTTACTATTTAGTTATGAGATAGCACCTATAGCAGTCGAGGAGACAAACATCTTACACAATAAAACAAATGCCAGCCTGCGTGGAAAAATCAAATTGTAGAATTACGAAATTCATTATTTAATCGTTTACTGATGACGTAAGCCAAAAGTATCATCCAACTTCCTCAAACGTCACGTTATCTGCACGCAGCGGAATAATATTCAAACGTATAGCCAAACAAAGGCATCGGGATAATAAATGAAATAAGTACTTACCCGTACAGTTCGTATAAATCCTAAGGGCGCGTTAATATGAGTCGAATAGATATGCGCCAATACAACTCTACTGCCGCCGCGTAGACCTTTAACTTTTCGCATCGTCAAACCAAGGCTCAATACCTACTTGCAGAAATGGAATCAGTAGCTCGGGGAGTCTACTAGTCTCTATGAAGTCAAGTATCTACTTGACAACTTAGCATTCGAGTTGGACAGTATAGTTACCCAACTTATCATAGCCTAGCCCTTTCCCAACTGTATTAAGGTCGGCTTCCAGTCAAACCGGATTCAGCTGAATACCAGTATTTTACTTGGACCGGCTGCCTATCTGGCGTCCATAACCCAGTAACTGGGACACACGTTACTTCTTGGCTTGTTGCCATGGTATCATAATCCAGCTACCTAATAACCTATCGTTTTGGAATTTAGAAAAAGATTTGCCTTAACACTTTCACATCCGCGACGCAGATTTAATAAACAATCAATAAGAACAGATCAATAATATCTATGTGAAAAAGGAACGTCAAGGAATGAACTAAAACGCAAATCTTCTACAAGTAATCAAAACCACTGCATATTATTAGTATTCAAACAAAACAAATCTCTATAAACAGTTCCGTTTCGCGGAAGTGTTTTCAAACAACAGAAATTAAACCGTGCTGCTAGGTAAATTGTATTAGACTATTATCAGCTGCATGCATACATAATCGAGTCCATTCGACAGATGCATTTTGTTGATCCGATTATAAGCTCCAAGGGAGTCATTCAATACTCCTACATCACTAAGATCGACTTCAGATATGAGATAACTTGGTGTTAGGTCACAAGCAGCTTAACCTGATGGAAGCGTGTACATTTCTGGTTTATTTTTCTGAAACACTGTTCGTAGGTTACAAAGATAAGCTGCGTTAGCCACAGTCGGCTCCCATGGGAAACTTCTTTTCTCACTAATTTATTTGCTTGTACCTTTAAGTTCATTTTTCTCATTTGCGAGCTCAAGATCAGATGGCGACGGTGTGAAATATTTACCGCACCTACCTATTCTACAAGCCGACAGCAAAAACAAAGAGAAGGGTTGGCAGGTGACGATGAAGTTAAATTCAGTTTTAATTAACCCAAACCCGGAAAAATATTGATGATATTTGTGAGACCGAGCCCACATCTACATTCTGACGCCTGAAGTTTAATGTTCAGTAACATACACTTCCAGAACACGGTTTATTCCGGATGGCGTTTCTGTAGGAGTCGGTTATTGGTAAATTTTACTTGCGTGGTTCCTTAGTTGTATTGATTTCTTCCCCGCTTAGCAATAAAATCTAATAGAAGTTGCAATATCTAGGTAGTCACGCTAAAACACCACAAAATGTTGAAATCAATTATAAGAACAATGCTCAAAAAAACCTAGAAAATAATAGTAATCGATCAATCTTAAAGTGCCAATTAATTAGTAATAATGAGTTATAGACGCCGTATAAGTATCACTGGCCAAACCCATAGGGTATAGGAAATATCTAAATGCTAGTTTTGCTATTGAGTTTATTGTATTTAAAGTTCAGAGGAAACGGGCATGATGTTAGTGAACGTTACTAGTCAAAGTTTAAAGATATTATCGAAAACAAAAGTCTTTCGACATACTTCAAAGCAAGCGTGCTCTTTCTTTGACAACGTCATCGCTTTCTATCAGGTGAGATGGTGGCCAAACACGAGCTATATTTCCTAAACCCCATGGTTATAGCACATGCCACTTACACTAAGTTTATAATTTATTAGGTATTACTCATTGACATCAGCATTAGGTACTTATTCTTTTCATTCCATACTGTAATACCAATCCTTAAAAGTGTATTGGCTGCGTTAACATGTGGACATGAAATCGATAAGCTTGATACAAGTCATCATCAAGCAATGTTGTTATCCTTAAAACGTATTGATACTTCACTTTCAACCGTATATTATTTCTGCTTATATTTTAACGCTATTATGACGGAATCTTCACATAATAATGGCTTTAGCGTTGTTTGACGTCTCGTAAAGTAAATTTCATATAATTTAATAATATCTAAAGACCGCCATTCTGAGTTATCCGTCGGAAAATACGGCCAAGTCACCTCATTCACTGTAATCAATTCTGTTGGTTAGGCTGTATTTACTATCTGACAAACATCTCACTCTCATAGCAAGATTCACGAACAGATGCGGCTAAAGAATAAAGAGTAATTTACTTAAAATTACTTCTTAGGTGAAGTAAACATGGTGAAGCTTACAAGACGACATGTTTACAGAATCGTACTAGGTACTGTATTCATCCCATCCCACATCGTACACAGGATTTTCACTACAACAATACATGAACTATTTTGGTTCAGTAAGTTAGAGAAACATACCATTTGCACGCGCAGATTAATAAAGACCCGTGATGCTGAACGTAGGTGTTTTTAAAAACCAGTAAGGCATCTAGAAGGAACGACCAAATTATGGCAATAACACTTTCAAAAGTTAATATCCGGTCATTAGGTAACGTTCCTAGGCTCAAAACATGTGTGCCTTTCTTGTACGTGCCTTTCTTCACATTGGTAAACCTGTACTATAAGGCGTTCTACTAACATCGGCTCTGTGTGTAAATCAATCATCAGAGACCTACCTCAATATTACATTACCGTCATGTAAGCCATATTTATAGCTGAATTGTGTTCGCTTAACAAACAAAGTATTGTTTTAATTTAAAGTTCGCTACACCATCTAATTGACATCGGCGCATGAATTGCGCAACAAGTGCTCGTGTTATAAAGGTTTAGTTTCGATTCAAACGCAATATTATAATATGAACGAACATAAAAAAACCCTTTACTTGTCATGAAAAGATAGAGTATCTGAATTCAGGGTAGGATTTGACTCGGTGCTGTTTACACTGTCTCCACTGTACCCATAAACACAATCAAAGTTTAGTTTAATTCCGCCAAGCCTGTTCCATCATCGGACCAGAAGACGTACTTCCATGCGCCACCGGTACATGGTGGACATCCCATCCACACGCACGCCGCCCCTGGCTGATTGGCGCCCCGGGCCAAACGTTTTGGGAACACATTCATTGTGCGTACAGCTAAGGAGTGAAATTCCCTGCCAGTCTATAAGAAAAAAAAAGTTACTGGTACTTGTGTTCTACATCACCAACAAGTGGTAGCTATAAGTAAACAAATTGTGTAATATAATTGTAGGGTTCAAAGAATTGGTGTGATTGTTGCACTTGACCACGTCAACCGTTTTATCAGTGCGGTATTGTAATTGTTTTAAATTGCGGGTGTCAGCAGTCATACTAGATATGTTGCGGCTGCAGTCACATTGTGTCCAGTCAACGATATAAATGTGCCTCATTAATGCACTTACCATGCCATAATTTTTATACAACTGTACCTAGAAGGCAAATTAATCAATGAGGTTTTCATTCAGTTATGAAAGGTCTGGCAAAACGGAATTGGAACCTTATCCTATTTGCGTCTTTTCAATTCAATACTACCCTCGTTTTCAATATACTACTCATCCAAATTGGTAGGCACCACTCTGTAGCGTCTAGAAATTCAATAAAATTAAAGGTACTGAAATTTATTTTATCCCGGGCCTCTGGCTCATGATAACGGTAGGAACTGTGGGGTTTTAGTCGGTAGGAGTTCGACGTAACCGACGTCCCCCACGTTAAAAAAAACTAAAGTAGGTACATCAAAATCAAATTAAGCAATTCTGACAATATTACATACATACCTACGGGTCGAATTGATAACCTCCTTTTATAAAAAGGTAGTAAGGTTGGAAGATCCTTTGAAAAATGGTTCGAAAATTTTCATATCGTTAGCGGTGCTCGTTTCCGGGCACATTTTATTCGTTTTGTACACTTTGCCGACGCAATTCGAGTACCCCGGTGGTGACTGGAGTAAAACCTCTCTCAATGTAATTTATTTATAAACTGCAACTCATTGCATTTCTTCAGGTCTGGCTGATTTTTACACGCAACATTTCTGCAGTTTCAAACCCGACGGACCTATGATGAAATCTTCATCGCGAAATCTATAATCTACCTTATTCCATATACTAAAACAATTTTATTGTTTGTCCAGACTGACTATCAAAGCACAGACAAAATTACAAAATTTTGAAAGCATTCACTAAGAAAGTATTTTTGTAAATTCAACTATAAAGAACTTAGTATGACAGTCTCTGTCCTTTGAAGCCGAGATCAGCTTGTATCATTGATACATTGATAGTACCGTTTTTTTTTTAAACACTGCATAAAACGACGTTTTCTAAAAATGAAACCTAGCTAGATCGATTTATCGCCCCCGAAAACCCCTGCATACTAAATTTCATGAAAATCGTTGGAGCCATTCCGAAATTCAGATTATTATATATATATATATATACAAATATACAAGAATTGCCCATTTAAAGGTATTAGATAGATATATACAAATATAATATTTCCTCACATAATAAGTCTAGAACGTTGAAACCATTTCCAACTGAGTGAGGAGGGAAATGGAACACGTCTTGGAGGCGCCTATTTCCGGCTCCCGAGGCTTCGATAGGTGCATACCGGGTCTGTATGCGGTCTCGTTCGCCTCGTAGGCCTCGTTTCAGTACCATGTGCCTCGTACCAGTTCTTATCCCGACGTGGTGCAAGCTAACTTTATTTCCGCAGTAGTGTAGCACACGAGGCTGCTTGAAATAGGCTAAGCGGGGTACAGGATGGATGTAACACTGATATCATTGTGTCGATACATGTGTACAACTATAACTGCAAAGTGCAAAAGATTGGAGATTTTCGCGAAACTATCCCTTGCATATCGCTATCACCTAAAGTTATTGTGCACTTTCGCTGAAGGTGACCAGCTAAGTGCTAGCAAATTGGAGGGATTATCGCTGATCAGGTTTTTAAAAACTTTTAAAGGTTTTAAAAAGCACTTCGATGCACCGACGAAGTATTAAGAGTGGCTACTTTCCTCGCCTCGCCAATTGTACGAACAACAAGTTTAAAAGCTGTTATTGAAAATTTGAAAGTAATCACACCAGCGGAATTTGTAACGAACGGAAACAAGGGAAAGTGGAGGCTATAAGGGAAACTAGTTGGCGAGTAATTATGAAGTAGTTTAATAACTATTAAAAGTTGGAGGGCCGATACAAAATGACTTGCATCAACTGCAATAGTTAACTTTGTGTCATCTAATGGCATGTTAATTTATTTATTTTCTTTTAAATTGAGTTAGACATTTAGGTATTATAGTTGCGCACACAAAGCGCATTTTGCGTTTGATCACGCACTTGGGAGAAACTTTTTCATGTAGGTACTGTTTGCTGTTAACTTAGATCATACCACGATAATTTGGTAAACCTACACGGGTATTAAACATAATTCACGCGGATCAAACATTTAAGTATCTTCTCTATTTTGTTAAATTAATACCGTAAAGAACGGTTTCCTATTCCAAAGCAAATCTCACCAATTTACGAGTACATTAGTCTAAACACCAACGTTGATTTAATATATATAGGTAGATAGATAAGTAACATTCATGACGTAAATAACAAAATCACCTGAATATAGTAATGGGAACTCTCCAAAAATAAAACATAATGACCAGCATGGTTTACGTACAGGGAAACCGCACCTATGGCGTAGGGATACCTAAGTGTACGACTATTTATACAAGTACGTTGATAACTAAACATTCTCCTTGTTTAACTTTATACAACTTCGTAACTATTATGAATCCCACGCTCGAGTATTCATAAAGGTTAATTCACAAATATCCGGGCCGTGCCCGTGCCGTGCCCGAGACGTGGACGGACTGTGGTCCGTAAGGAGAGGAGAGGAAAAATATCGGTGCGTATATTTTATATGAGCTCGTTTACACACGTCCGTGCCCGGGACGTGCCATGCCACGTAGTGATATGCGTGGAAAAACCTTAAACTACAGTTTAAGTACATTGCCATCTTTTACCTACGTCTACACCATTTTAAACAAGGAATGAATGGTACATGCATTGCGTTTGACGTTACGCCAGAACGTGGAGAACAATCATAGATTTTTTTAAACATGTCAATGTTTTTAAAAGAATTAATGAAGTTTATTAATTTACAAAACCTAAGGGTACCTATATTGTAGCTGACAGATGCACACTTCTTCAAAATGTAGGTCTACTTGTGGTTTTAAGCAGTTAGGTGCCTAAAACCACAAGTTTAAAAATCATTTTTAATTTTTATTTAGTCTGTGTCAAGCTGATTTACGACATCGCTGTCGCAGACGCAACAAATTTTTCATATTTCTCAAAACGTGACCTCGGTGACTAACAAACAATAGTGAAAATGTGATTTACCTATAACAATCTGGGAACCTACCTACTTTGATCCGAACGTTTAATATAAGGAAATACCATAAACCACAGTGAATGACGTTTTAGTGTACAGATTTTGTTCAGGGTGTTAGTTTGAGATGGTGCATTGAGGGCAGCTAGTGCAACTGCAGTACAAGCTTATGAAAGGAGTCTGTTGAGGAACACATGCATGAAAGTTTTTGTTTAAAACTTTATTTGTGTTGTTGTCTGTCGCGGACTGAACCTTAGCCGCTTCCCAGAGCGGTAGAAAAAGCCGAGTGAGTATGCGGTCATCACTGTACAAACCTAAGTTGATGGCGCTACCGCTATGGGTGGCGAAACTTACTTGTGAAACTATGTAGGCTCGCTCGTTTAGTCACTAGATTTGAGGGGTGTTGGGAGGGATGTATTTGTCGTTTGCCCCGCGCTGGACGGAAAATTTCTCGCAAAGCAAGCGCAGAGATACCGTTTACTTGGGCGATAATAGTTTCGCCCGTTTTTCTGTAGCTACTCTATACAAAATACCCGACGGGATTCCGCCGCTCAAAACCGAGCGAAATCTATCGCTACCGCTCTGGGTAGCGGCTACCCCGTAGGTCTGAAAAGGCCTTTTAGCCAATTGCACAACGAATACGTCTTGAGGTTTTAGTCGAGGTTTTAAGACAAAAGCTTAACTCCAGTCAGTTAGAAACTATCGTCGCCTATCGAAAGCACTAGAGGGGAAATGGTACAAACGTTTTTAACTGTTCCGTGGTCCACATTATTTTACGTATAGAATTGGAAATTAAAAGACACGATGGCTAGTGCTCGAAAGTTGCTCTAGAAGTGCATGCTTAATTGTACTACAGACGCCAAAAAATGTCAGCTGAAAGCTTTCAGAAGTTGGTTTCTCTCCAGCCTTGATAATAGTATCACCCTTATTATCTACTCATCAGTTTTAAATATTTTATCAGTGCGTCTGCATCGCTCAGACAAAAGCCGCGTTGTTCTCTTATCGCAAGCAGGAGACTGTATGTCTCCACGTTTATCAGATAGTGTCTAGTCTACAGTGCATGTATTATCCACCAGTATACCTCGACAATGTTCCGACGGAAAGCAGCCTAAAAACAACTAAGCTTGTTAGCTTAGCTGTAGTACACGTGTCAAAATTTTAATACATTAATTATTGAGAATGATTTGCGCTATGAGTAAAGCTGTCATCTTATAAACATCAGATATTTTCTATTTTTTAATTCAGTTCGTCGTCTGTGATTTAAACCTACGCACAAACTTATGCCGTCTAAAATTAATTTTGATGAATGAATATTGCGATTCTAAATAGTTTGGCTTTCGACTGATTTTAATTCTAACATCTGAATATTTTCGAACTGGCCGCGAGTTTGTCATACACGAATGCGTCAGTGTTATTTTTTTATTTAATGGTGGCAGGTGTCAGAATACATGAACTGGATCGTTAATATTTGGTGATTCGGTTCCGGTTTGGTTTCCCATTAGCAACAAAAATAAGATTAGGGCAAGATGAAAATTTATTTCTGTGCTTTGCCAGTATTTGGATGAAATTAATCTTGAATTTCATTTCTCACTCTTCACTCCAACAATAAAATGCTAAAGTAAAATATATAGTGTGTTAAAAAATTATTTGCAAGAATTTCGTGTACATGATCAGTATCATCTAAAAAACCAAATTTAACAAAAAAATTGAGCGATGTAAATTTTTCACAGTTAAAAGCAATTTAGCAAAACCATTTCTATGAATCTACACCATACGCAGGAATGCGCTACCCCCTCCCGCGCTCCCCGCCCCCCCCCCGCCCGCTGTCCCCTCTACCCCCCGCCCGCTGTCCCCGCTACCCCCCACCCGCGGTCCCTGTTACCCCCTCCAGCGATCCCCGCTACCCCTTCCCTCCGGCTTCCGCGGTCCCGCTCACTTAGTCGCCCGATAAACGTTGCGCGCGAAGGGTGTCTCGCACTCGCTACTTACGAGTGCTCGCGCAGTTTCTATTAGAGTAATCTAGTAGGTTTTCATTTTATTACATAAGTTTTTATTTTTACAAAGTCGGTGAAAGTTTTTCTACCAGCGATTGTTGTGATGCCGGCAGGCCCCGGCCCTCCCGTGACGTTGAACAGCAAGTGTTGGACTACTTCAACGACCATCTATACGCTACGCAGGTCAGGAGTTTAGAACTTAGTCATGAGTAGGGTTGCCAACATTTCTTCGACGAAATATAGGATTTTAAAAACTAAGCTTTAAAAAAATAGTACCTACACTAAAAAAAGAATAGTATTTTATTAAATAAATAAATTTTACAAAAATATATTTGTTTTTTATAAAAACTATATTTGTTTGGACTTCTTGCATTTTTATATCTTTTGTCCAAAATAAAAGTGTCATAATTGAGTATTTAGTTTTAATTTTAATTAAAACTGAAAATAAAATAAACTTGAACTTGATGCACTTTCATTATCGCTACCACTTTCCATAACTTATTTATTTAGGACTTCAACTTCTCAAAAGAAAGAACAATATTATCTACTTAGTTGAAAATAATTACCAAAATATTTATAAAGACCAAACATTCGTTTGACATTGACAAGTTCGGAACGCAGGTAGAGATACATTCGGATTCACTATAGTCAAACCCCAGAATGTGTCGTTTTCTATGAGTGGTGGGGAACATTGTTATGGGAAATCTACCTGGAGAGACGACGACTCTTTCTCGGGTTCGACTACACACAATACACGCTATCGCACCAGTCTCAAGTTAACGTAAAGGCACGTTCACAATATTTAAAATGAAAGATTTGTTTGTTAGATTTCGGTGTTGAAAATATAGTATTTTTGCGTACTATATTTATTCCACAGTATGGTATGGTATAGTACGTAGACCTGAAATACAGTACAATTCTATATGTTATAGTACGGTTGGCAACCCTAGTCATGAGTCACGTCACATTGCTTGGAAAGATTTCGAACCACGGCTTAGATTTTGTAGGTGTTTGGTGGATGAACCTGCTCGAAAAATTCTTTGAATATACGTGTGCACTTTTAGAAGATTGGTTTTTTAAGCATACCAACTTATCGAGCTTACTTAATTTAAAAACTACTGATACCTATCTCTGTCGGTTTTGATTAATTTAATTGGCCATTAACATAAGCTCTATGTATGTATGTCCGATAAATTCCAATCCAACGTCTGAGAAATATTATGTAAAATTAAGAATCATTATGATAACGCGCGCGGACTTGCGAAAGGCTCGGATCTGCGTAGTGAAAATATTGCATATCTTTGAAACGGATGTAAATATATAAAAAAAATATCTTGAATATTTTTTTAATTATTTTTTTTAACAACTTCTTAAATTTTTTGCAGTTGATATTTTAACACCTTATATGTATAACAGCTAAACTTCTGTGATATACGTGCGTGATATACCGAAGCTTTTTTTACAACCTTCCACCAGCCATAAGGCACATAAATATCTTATCGGGTGTACACATCTACATAATTCTTGATGAGAGACCTTCAATTATCCGGCCGCATTGTCGGGGCCTTCACGTAGGTGTCCACTTTTTCCGAAACCGTTATTTGTTCAATATATGGACAATGCACCTTAATACCAGACGAGGGTAGCGTGTAGCGTAGCAAGGATTTAAAGCGTTACAAAATGTGTTTAGGTACTTTCAGTTAGATTATCGAAAAATATCGGATTGGTATTTTTTTAACCGACTTCTAAAAAAGGAGGAGGTTCTCAATTCGGATGATTGTATTTTTTTCTTTTTTTTTATGTTTGTTCGGGCATGACTCCGTCGCTTGCCAACCGATTTGAAAAATTTTTTTTTGGTTGAAAAAGGTATACTTCCCAAATGGCCCCATTGAAATTTAATCAAAACCGGTTCAGTAGTTTGGTAATTCAATCCAAATAGCTGGAAAAAATATGTGGAATAATCATCATGTATACGAAATTGCGTATTTTTGCTTTCCTGTGACTTTTCAGTGGTGTTGTTAGGTATGGGGTACCACTAAAAAGTGAAAAATAAAAAACTTTTTCACACTTTTGAACTTTGTAGTGTCTTTTGGAAGTCGGTTTCTTTTTTGTTTTATCAAATTAATAAAACATTGGCATTTTTCGTTTACTTGAAAAAAGAAAAAATTCGTGTCTAATATTTTTGGCAATCTCGTGTTTTTAGTCATCTATCATATTATTCAGTGCGTTGGTAACATACCTAACCACACAATCGTTTATTGTGACGGATTTGTTTTCGCGGTTTAGCGGTATATTCCAAATGTAGAGTTTTAGAATGGAAACTGTGACGTTT
This sequence comes from Melanchra persicariae, assembly GCA_947386135.1. NCBI lineage: Eukaryota > Metazoa > Arthropoda > Insecta > Lepidoptera > Noctuidae > Melanchra > Melanchra persicariae. Next base: position 3,561,279 of record OX376643.1, read on the forward strand.
ACACCCAGTATTGTGTACCTAACTACACCTAACGTTTTATTTAAAATATTCTCAAGTTTCAACTCAGTCAAGGTTTGTAACCATTCCGTACCGATAAACTATAATAATAATAAACAAAGGAGATTCTCATTAAATGGTAATTTATTCGGTACTATTATTATACCTAATGCCTGTTTTGGGGTTTAGAATATTCTGCACAGTTTAAAATAGTTGCTATGGCGTCTTGGCTTACGCCCGCACGTGATTTAACCCGGCAGCGTCATGGGGTTGGGTCAAAATGAACTGAAACATTTTATTTTGCACTAATAGGTACATATTAAATTAATCCATCGAACCAATGATGATATCGAAGTTTCTTTTAATTTTACTCCAATTGTGGCTTTGATATTTAAAAAACCTGAATAAGTATTTTTAGGGTTCTGTAGTCAACAAGGAACCCTTAAACATATAAAGCAATGTTCGTCTGTCTGTCCGCGGTTTAGCTCAGAGACTCTTAGCACTAGAAAGTTGTAATTTGGTATATTAATCACGCTGACAAAGTGGTAAAATAAAATCTTGAAAAAAAATTCGCAAACGTAAAGTGGCGATGAGTTTTCTATCGTCTATGCCATGTTGTGGGATGTCGTTAGATAGCTCGTTTAAAAATGTTGGAATGTTGGAAGTGTGAAAACCATTTTTCAATCCAAGGATCCGTTCCAGACATATTAAGCTTTAAAGTGCTAATTTTTGTTAGATTGTGTCCCCCCCTCTGCCAACAAAACGGTTGTTTTGGAGACGTGAAAAAATTCATAATAGTAGCATATATACATAAACTAGCTGTCCCACCGGCTTCGCTCCCGTCAACTGGCTACCTACACCTACCCTACCCTACACCTAGCTCCCCTTCTAAGCTACCTCCCCACCAATTTTCAGCCAAATCGGTTCAGCCGTTCTTGAGTTATAAAATTACAACGAAAAATGGCATTGATTTTTATATATATAATAACGAATTTAACAGAAAAACTAACACAGCTAACTAGGCTCAAAAAGTTATTTATAGTCGATCAACTTATAATGAAACTGGATAAAAAGTTCGTAATAATTCCATAGAAAATGACCTAAAACTACATATTGTCCTTGTAACTTTGTATTCTTACAGTGAAATACGTACTGGTTATTATTCGCCTATATGGTTTACGGGACGAGCAACTACGAAACCCTTACTGCGCGTGGCCCGATACGCACTTGGCCGGTTTTTTTTTATGGAATCATAGAAATACAAAATCTTAAATGGTCGGGTCAGAACGACCCACCCGCACGGCTGCGTACTGTTTTTCCACCGTCATGACACCGCCGCTATCGGATTAATACCTAGTGTTTATTTATTATCATCAATCTTGGTAGGAAATCTTAGCGCTCAATGAAATACTTTTTCAAACTTTTCCCCTCACTAGAAATTTCTCCTGCATCGTTGGTGCGTTAACAAACATAAAAACTCACATACACAAAAAGCCAGACCCGGAACAACTATCCGTATGCCATACAAATATTTGTTCCGTGTGGGAATCGAACCCGCAACACGCAGCGCAGCAGCCAATCGCTCAACCGTGTCGTCGTATGAATATGAAGGAAATGATCAGTACCTTTTTCAAAATGCTTTGCACTGTGTAACGCAGTTAAGGTCTTTTAGTACAATGATTACCTTTCTACATGCTAGAAACACTATTAACACGCTTTTCCTTATTTTCAGAAAATTGAAGACAAATCCTCAGACTTCTCCGATGATGCACAGGAGGAGACTAGTAAGTATCTTTCTAATCTACTAAATAACATTACACATTAAAGATTCCTAAGCTTGCACAAATAACTCAACTTCTCAGGTTTTGGGCAGTCATCCCCGCTACCAAGTACCTATGTTGGCTAGTGGTATCATTTATCGAAAAACGGTTCGGGCTGATACGAGGGAAGTCCTAGGAATTATTAATTCTAGGATTTACGATACTTAAATTCAGTTCTGCTAATCATTATGCGTTAAATAACATTTTTGAAATGCCTAAGTGGGACCATATTTTCGTGATATCAAATTAATGATTGAAAACTACTTAATTTCTACCTGTGGGTGCGTGAATTCCGGAAATTGTCCCAAGGGAACACACTCCCTTGATAAAAAGTAGTGCTATTATAGTATACCTAGGTATATGTCGCCGCAGCCTACTTACTAGCTTAATCAGCCGTTTCATTAAAAACCTTGTCTTTTATTTTAACTGCGCCGTATGTGGCCGTCAGCGACATAATCTAATGGCATGGAATAAATGCCACTTAGAACGTTGAAAAATAGGCTAGGTTTTTAATGAAACGCCTGATTAAGTTAATTGGTTGTGACATATAAATATATAGTAGGTATATGCTATTCCAGACTATAATCTATCTCTGTGCTAAATTTCATCCAGATCCTTACAGCTGTTCCAGCTTGAATGCGTAACAAACATACATCCAAAATTTCGCATAGTAAAGTAAGAAGTAAGATTTTTGGAATACTTAAGTGGTGCCATATTTTCGTGACATCAAATTATCACAAATATTTAACTAACATTCCTGACTGCCGCTACTTTCTGCTAGTTTTACGTTAAAAGTGTATATTATGATGGTGAGATTTCCAAAGTCTGGGCGCTTGCTTGCATCACAAAACATCGACCACCCGACCTATGGGCTATTCATACCATCGCGCTCAATCGTTACCAACCACTGGCACGACTCAATATTCATAGGAGGCTTTCATACCAAATACCAGCCATATTTTTTGGTCCAGGCGTTTAATCATATCTGTGTTTTATTTCAATTAATGCGTCATAGTGGAGGTTTGTTTACGTCCAAATAATGTGGGAGATACTTATTTGCTGTCTTTACCTTAATATCCTCGTCTGTATTAAACATTCGTTTAGCATATTAAACATTTAATTTACCTGTCTGTCGGTAATTAATTATAACCACTTTGAGTATGTCAGATGTTTTCCAACTAACAAATCATTCATTTAACTATAAACATCCTTATTTTGATTGCAAATTCATCTCGGTACGCGTTAACTAGTTGCAACTGACGGAACAGCCCACGGTTTACAAATAATACACGAAATTTGTTTGAAGATGACTGATGCTTACTATTTGCATCTGATGCATTGCCAGAGTGCAAACGTATGCACCTTTGACTCGGTTCGACCATTAACGTTATTAATTTCTGTTATTTTCATAAGATTGTAAGTGCAACTGAAGTGTGCTTTGCGTCATAATTCTAAATGAAATATCATTGGGTCATGCATGGTTCAATTCGATTGACCGAGCAATGTTTATTGATCTGTGTAAAGGTGTTTAATTACTGTATCGCGCAGGTGGGTTCCGATTCCGACTTAGGAAAAGCGGTTACGGTTAGGTAATTCGATCTTAGGTCGGGATTAGTGAGATTAGTCTTACAGTTTTTGATGAAAAAAATTTAAAAATACTTATGCGTATTTATGAGATTTTCCGGTATGTACTCGGCAAAGTATGCTAGGTATGTCACGTTATTCGGATAATTCGTCACACTGATTCTGATTTTTTTCTATAAAAACAAGCAAAAAACAACGACATAATTATTTTGAATGTCGATCTCAGTTTAAAGCTTGCCTTAATTTTTGACGTTTGCTTTGTCGTTGAGATGATATTGCGCGACTACCCGATTTTAAAGATTATTAAGAACGGGAATTCGTTTTCCGTATAAAGGTCATGCATATGAGATCTGCTAAAACGTATGATGAGGTTAGCCTCATGATGCATTTAGCACATCTGATTAATGAAGGTTCCCCTAAATGACGTTAATCAGTAATAAGTCCGAGCGGTCACTACGTAAATTAACGCGTCGCTGAAACATTTCCGATACCTATAAATGCTGCAGGCGCTTAGCATTCTTAGCATTTGAGCTAAAAAGCTAGTCGCTTACGAAAACAACCCACAATTTTGCTCATAGAAAATTAAAGTTGTTACTCTACGTGAATTACATACTTAATTTAGTAGTTAGTAGTGTGCTTAGCAAATACAACGAAATCTTTTGAGGCATTTAGGAAATGTTAAGCGACGAATTAACAAGTCAATTAGCAAAATATTTGCGCGTTTGTCTAGCTGTCTGCACATCCCAAATTACTAGTCTTTTAGATTTTAAACTAAACACATACTAAAGAAACACACACATACTAGAAAAGTTTGCTGTACCTACGTACTCACTTAAGTACAGCAAACTACATACCTATTTCCTAACGGGTACCAGCCTATTACGAAACGTTTAATGTATTATTCCATATATTAAATATTCTTGAATGCATTGAATTTAGTTATATGGTTCTAGTTTCCTAACAGAGCAATTCGTGACGTCTAGAGAAACACTTATCCTATGTATCATGGAGGTATGTAAAGAAGGCTATGCATGACACGACTGGACTCGCAAGTACGCAGTCAACACTCGTAAGGGCGCGTTCTCACTATGTCGTGACGACAGATTATCGTGTCGTTCAAAGCGTTGTGGCTTGTGTATTTAAATGGAGGTGTTCACATAGGACGAAACGATTAACGGTCGAACTGTCGTCACGACATAGTGGGTACGCGCCCTAAGTCGTATGTTCTAACTTTGTTTACCGCTGAATAGGTCTTCTTAATTGGGCATTTAGCTCGCACTCAAAACACTGTTTGACGAGTTTGTGTGCCAATTATCCTTGGTTTTCAAAACTTCTTGTCTCAAAGGAACTAGATACATAGTTTGTGACGTATAAATGCAGGAAATTATTATAAGTGTAATGCAGTAGCAAGACCAGGGTGTCTTCCGGTAGCTATAGAATCTACTATTTTATTAAGTTACTATGTTAATTTTATGTTTAAACTATCATCTATATATTAACGTCTTGTTATCGTAAGTCGGGGCAAGTGGGGTTCATAACGAATCGTATGAAATTGTTTGTACGGGCAACTGCAGAGAATTAATTGTGCGGCGGTGCAATTTCTAAGCTGTAGCTTGCAGCGTTACTTGTAGGGCGAAATTAGACAAGCAATCCATGTGAAACAGTGGTATTGATCTGCATGCTAATAGATTGGAAGCCGATCCCAACATAGGAAAAGCCTAGGCAGATTGGCAAACATTATGTAGGTTTCATGAATGTGCTACCAAATGAAACAAACAGAAACAAAACTAGCAACCACAATCCGCTACCGTCATCCTTTGAACCATCACCACACGTAATATACTTCTGTGTGTATACTGCTTATGCTGCGACCACACTACCTTACCGTATATCGCCCGTTTACCGCAATTATTATAGAATTAAATTACTGTCTTACCGCGTGAAGCGGTGTGGTTACACTACAGTTAACCTAGATATGACAATGAACTAGGCATAGATATGGACATTTTTATGATTCTTCTGTTGGGTATCCCATAGACTTGGTTCCGATTGGAATGCTTCCAAAAACTCGAGCACCCTTTCATTTGACCACTCCTTGTTGGTCGGCTCGTGCGTTCATCGTTCGTTTCCGTTGAGTTCATGCCGCACACTGAAAAAACTAGTGTGACCACTTCACGCAAAAACTACCGCTTTAATCGTCATATTGATTGATATTATAAAATTATGGCAATAAATAGTGGCGACACCTAGGTGTTGTTTCAATTATGGCCATAATTATTGCCATATATCACGGTAGTGTGGCCGTAGCATTAGAGAAATAGTTAATAATGGTATAGCATCTTTGTCAGTAAATAAATAAACTAAAGCTGCTTTTACTGTAGGTAAGGTCGGGTCGGAAATTTTTTCAATTTATTTTTCGAGTTCCTGAAAACCATTTGACGTAGTTGTAGACTTATTTTTTTTAAATAGCCTATTGTGTCCCTCTGCTATCGTTACAGACACTCTTTTCTTGCATTGTAGTCTGTAACCTATGAAGAAATAAAAAATCGTTCACCACATTTCCAAGTGCAACATCAAAATTACATAAGACAGCCCCCTTAACCGTTAGTACTATAAGCCCAAAATCGCTCTGCAATACTTAGTATTGTAGCTGGGGTGGAGAAGGACCGGTTCGTATCATTGTGATGAAAGGATAATTCACCTAGACTCTGCGTTGCCGAATGCTAGGTGCTCATGGTGCGCCGGCCGTCTGGGGGATTTGGTACCCAATAACGTCGCTAGGGGGCTCCTTTCATACACCCCACCGGTTACGAACCAACTAGCCGTAGCAAGATTTTGGGTCGCTCAATTCTAAATAACTGCCGTGCCGTACTGAAGCTGGGAAGGAGTGGCGTAACAAAATCACCAGCACATTTAGTAATTTTATGGCGTGTTTTGTGGCCATTGCACAAACTGTAGTTATCTTTTAACTCCGAGTTAGTTCGAACCTGGGGCCAGTATGTATGACATATTTATTATTTAACCCCGTATTAGCAACTAAGGGCCATTTTCGCCAAGCCAAACTGATCGCGATCAGCGTATAAACCACGTTTATGAGCTGTCAGTGTCACTATTTTTCTATGGAATATTGACGCTGACAGCTCTTGAACGCAGTTTAGATGTACTGATCGCGATCAGTTTCATTGGTGAAATCCGCTCTTAGTCGGTTAAAATATAACTGGTTCGCGCAAAAGGGCCTTACGAGTTTGATATCAAACTCATCTTCAAATCGACGTTAATTTATGAACATCTCGTTGTAATCAAATTATGGATACCGAATTTGTTTACAATATTGAAGACAAAAGAACAGCGGAGAACACGATGCCGACTTGTTTACATTGAAAACGTTTTGTTTGTCATCACCAGACAATTAGGTATTGCAACGAGTGAGTGATAAGCGTTCTCTTGGCCAGCCAACAAATACTCAGGTCAATTTTGGCATTGAATGGTCAATAGTTAGGGTAGTAAGCTAATACATCGATGTGTATTAAATTATCATCATCATTTCATTCATCAGCAGAATAAATAGTAAATTAGTAAATAGTCCATTGCTGGGCCTTTTTTAGGATTCCATATCCTATTACTAAGACTCCGCTGTCCGTCTGTCTGTTTGTCGGTCTGTCACCAGGCTCTATCTCATGAACAGTGATAGATAGACAGTTGAAATTTTCACAGAAAAATAATATAAATACAGCCGCTATAAAAACAGAATAAAATAAATATTTAAGTGGGGTTCCCATACTACAAACCTGATTTTTTTTGCTGTTATTTTTTTAATAGGTAATGGTACGGAAACCTTGGGGCGCGATTCCGACTCGCACTTGGCCGGTTTTTGTTTATGGATGGGAAATCATCAAATGACTCCTTACGCTCTGGGTGGAGCGGGAGGGAGTGTCAGACTCTTACTGACTAAAACCCATCCGCGCTCTCCTAGTGCCCTTTGCGTTCCAGGGCCGTAATAGGGTTCCGTTGGTAACCTCTCGGGAACGGAACCCTAAAAATAAAGTGACCAGTTGTCCATTTGCACTAATTCGCAGGTAGATTGTTATAAACAAGAACGTACAAGAAATTAGTACCGTACGAGTATGAAATAAAAGGTTTATAATATTTGGTAAATGTTTATTCATTATTTGTGAGGACGATGCACCTAATACTGATAGGCACAACGTACATACCAGCACAGGTACATAATGAATTGCTAAATAGGGAGATGTGTTCACATCCGCCGAATTCTTCGGAAAATACACCTGTAGGAACCTATTGTTGACACATGGTGCAATAACGGTCATTGACCGAGATAGATAATTAAATTGATATTGATTGGTTGGAATTTTTTGGGGTAGCACTAAAAAGTGAAAAACAGAAATAAAGACAAAGCTGTCCTGAATCGACTTCTATCGTGCGTGATCCTTTACGTTCTCTACTAATGAAAAACTGTACCTACATAATTTATTGTTCACGAAGGGATACCTATTATGAAAAGGTCAATATATTTTATTTCAAGTTTATCTGGCGCCTACTTTATTACACCAACATTTCAATAGATGTGTTAAGTTTATCAGAATAAAGTATACAGTTTAGCAAATAGATAGAAATTCAACTTTAAATGCAGAAATGATGATGGTTCCGTATGGTGTCGGACGTAAAATAATAGCCTTTACTCCCGTTGTCCCCGTATGCCATATCCCCGTCACGGGGACAACGGGACGTGATTAAATTTATTTGCCGTCGGCTAACGGGGAAAACGGGAAGTAATTTATTTTTTATTATTTATTAAATTTCCTTTGTGGGGACAACGGGAATATACTAATAATAGCAACATCCCATAACTTCCCGTGGGTGTCGTAAGAGGCGACTAAGGGACTCACCAGAGAATGGGCAGCAGCATTCTCTGTAGGTACATTGTTACAGCTACACTACGATCGCCAACCGTGGCACGCGTGGCGATTATGGCAACCCCCCCTTTGGGGGAGGCCTATGTCCAACGGTGGACGTCTTTCGGCTTTCTTCAGGGCCTGCACTGTAAAAACGGGAAAACGTTGCTCAATTTTCATCAGTTACCAACTGCAGCAGATGAACAGTCTAATCCACACTTGACCGGCAACTGTCACCTATTTGTCTAGTTACAGTAATTATCAGTTCGTTGCTTAGTCTATATACAGATAAAAGACGTCATCAGTATTTTTACGTGCCGCGACTCAAGATAATCACCGTATAAATGGCTGAGCACAACTCACCCCGACTATATAATTAATAATTGACTCTCTCTCGACAGTCGCTTATCTGTGACCTCTTCATAGAAGGTCGCGTCTTGTGTTACTCATTGCTACTTAGAGGGTATAAATTATGCCAAAAATGCCCCAATTACATTGGTCTACAAAATTCGACTTTTAAAAAGTACTCTCGGGGTAAAGTAGCTTTTTTTGTTGATGTTCACATGCTGAATACGAAAATAATCATTAAAGGTTAAAATTAGTTTCCGTTTTTAAGAAGAAAAAAGAAATACAAGTTTTTTTGCAAAAAAATAACAGAAATGTTCGTTTAACGATTGATGTCTACTAACTAAATAAATGTCAAAATTATCAATTTGAATGGGGGTGCAATCGTTAAATCCGGAAGATATCATATAAAAACCTAACCTAACCTAATAAAAATAAAAAAATATATATATTATAGAATTTCATTTCAAATTAACTATTTTAAACATTTATGCTACAATAACTTTATGTATTAAAGATCTCTTCTAATAGTTAAAATTATTTCGAATTGTTCCACTGTAGACTAGTGTTACTGACAGAAAATTACTTTGAATATCCTTAACTATTTCCATTATAGTACTTACATAGGTTTATTGAATTTGACGTTATTAGGTTCTTACTTCAAAGATAGGGTAGGATTGTGTCTAGCGATTTGGCTTTGTGAATTCTTGTAGGAATTATGTTACTCAAAACCTTGCTAGCGTCGGAGATATGTACATATTATTTTTCTCTCTTTTACATGTTTGTTCTAAGAATTCTGTCCTGACGGAATTATTTATTTATTTATTTAATCTTTTCTTTCTTTTTTTTTTCTTCTTTTCTGGCCGCGGAGACGTCGACACACGACACCCTTCGGCCAAAACTCTTCTTTGAGGAACATCTCGAGCTGATGCGTTCGAACCCGCACCACAAAAGACTTGAAGTTTGTGTTGTGGCGCGACTCCAACTTCTCGACCCTCAAAGTCCAGCTGGTCTTCACTCTCATGTACTCCACGATCACCTCAACCATAGCTGAGTGATGTAGCCGCCGGGACACGTACAGCTGCGTCGAAGGTGTTGCTGGGCGCAGCAGCATGTTGTTGTTGTTTGTTGCAGCTGAATCTTGTTTTACTTTGAGAATACAAGGTATAACAAAAAGTTTTAAAGGGAGCAGAAATTCTTCACAGTCTTCCCAATTGGCTCGTAGCTCTCTATAATTAGCTGAATTTTTGATAAGACTGGATCGAACCCTATTGCTCCATATGACATCAGAGAAATACTGAGTCATTAGCTGTAAAGTAAATAGGCGTAGATAAGCCTTCTTGCAATCGATTACATTTCAACAGTCCTTTTCTGAATTTGCAATTATATGATTTAGTTGGGTCTTATTTATTCTTCACTAGCTTCTACCAGCTGCGGCTTCGCCCGCGTGAAAATCGGAAATAGCAAGGTTTTCTGATTTGTATTGTAAATTTTTACTCAGGAAACACCCACCCTACACCTTCCTTACACCTATCCTACCTACATAATTATACCAGCCCAAAAATACTATGACATGTTTCTGGTATCCTGGTGCCATGCCTCCTCGCTCCGGTACCATGGATTGAACCAGGGCCCGACGTGAGAGGTTGCCGCCGCCGATCACAGATCACCTTAGCCGTAATCGGTGTTCGCTATGACCTGATATTTAAAGCCATTTGAGGCATCGTACTTTGTAAAATCCGCTATATTTACTTACTAATCGCTTGCTGCTCGGAGCATGACCTCGTCCTATAAATTATAGTTTTATCTTTTACTTACCATATAAGGTTAACCACTTTGTTTCACACTGCTTGGTTTACCTGTACCTATGTATACACTTTTACGACCGGAAGAAATATTTAATCGCTCTAATGTGTATAATCAACTAATCAGTTTATCGTGACTCGATATGTATTATTATTATCGATGACACGAGATAGGTATTCAAAACAAGCACTATGCCAGCGGCGCCACAACTCTGTATTATCTTACCTCCATCGAACATAGCTCTATAATCTCGTTCGGAAATAATTTCTTCTCGTTACCTTTCAACACAGACTTTCAGCGTCCTCACAGCTGAGTGAGCAAAAGCCTCATTTTTTCTTGTGCCAGCCGCGTCCACGTTCTACCGTCTTCTTTTTCAAGTCGATGGTTAATTATATTGTTTGGGCCCAGTAGCCACGTTACCTACGACAGAAGTATTTTCTCTTAATTCTACCTTTTAAGAATGGTATACATACGTTCGTGTGCTCCTTGTTAAACGTAATAACTAGCTGTAGACGCAAAACTTCGATACCTACATCCAATTAAGACACCTCGCCCTAAGTTCTAATGTCGACGTTTACGTTCGGGAGACTTACGTCCCTTTGCGTTCATCAGACGTGTAAATGCAATACATACCTATAACATTGTCGTCATTCTCGATGGGCAAGAAAAGGTGTCAAATATCTAGATATTATCTCTCTGCTATACTTAATCCCGGTTTTAAAAGTCTCTTCAAATAATCTTTTGTCGAGTATCTCTTGAACTGATGGGTTGTTATTATTTCCGCAAAAACATCTCCGCCAACACGATTTGACAGCTGATAAGCTGATCATTTGCTCTTAGAATTTCATTCATCGCATTGTTATATTAAGCAGGCCTTTTATGGATGGGAAATCATCAAATGACGTCTTCCGCTCTGGGCGGAATTGAAAGCAGTGTAAGACTCTTACTGACTGAACCCCATCCGTGTTCCTCCATATTATGCCCTTTCCGTCCCAGGGTCCCGGTGACTTCTTTTTCGAACAAATTCCGCAGGCCCGGCAGGCACTGGCTGTAACGGCCCCGTCTGCTATGCTGAAATCTCTTTGAGGCGCGCGTGGAACACAATACGCCGACGACCCGGGCCTGATTTTGATCGGACGGCGAGCCACCTAACGCTCGCCGTCCAGAGGCCTGCGCCTACGGTGGCCGGGAATCGCCCTGCGACTCCTGACGCCCGGGGCTTCTTCTTTTGCGGTGGCTGGGGCGTAAAGTTTGCCTCTTCCTCACATGGCCTGCCTCCTCGTTCGCTAGCATTACTGCGACTGCGTGACTGCTCCCCATGGCCCCTCGCTCCGCACCATGGGTTGAACCAGGGCTGGAAGCGAGAGGCCGCCGATCGCCTCGACGAGGACACGGTGGTTCTCCGCCCAAGCAGGGCAGACCTCCACCGTATGCTCCACTGCCTCCTCCGGGCGATCCATACAGTGGTGACACCTGAGCGTGTCCCCGCCGAATTCGAAACAGGTAGCTCCTGAAACAACCGTGTCCGATGAGTACCTGCATCAGGTCAGGACAAAGTCAGGTAACGTGCGCGAGGGCTCTCGCCTCAAGATACTATGGCGACAATCCGGCAAAGAGGATTTACCAGATCTGGCCAGCGTCGCAGTGAATCAAATTTTATTATTATGTTGCTATCGGTGCCTATACAGTTGTTATATTATGCAAACTCAATAACCATCTTGCAGACGTCGGTAGATTTTAAATGCGATTTAACTTTAGCATTCCTTATCTGTTAGTACTTCTACAAATCAAATCACTAACTACGAAGTTTATTTTCACATTTCTGAATGGCCCATCAATTGTTTGCTACGCCACTATGAATTTCGTACAACAATCTTAATGATAACACCCATCAAATGATAAGAGATACGAACAAAAAATTGTTACACGGTTTTAGCGTAACGTTCGTAAAATTGCCTGTTTAAGTATTATGTTATAAGCCTGCTAGCCCGTCGCGACTGTTCCGTATCATTTTCAAGGTATATTATATCATTTGTAAGCACGTGCATTAAGATAAAATAACAATAAAATAAAATCTCTGTTGCGGTGAATCCAAGTGCGAGTCATGCCTACTGAAATACTGTTAATATCTAGGGTTAGACTGTTTTTGAAACCCGTAGTTACTGGGCTATCCAATTCTGCCAACTACAGGATCTACAGTCAGTTCAGTCCGTTGACAGACATGATGGACAGGCAATCAGATGTTGTATCTAGTTTCGGCAATCTAAATTTAGAATTGAATAGCCCCGTTGGCTGGCGTCCTTTGAGGCGGGCCCCTAAAATGACTTGGTCGATATTTACGTACAGAATCAACAAAATATGGAATCCTAAAAGTAGTGTGCACCGATTACGTATCAGCTGGTTGATAACAATCGCTATCAGTAACATTTATCGATACAAATCAGCCTTGCTTTACTAAGTCTATGAGTTGTAACACTTGTTACGATTTAGCGTGATAGCGCCATGTAGAGATAGCAGGACAAAATGGTAGCGACTGATTAAATCTTCACTGTATCGAATTGGGGACTAATTGGCCAATAATTCATCGATTGTTAATAAATGTTAAAGAGCTTCGCGCTTGTTGGTGAATCAATCAGTATCAAGTATCCATTATTTCGTTTTACGATCACGGAGTAGCTTTTAGTGGATATAAATATAAAGTCTATGAGAAAACGGAGGGTTTTCCAAGATCATTTTGCCTCGGAAAAGGTCGTCAAGCGGTACACGTATTGTCTTCATATAGACGTTGGTACAAAAGTTTTCATAAATATGTAAACAGTGTTAGACGTTATCGTCATGTACGCACATTTGTTGCAAGGCTGTGAATTAATTATTACGCGTTAAACTAAGTACCTAGTTCTATGGAACACATTATTTATGGCTAAGAGCGATCCGATAGCCGTGTTATTTTCTTGTTTCTTCTCCAACACTGCCAATGGTCTCGCCAATACACAAAATGTATCATTAACATATTCTTATCCAGTATGACATCAAGAGCTTGAATCATCATTAACCCAATGATTAACAGATATTCTTATATTATTTACAGTCATTTCAAAAGTGACTTCCTTTCATTATTTCCTATGTATCATCTATTCATCTTTTTCTATTAATTTCTCAATAGTATATCTGCTTCAATTGGAACGGTTGTAAGCCCAACCGTAGACTCTTAGTATCTGGGAACTCAGTAATGATTCTGTCAAGACGAGCCAAGGAAAGCGGAGGTCGACCCCTACCTTTTCTCAAAGCGTTTCGTCGTAATTTTAAACCCTCGTAGTTTCGGTCTGGATAACACTAAAGATCTCAATTTCTTTTTTGACGTGATATGGGTTTTGTAGTGTTAAGGGACTGGTCTCGACTTGAAATCTAGTTACTTTTTAACCGTGAAAGCGTTATATTATAACCAGTGATCGGATGATCGGGCGCTTATATACCTAAACTTCTTCCCGTGAAAGAATAATATGGACATTCCTTTCTGAATAAATAAGTAATCCCGGTTTCCCGGGATTGAACATTTTTTTTGAAACAGTTAAGTATAATAAACTTAATGAAATTATAGCAATGGTTATTTTGATTTAGTATCTTTATTTTATTCAAAACAAATGGAATACTTACCTATAAAAAATCGGCTTTTTAAATTTTAAAAAATAACAATGAGAGTTCACAACGAGTTCTAACTTTTGCTCTATTGTCAATTATAGTTTCCGCAGCATACGCGATAAAAGGTTTTTTTTTCACACCTTGTGTTACATTATCGAAGTTTTCATACGGATCCCTAACTTTTTTAAAAATATTAAATAGCCTATGTCCATCAGGGATAATGTAGGATTCTAATGGTGAAAGATTTTTTCAAATCGGTCCAGTAGTTTCGGACCCTATTCATTTCAAACAGACAAACAAATCTTTCCTCTTTGTAATAATAGTGTAGATGCGGGCATTTTTAGCAATCTCAGGAATTTCGTACGATTTCGGGATCCGGAATTCTAAAAGGCATGTCCGTATTATACTTTCGTGGGAATAAAAACAAAGTTTAGGTATATTAGCGCCCGATTATCCGATCACTGATTTATAACGTAGTGGGTTTTGTACATGAGATGGTTTTGGTGGGATATTGTTTGACGTGTTATTTGACTAGCCAGATCAAGCTTTGAAACTGGGCAATGGGCATACAGTCTACTTTCCCTTTTGCTGTTAGCAGAACTATAGCCACAAAAACAAACCACGAATGCTTATGTTCTATGTCTGTATACCTATGCTAATTCATAGTACGTTAGTATCATTAAAACGCGGCTGTTTGCTGAATATCCTACAAGGTGGCCTCACTTCCCAAATTCAAATTATTCATCAGGCTATAACGGTTGACCAACATTTTACGAGTAAATATTATCAACTGTGACTGGTAGGTACTTTCATAAGTAAATACTTACATAATTAGCTGCACTTCTGGGTTTAAAAGGTTAAGTTTATAAATAACTATGAATCAAATACGCGTCTTATTAAAGTCTCATTGCACGCACATTGCTGTCGCACTGTGTTTTATTGCCCCCCCCCGCGTCTTCGCTCCCGTCAACTGGCTACCTACCCATTTTTAGGGTTCCGTACCAAAGGTAAAAACGGGACCCTATTACTAAGAGTCCGCAGTCCGTCTTTCTGTATGTCACCAGGCTGAATCTCATGAATCGTGGTAGCTAGACAGTTGAAATTTTCACAGATGATGTTCTTTCTGTTGCCGCTATAACAACAAATACTAAAAACAGAATAAAATAAATATTTAAGTGGGGTCTCCCATCCATACAACAAACGTTATTACTTTGCCGTTTTTTATAGATAATGGTACGGAACTCTTCGTGCGCCGGCCGGTTTTTTATTCGTCCATCGCTTCTTTTCGTCTCAATGGACCAACTTCATTAACAAGTTCAAGCATTGTAGCAACCTAGACAGCTGTGTCGTCCCACTAGTTAGGCCAAGTTGTATTAGCCCATCATAAAAGCCATCTAGCCGGTAAATTGATCTCAGCCAACTAATAGGTAAAGGCTATCAAACAGTCCATCTCACAGGGCAATTTAGCCCGTGAATATTCTAGTTAGAATTTGCTTCAATAATTAGCCAATTAATAACAGCCGCACAGATCGATCTTCAAGGTTTAGCAACGCTTGCCGAGGTGGGTCCGTGGATGGGTGATCTGATCACACCGAGATTTCTCCGCCTCGGAATGTATGTTAAACGGTTGTTCCTGCTGTTGGCCCAGCCAGTCATTTGTAGAACTTTGACAGTCGATACTTGCGATGTCTGATTTCCTGGCTTTGAAATCTGAAGTGGAAGTAAGATGTATAATTATCGTGCTCAGTTGCGTCCGTTTAGACTGGAAGCCGACACCAACATAGTATGGCAGAGGACGGATTAATTGATTGAAATAAATCAGGTATGATGATGAAAGGGAACTGGAACTGAGACGATGTCTTAGAGAGAAGTGTGGAAAAGTGGCTATATGAATAAGGATTTAAAACTACTTAATGAATTGCGTTAATTACATCGTTTCCCTAATAGTTGAGTGATAAGCCCCCCTAGACAAAAAACTTTTCTGTAGCGTTAACGTCAGACGCTCACGACAAAATGTATGGGAATGACATTAGGTGATGACGTTTCCTTTCCACACCTAATGTCATTCCCATACATTTTGTCGTCAGCGTCTGACGTTAACGCTACAGAAAAGTTTTTTGTCTAGGCCCCAAGTTCATGTTGTGGTCAGTTCTAAGCCAAACTTTGCAAGGCGAACTGTTAGCGTCATAGTGTCGTTAGTGATCATGTTTTTAATGTATCTTAGGATTAGTACATTTTTGTTGATATTTATGAGAAACTAGCTGTGCCCTGCGGTTTTACCCGCTACTCGGCTTCTAATGGTCGTAGCGTGATGTTGAATACCCTAAAACCTTCCTCAAGAACTGGGCTATCAAATACAAAAATATGAATGAAATCGATAAAGTCAGGGGAAATAGTGATTCATTTTTATATAATAGATAAAGACATTAAAAATATGAATAAGGATAAAGGCAAAGAAATATGAAGAATTAGCTTTTGCCCGCGGCTCCGCCCGCGTGGATTTCGGTTATCGCGTAAAAAAGTAACCTATGTCCTTATCCATATCACAGGCTAAATATCTGCCAAATTTTTTTGACGATTCGTTCAACCGTTTTAGCATGAAAGTGTAACAGACAGACAGAGTTACTTTCGCATTTATAATATTAGGGATGGTAGGAAACCCTCCGTGCGCGAGGCCGACTCACACTTAGCCGGTTTTTATGAGTGTGCTCTCGCAGGTCAACCTAGGAGGTTGTCGGCTTACCCGAACTTGCTGTGGCGACCTTAATATAAATATGACACCCTCCAGACAGGGCTTATTAAAAACTTACAAACCAAGCGACTACACGCTAAGGGCACCCCACCTAAGGACACCTTGAGACTCCTTTGAGTGTTTTTCGATATTCTTCATATTTAATGATTTGGCCATTCACGCACATTTTAAAAATTCACCCTGTAGTTATATAAATGAATCCATGTTTTCCCTTGGTCACGCTATAACTTGAGAACGACTTGAACGATATATATAATTATTTTTTTGTTGTGTTCTTAATTGCTAGGGCGAGGTTTGTATGACAGAAAAAAATACAACAGGGCGAAGCCGGGGCGAACCACTAGTTATTACACCTACAACGTTTAATAGAATAAACGCAATACCTCTAAAGGGCTCATTGTACTCATAATTATGACCAACTTTCACTACGGGACCAATACTGAAATCGGGAAAAAAATCGACTGACCCATACATTTACGAGTATGTGCGCATAACTCGACAAAATGTACTGAACAGCTGATTTTTTTTCTTGTTACACGTTGTTGAAAGATAGGTACTTATAATATAGATACATACTAGAAATATAATATGTAAGTATGTCTATTATCCACAGAAAAACAAAAGGTTAATTAAATAGATAGTTAATCCAGTATTACACAATTACTGTAGGTATTATTAATAACATAGCTGCAGTCAGTTTATTAATACGTTAGAATATTATGCTATGTTGACATTGAGTATGTGAAGTCACATTTTTAATTAAATTTATCCCTATCACATACATGAGATATCCTCAATGATATTACTAAAAAGCTTTGTTATTAATATACTGATGCTTTGTTTAGAAAATTTAAATTTCATTAAGGGAAAGACACCGTCTCGTCTACTAGATAGCTGAAAATCAAAGGAAAATATTTGCTTTTGAAATTGCTTGTACTGCCGTACTTTGATAGTCGTATGAAGTAGGTGTAACACGACTTGGGTCAATGTTCCGTTTATTTAAAAAGAAGTAAAGAATAAATCCACCCGGATAATCTGTCGTGGCGGAAGAAGGTGATAAAAACGCAGTCACCTGAAATTAAATTCTTTTTTTACTCAATCCGAAGCATGAACCAATGATATTCCGTAGCGGATAATAGGTATTATGTTACCTGTGCTGTGCCCAGCGGTTGTGGAATCGTCGTTTAGGTACCTATATCGTACAAATCCTCCCCAGCATACCTTTTAACGATTAGGCTGCCATCAGACGGACTGCACCGCAGCAACTGTACGTGTAGTCGATATACTCAACTGCATGCAGTTGTACGTTCGACTCCGTACAGTCGTGATATCAACTTCACTCGGTCGGCTGCAGTCGTGTGGAGTCGATATTAACTGCATTAAGTCGTGGCTTCAACTTGACGCGGTCGGCTACAGTCGTGTAGTGTCGACGCACGCTGTCCATCGCTAACCGCATACAGTTAGTCAAGGAACAGAACGCGCGTCGGTCGCGTCGTAAGTTTAAGTTGGATAGTGAATCCTATTCCGAGTACATAGAGTCGTTAAAGAACGTTAGGCTGCCACGCCATTGATGATTGATGGACTGCAACTGCAGTTGAATATATCGACTACGTGCAGTTGCTGCGGTGCAGTCCGTCTGATGGCAGCCTTAGGTTACGGAAGGATTTTCATATACTTACATTTTGTTATCAGGAAGGAAAAAGATAATGTGACAAATAAACATAGATTTTTAATTCAACTTTGTGTTAGCTTGAGGTCATGACCTCACTTTTTTAAGGATAATTCTGAGATGGGAAAACCTTAACGTCAACGTAGGTACTTCTTGTGATCACGCCATTGATGTGGGTATTGGAAATATATTTTGGGTACCGTCACGTGTAGAAATAATTTATTTTATTAGATAGCTAAACTTAGATACTGAAGTTCAATAGCCATTTTATTGGAGTGTTTATTAAAATGTTAAAATTTAATAAACTTACTGTGTGCACAACTCCTTAATGATCAAATCAATGGTTTCTAGTCAATTTACTGATGCAGCGGTAATGAAAGGTTTTCTACAGTCAGTTGTTTTAACATGATGTAGAACTATAAAGTTTTGCCCTGTATTATGTCATCAACTCATCACCATCATTACAGCCGAAAGACGTCCACTGCAGGACATAGGCTTCCCCCAAGCATCGACACATCGACCGGTCCTGTGCTTGTGACTTCCAGGAAACTCCCTCGACTTTCATCAGTCACCTTGTGGAAGGCCCTCCAACACTGCGTCTTCCGCATCTTGAGATTTAGGACTATTTTAAACCGTTCTACCTGATTTATGGCATACAATTTTATTAAAAGAACTTCATATTTATCGCTTGATGCGTCACCATAAAACGCTCAAGCAAACGCGTAACCAGAAAATGTCATAGCAAATCAGTGCCCAGAATGTATCAAGATAAAGATGAAATTTGTCCTACTAACAAGTGGGTTATATTAAAATTAAGATAAGATAGTCATGATAAGGTGTTTATGTGCTTACTTTCAAATTACACAATGCTGTGAGTCAGATGCTCTCGAGATGGGGTCATCCCCGTGTTTCATTATGAGAAAAATATTTAAACTGTAACAAACATCAGTAGTTTCACCAAGAAATGTTTGGTTTAAATTAAACTAATCAAGCATAAAATCCCATACCTGTGTGTGTACATTCTAATGCGGAGGTAAGAGATTCTGGTGTTTTGTTAAACGCATGAGAGATGAATATTTAGAAAACGATTATTTCAGAAGTCTTTCTGGCAAGCAATTGAGACTTGATGTTTAAAAACTGTAGTTTACGGGTTGCATTTTCATTTACCTTCTTATTTAAAAATAGCAAAATATATCATACAGTAGAATCCGCTTATACTGACATCGAAGGAAAGTGAAAAACACGTCATACTAAATGGACGTCATACAAAGCGTACCGACCTAATCTTAGATAAAAAAAAATCAAATTTTTGTTAGGTATTTAATAAAGAGGAACATTACAAATTGCACGAAACGTCTTCGCACGGAAATGGTAACGAAAACTAGTGAGTGTTAGGAGTCATGTCACTCACTATAATCGAACATAATTTCTTAAGAATAGGTCATAAGCGAAGTTAGGGTTGCCAGGTCTTAAAACTGAAAAAACTCGACCCCTAAAACGACTAAAAGGTTCCAAACCAGTCGCTTTTCAAGCAGTCTGATGCAGTTTGTGGCCTCAGATCTGTGATTGAACTGCATCAGACTGCTTGAAAAGCAACTTGTTTGGAACTTTTTGGTCGTTTTTAGCGGTCCGGGTTTTTTGACAGTCACTTTTTTATTTCCTACATTTTAGTGAGTTTTAAAAATTTATGAAGCCTATGTCACTACCACAATTCTGACGAATTCAACGACCTCATATGTCAAAATCCGTCCAGCCGTTTGGGCTGTAGGACATGCCAAAGAAATGGACATATGTACATACAACCATACTCTCGAAAAACATTACCCTCCTTCTCACGCAGTCGGGTAAAAAGCCATACAGACCAGCTAATTTAGGCGAACTTTTAGGTAAAATGTAATAAAAAGGTCGGACAACAGACTTATCCAGATCAGGATTGTGTCTTTAAAATAATATTTAGTAGCATTATTGCATGTTAATCAATACTCTTTAACTCGTCAAATTAAAACCGTTTTAAGCTTTTTTCAAGTACCTATAATGAAAAAACATAATTGTATGAATCAATCTTCCTTATTGAGAAATTTTCAGTGAAAATCTGGTAAAATATTAAAAGCCTAACAAAAGCCGGAGAGACTTGCGCCCACGCATCCTAAATGCCTGAAAATGCGGACGACTGCAATCCTTAGCGAAGTCATTAATATCCTAAGTTTTTATAAGAGTTTTGAAAATAAAACTTCGTGTTGTAGGTATTTACGTCATATTAAGCTGTTGGTTAATATAAGCGGCGTCATAATAAACCCACTGTACGTGCCATTTTCCAAAATAATTGATCAAGGTTGCTTGTACGTAGGTAATTAAACGTATTCTAAACAAATCTAATACTAATTGGTTTTGATCCAACTAATAGTTTATGCAGGCTGCTATTACACATCTTCATGACCTACAAGTAACTCAGAACAAAGCAATCAAAGTTTTATTTAATTACTAGCTGTTGCCCGCGACTTCGTTCGCGTGTATGTATTGTAAAATGATGTGGCTGGGTAAGATCAATAAGATATACGAACAGACAATATAGATCTAACAATTCCTTGCCTCCTTTTTATGTTTGGGAAAACATCAAATGACTCCTTTCCCTCTGGGCGGAATGGAAGGGAGTGTCAGACTCTTACTGACTAAAACCCATCTGTGTTTTTCCTAATGCCCTTTGCGTTCCAGGGCCGCGGTGACTCTTTCGAACAGATTCCGCAACCCTGGCAAGCACTGGCCCTAGCGGGCCTCGTCTTTTATGCTGACATCTGTTTGTGACGCGCGTGGAACACAACGCGCCGTCGAGTATCACCTCTTCTGTTCAAGTAATTTTTCGTGAGAAACGTTGTAATTATAATGCTTCTCTCATTTCATCGAAACTATTCGGGTATCTACGAAGGGATATTAGGGAAAGGTCAATGTACTTTATTGCAAGTTTATCTGGCGCCTATCATAGTCAAAGTCAAAACTCAAAACGTTTATTTCAACTATACCAATAAAAGGCACTTTTGAGCATTAACATGTACAGTTAAAGAATAATAAAAATAAAGTCACTATAGTGTCCATTCACAAAAGTAGATTCTTATGGAGACGGAGAAGTAACTCTATGGTTAGTCGACCTAGAATTGCGGTCGCGGACCAGGCAGATATAGGAAGCTTCCCTTGGTGGATCTATCAGCTGGTGAAGACTGCGGGAATCTGTTGGATGTGAAACATATGGCACCGGTCGATGAGGCCTATGTCTAGCAGTTGACGTCTTTCGACTGAAATGATAATTTAGACTAATCAGTATGGCCTCATCAGAAGGCTTAAAGTCACCCAAAGGGCAATGGAGAGGGCAATGCTCGGAGTTTCCTTGCGTGATCGAATCAGGAATGATGATATCCGCAAGAGAACCAAGGTTACCGACATAGCCCGAAGGATCGCCAAATTGAAGTGGCAGTGGGCAGGGCACATTGCTCGCAGAACAGATGGTCGATGGGGCCGAAAAGTTTTGGAGTGGCGACCGCGTACCGGAAGACGCAGCGTTGGAAGGCCTCCCACAAGGTGGACCGATGATCTGGTGAGGGTCGCGGGTAACCGATGGATGCGAGACGCACAGGACCGGTTGTTGTGGCGACACTTGGGGGAGGCCTATGTCCAGCAGTGGACGTCTTTCGGCTGATATGATGATGATGATGATGATTCACAGCAGTCCTAGAAGATGTCGTTAAAAATGTGGGTATACATTGGGACTATAGCGGTATTAACGTCAATTTTCTGCCCAACTGTCTCACTTAAGATTTGCAGATGACTTTGTGGTTCTCACTGAGAACTTCGATGACCCCCAGAAAATGCTTCAAAATCTTTAAGATGCTTCTTTTAAGTTGGGTCTTGGGATGAATATGACCAAGATGAAGGTTATGGCAAACGCGATTCAAATCTGTAAATGAATTGTTGGAGATGATTAACCGATATGTTTATCTTGGCCATATCCTTTCAATTGGCAAAGAAAATCAACAAACGGAGGTATTGAGAGGAACACACCTTGGATGGGCCGCTTTTATCAAAATGGACGACATTCTGAAGCCTGCCAAAATTCCGCAATGTCTGAATTCCCGCCTTTATAAGCAGTGTGCTTTTCCCACCATGACTTACTTACATGGACGCTCACGCAGGAGGCTGTGTACAGACTGATAGTTGCACATAGAGCCATGGAGCGTTCCATGCTTGGTAGAGGTACGTCGTCGAGATTCGAAGACGTACGAAGGTTTTCAACATCGGAAAACGAATTGTAGAACTAAAGTGGAGCTGGGCAGGATACTTGGCAAGGCGCGGTGATGATAGGTGGAGTAAGGCAGTGACTGAGTGGCGTCCGAGGACTGGAAGAAAAAGTATTGGTCGACCGGCGGCGAGATGGGCGGACGATATTTATGCCATCGAGGGTATAACCTGGATGAGGCTGGCACAGGAACGTGGGGATTGGCACACGAAAAGAGAGGCCTATGCTCAGCAGTGAGCGAAGTTGGACTGTGGATAATGATGATGATACACGATTTTGATGAAACTTGCTAAGGTTGTTAACACGCGATAGAGCTACATATAATTGTCCATGGGAAAACCAACCAGAAGAGAAGTCAACCCCTGCAGAGGACACGGCGGAGCATACGGTGAAGATCTGCCCTGCTTGGGCGGAGCACCGCCGTGCCCTCGTCGAGGCGATCAGCGACGGCGACCTCTCGCTACCGGCTCTGGTTCACTCCATGGTTCAGAGCGCGGAGGCGTGGGAAGCCGTCACCTCCTTTTGCGAAACAGTAATGCTAGTAAAGGAAGGGGCGGGCCGCGTGAAGGAGAGGCAAACGTCACGCCTTAGCCGCCAAAACAGAAGAAGACGCCCCGGGCGTCTGGAGTTGCAGGGCGATTCTCGGCCACCGTAGGCACGGGCCTGCGAGCGGCGAGCGTTGGGTGGCTCGCGGCCCGATAACAACCAGCGGCCCTACCATGACGTGTTAAAGCGTGAGTCGTTCGAGCGAGAAGGAGGGATGGAGCTATACACCCTATGTAGTGCCACTGGTCCGGGTCGACGAAGCGTTGTGTTCCATGCGCGCCTCCAAGAGATGTCAGCTAAGTAGACGGGGCCCGTTAGGGCCAGAGCCTGCTAGGGTTGCGGAATTTGTTCGAAAGAGTCACCGTGGCCCTGGAACGCTAAGATCATAAGGAGAAACACAGATGGGTTTTAGTCAGTAAGAGTCTGACACTCCCTTCTAGTGTACCCAGAGCGGAAGAAGTCATTCTGATGATTTCCCATCCATAAAAAAAAACCCCGCAACGGATAGAGTAGAGTATGGACTCCGTTGTGCGTAGGTGTCATGGCTAAGTTTGCCGGCCAAGCTCCGTCCAAGTGTACAGAAGTAACCAGCTGTAATGCTTTACAGGTTGAGTGGAGAGAATTAACCGTTCAAAAGAAAATTAAAATAACGTCAGTGGAGCAATCAGACCAAATCATTTTTTAATGTTATGCATCAAATGCATAACGGTAAGTTTTGTAAAAAAGAATCACTGTTTATGACGTTTTAAAATTACCATTAGTAACTAAAAAATATATTTTGGTGTAATTCTCATGCTTTTGATAGTTAGTACTTTTTCGGTCAACAGATGGCATTACGGGTATCTGAATTATGTAGATAATAAGTTGATTTCTTCTAGATTGCTACAATTCCTATCAGGTTTATGTATAAAAATTATCTAAATGGTTTTGTAACTAACTAACATGTCATTTTATGCATTAAATTATTTTGTGCATTCAATTAAGAACAAAAACCTTTTAAAATCAATTTTGCTTACCTCCCATAACAAACGGCGTGATAATATGTAGCCTAAAGCCTTCCTTGGTTTACAAAGGACATTTGTAGCGTGAAGCCGTACCAAACACACATACAAACAGACAAACAGACAAAAATTCTAAAAAGTCACTTTTTGTCATCAGTTTCGTTTTTCTAACAAAAGCCACTTTTTTTTTCTCGAAAATTCTCAGTTGTCAATTGTTTCTCAATTGTTTTTCTTTCGTTACCTACTATTTTATTATATGTATAGATAATTATTTAACACCTACAAAAGAAATCTAAATCTTAACCTACAAAAACTGTATAATTATCACACATGCATACTAATAAGGAAAATTTTAACGAACAAAATACACTCACAAATCACTTTTAAGCATAAAATTCACCACTACTACACAAGGAATAGGGATAGTATAGAACTGCCCTCAGTTAGGACGTTTTACGATAGAAGAACTAGTACCAGTTTGAGGGAGCGCAGCTATATAATATAATTTTCATCCCACCATCTCGGAAAGAGTATTTTTAATCTTCAATATCTGAGTGGAAAAGCCGTTTTTATTCTCTAGAGGATAAAGTAAATTGAATTTAGAACATCGTGTGCACTAAGTTTATGAATTAAAAAAAACATTAAACCTATTTACTGCTACCTCTATGGTGCCGAATATAACATACAACTTTTTTTTAATTTGTTAAAAACTCAGACTCGGAACCTTCTTGGTGTTCTTTCTTCAATTTGCTTTGTACGCGGTTCTTTACGCGGCATTTTTTCACGTCATTGTTAAACCTTATATTAAAAACAAGAAACTTGAAAACAAGTGAAAAAACTAAAATGAGTGATTCTAGCGACGAGGAAGTTTGTTTGATGCCAACAGAATTGACTGAAACTGTTAATAATGCGCAAATGAGCTTTCTCCCTCAACAATCACGCGAAAAGTATTTAAAACAGTACGATATGTTCAACACGTGGCGACTAGCAAAAGGAGCCAAAACTTTCTCAGAAAACGTTTTGCTGGCATATTTTATAGAATTATCCGAGAACAAGAAAGCAAGCACTCTATGGAGTACGTATTCGATGCTAAAAGCAACAATAAAGATGAAAAAAGACATACATATCGATACCTATCCTAAATTAGTGGCATTTTTAAAAAGAGCCTCATCTGGTCATCAACCAAAAAAATCGTAGACAGCCTTTGGGTACTAATAAAATTGGCAGTATCCCACGAGAAATAGCAACATTTCTTGAACTTCCAGAACCCCTGTTGTACACGGGTCATTGTTTCCGACGAACTTCAGCCTCACTTTTGGCTGATTCCGGAGCTGATCTCCTGTCCCTTAAGCGCCACGGAGGCTGGAAGTCCAATGCAGTTGTAGAGGGATACATAGAGGATTCCATCCAAAATAAGTCTAAAATATGTGAAGGCATCGTAGGAGCCATTACACTGAAGAAGCCTTAATCGGATCCTTGGACTGGCCCTTCTACATCAAAAATAAGCCGTTATGAAACACCTAACCATCTCCCTCTCTCTCCAACATTCACGCCAAGGGAATCCGATGAATCAGTACAACTATTAAGTATGACAGATAGTTTACCGAAAAACACAACACAAGTGACTAACACCAATATTAAAGTACCAAACAAAAATATTACACTCAATTTAAATAACTGTAGCAACGTTACTTTAAAATTTTCTTAATTATACCTTAGTATTATTTTGTTAAAATTTAAAGATTATTCTGTAATACTTACCTGTCATAATGTAGTAATTAATACCTAAACTGAAATAAAAGTGTACCTATCTTGTGATTGTAAACGTTTTGTTTTTTGCATTTAGTCATTTCCTCGCTGAGGTGGAATGAAAAGTTACGTGTTGCACTCGAGTGTAAAGATTTTTCAACTCGTGCTCTTTTGATTCTCTCGCTAACGCTCAGGATTCTAATTTTGAATCACTCGCTGCGCTCGTGATTCAATTTTAGAATCCTTCGCTTGCTCGGTCATCAAAATTGAACACGCGGTTAAAAAGCAACTTTGCACTCTTGTATAACGAATAACTATAATAAGTTACCGAAAGAAATAAGGGATTCTTCATCATTGAATATTTAAAAAAATAGGTTAAAGTTGTATTTGGCAAAACAACAATAATAATTCATTACCAACTGTATGTGCACGATAGATCGAACGACTGTATTATGTTACTTAAGATATTTTTTTTAAGTTTCTCATATTTAACGTTAAAGTAACGTAACGTTTAAGTGAACTAAGTAGGTATGTTATTTTGAGAAAATAAATTTATTTAAACCGAACTGTTGTATAATAAGGGTATTAAAACACATGAGTATTTTAATACCTAATTATGTGCAGCTGCATACAAGGCTATTTATACCCATGATATGAATATAAAAGACATGAAAAACATGAAAAACAGGATATGAAAAGGTTATTTTCCAATTCATGAAATCCTTTTTATTTGAAAAGGTGTACCAAGATGAATTTATGAATGATGATTAATTTATTGAAAGTCGAGAAAACAACATTGTTTTTCTGGTAATTGGAAAAAAATGTCCTTTTGCTGTTTTACAAATATCTGGTCGTGTGTTATCAAGGCTTTGTGTTACTCATTTTTGTAAACAACAAAGTGATAAATTTTGCAATGCTATTATCGAAACAAAATGGCGGTATGCGACGTGAATTCGAATAACTTATAAGTTTTTTTTTTAAATACGGCGTGTGCATGAAAATGTTCTTTTTTTGAAATTCATGAAGATACCACGAATTGAATAGTAAGAATGTGGATGTTTTATGAGTAAGGAAGGGATCGAAAATGCAAAGAGTTGCATAGATAACACTCGTTTGGGTGATATTATATTTACTACAACACTGGTTGTTTTAATGTTCGCAATAAGATGTTACAGAAACTTTTATAGAGGACTTATAGCATGGGTGTATTTATAAGCTTTTAACGTCTTAACTTTCAAAACGATCAAACGAAAGTCTTAACTCAACCAGTCTTGGAAGTGCCAGCATCAAGTTTTAATCCTAGAATCTGGAGCACCAGACCTAAAATACTGCAAGAAACCTCCAAACTATTTCTGTCAAAGTCGAACCACTTAGTTGTATTAAAACTTGTTAACGAGCTTCTCATAATTGGTACATACTTTAAAACTAGCGTAATACTTTAAGCTCGGAGAGTCTGATAAACTTTTCTGAAATAATAAGCTTGAAGCAGGCAAAGCTGAATTATGTCACCGGTATGGTGGTTTATATTATACCTTTATTAACTCAACTGAACGCTGTGAAGACATTCTTAGCCTTCCGAGTCCTTAATTGAGACTTTGAGAAGCAAATGAAAATTCTTCGTGCTTCCGACTAGTTCTTGCCTGGAATATTCATAGTTAATTCACAAAGAAGAGGATCTTGAGCTATGTTGTGAGTTAATGAAGTTAATAATAGGTGTTCTTTTATTATCAGAAATTTTCGAAAACGTAATAAACCTACCTATTACTTGTGAGCCAATCACAAGCCACGCGGACTCTACTCATTAGAGTGAGAGAGGTAATGTATAAAAATAAAGACAATCACTAATTGGCCCATACCATGTAAGTAAGTAGGTAGGTACATTGTTTCATAGGCCTCAGACATCAAATAGAAACACAAAGGCATGTAATCTGAGGTTAGGTAATTAGGTATTATGATATCCATTCGTTGTGAACAAGGGAGGCGGATAATGAAGCAAAACAGGAATAGAATCGGTGAAGAGCGAGTCGAGCGAGGGAGCACTTCAGACCGGCTTTCGTATCAGAATTTTGCCAGCAAGAACTGGGTCGAATACGTAAAAAAAAGTTAAAAAAATGTCGTTTACTTAACTTACTTTTTCAGCTATTTGAGTTCTGATTTGTATTCTTTGATTGCAATGTTGCTTTTTATCATAAAATCAAAATTAATTTGATTTTAAGAATGTTTTATTTTTATTTATTAAATATATTAACGAATAAGGTGGTGAATCACACAAATGTATTTCAATTCAAAAGAATGAATGACTCAGTAAGTACAGTCAGTTTTAGCAATTAGCAGCCTTTGCATAAGTGATTTATGCAAAGGTGGGTCAGCTTATTGCTATCTGAGTGTACATTCAAGCCTAACAATAATCATCTGCCTGGCCTTTCCCCAAATATATTGAGGTCGGCTTCCAGTCAAACTGATTCAGCTGGATACCAGTATTTTACGTGAAGCGGCTGCCTACTAGACCTCCTCAACCCAATAACAGGGTAACCCGGTAGGTACTTGTTGGAAAAACTGGAATCAGATTTTCTGACTTTGACAATCCGTGACGACTGCCAAAGAGACACAGTCTACAAACGAGCATTCCGTAGCACGGAGGAGTTTCGGTCCATTGAAATGGTCACCCATCCACAAACCGACCTTGGCAAGTGTTGCTTAACCTTGAAGATCGACTCGTGTGGCTGTTATTATTTAGCCACGAATAATAATTGATTAAAAACAAAGCCGCTATGGACGCATTATTTGGAAAAGATAAATATTTAGTCAATCTACTTAATTGATGTTTCGCCATTCAAACAGTGATGATCGATAGTAACCAATTAATCGAATTATTAGTTGTGTGTCTTCGACATAGAGTTAGAACCGAAGTGGCGATACAGTCACGAACAGAGGTCTTGACATTAATTTAAGACTTAAATAATTCTCATTTTAAAAATACCTACTTCAAAAAAAGGAGGAGGTTCTCAATTCGACTTAAATGTTTTTGTATGTTTGTTCGGCGATATCTTTCTGAAATAGTAGGTACTGTCCCGAGTTGGTTCCGTTTCAAATTGGTGAAGACCTGATCAAAGACTTTGGAGTAGACTGAAGAATAAATCACGTCTTACACCATTTAACAACACCACATAACATTCTCTTGAGCTTTGCCTATGGTACACCTATATACATCTCGCAAGTTATGTTCTGAGTGAAATGTAGAGGAACTCATTCTGCGTACCCCGTCAGAGTGCGGGGTGATGTTATTTTTTGAAATTACACTGTGACAGATCCAAGTACTGGTTGTTATCTTCTTTAGTAATAATTACTAAAGATAACAACCAGTACTTGGATCTGTCACAGTTTAATTTACGCCGCTTTCTTAAAAAAACAAATATAATAACCCAAGGTTCATAGACATATGTGCTGCACTTTCATGCAAATCTTGAAGTAGTTAGCAGTGATCCTATAAACGCAATTTCCCGATGTTTGCTGAACGGCCGAGTTTGCGGTCCACACGGATTGAGCTTTCATTAGTAATTAAAACTACACACGTCACACTCAAATGAACCACTCTCGGTATATTTCATCAGCTGACCAACAGCTGGCAAATTATATTGTTTCATTTCATTTTTCCTTTTACTAATTTGATAAAAGTACACAGGATTAAATCAGCAGTACCATTATACAACGAACGCTATCAGTTTCTTACAACCACTTTCAATTAACTATGAAAATCCGTTGGTAATCCGTTGCATCCTTTGTATGAAATACAAAGGACTTTGTCCGCGTTTTGTGTTTCGTCGTTTTCAAACATAGGTACTTAGTTTCCCCTTTCACCCTGAAAAGTTTTTGAAAAAAATTCATTCATCATCCATAGCTTATCTTTTAGATACTATATGTACAGAAGTAACTTCGAATATTAACTGTTTACTTGTACGAGTCAATAGTTCGAACCAATTTTCAAAACATCAAATAAATTGGGATAAAGACAAGATAATTATGATGATAGTGATTTTTATCTTTTTTTTTTCCTTTTTATTTAATATCACCAATCACCAATGTTTTGTATGTATCTAGGTATATTTACTGGTTTTGTGATCCTGAAAGAAAAGAAACAAATCTGTATTCTTACCTACGTTGGGTAATAGAACAAATAACATCTCGAGTGCTATTATTTCGCATGGATATCGTTACCTAATTCAATTATTTCTCTATCCGATAACGACTACAGTTAGATTGTGTAGTTTGATTACAATTCACTTCTGTTGAAGTTAGTTAAGTCATTCAAGAATTCCGTATAGTATGGAAAAAGATGATAAAAAGAAAACTCGAGTTTTGCGGTTTTGCGATTCTACATTCTAACCTGAGGGCCAGTTCTACTAATTTTAAAACAACGTTCGCATTCGCATGTCAGTCGCAAACTGTCAAAAATGACATAATTTTCCTACATTTTTGACAGATTGCAACTATGATGCCAATGCGAACGTTGCTTATAAATTAGTAGAATTAGCACTCTGGGCCTAAACCACCATCTCATAAAGCAGTATTACTTTAACATTACTTCCAGTGGGAAAGAGACGGAGCTATACGTCCTGTATAGCTCCGTCTCTTTCCCACTGGAAGTAATATCGAAGTAATACTGCTTTAAGAGTTGGTGGTTATAGGCCCCTGGGGGCCTACCACAACCTCTTAAAACAATATTACTTTAATATTACTTTGCGTTCCGCTCTGTTGGATTTTCAACGCTCGGATCAGCGCCGAGAGTTGAAAATGCAACAACAGAAATTACAAAGTAATATTAAAATAATATTGTTTTAAGAGGTTGTGGTAGGCCTCCTGTTCTGTATCTACGAAGAAAACTGATGCTATCTTCGCGGTGTACACTGCAAGCCCCAGATGAATTCGAATCCTACAAATCCTACAATTTGATAAATAAAAACTTCACGAAACACTTCAAAAATACTAAACACTCACATCACAACAAATTCTCTTAAAATCAAAATTACCTAGACCGACCTTTAAAACCAAAATCTTGTCTTAATCCCAAAATTTTCCTACACAATGCCCTACAGGCAATTCAACGAGGGTCACAAGTTTCATGGAAACGAAATGAAACGAATACGTACTTGCTTTGCATGTATAAGTGTACATTTGTACATGCAAAGCAAGGATACTCGAATATATATAAACAGATGATTCACATACGAAAAATACAGTTAGAGACGCGACAAAATAATAATTATATTTATAGTATGCGATGTGTGTATTTTATATTATGACGGAGTTTATGACACGCCCACGATACAGTGGCATTCGCAACCGTGCAATTATAATCGCTAATTATTATTATTACATTGCGGTGAACTGTAACTGAAAGTTTTTCTAAGTATGCGGCTATTGAAGTAGGCTTCTGTGAGCACATAGGTAACTTGGCTTGACCTACGAGTAGATACGTAAACTATTTAAAAAAAAATCGTTTTTGCGTCAGACTTGTTAGAAATGATTAATTTTCGTTATACATAGTCGCCCTAAGCCCCGCTTAGGGGAAGCCTGTGTCCAGGGAGTCTACTCTCTAAGCCCGAAGTCCGTAGTTTCGGCCTTAGTGTCTAGCGTTTTCTATTCCGTATCACCTACGGACTTATTAGTCCCGAACCCGAACTTAGAACAACTGTCAAATCGTGTTGTCATCACTGTCAAAACGCCTGACACTAAGGCCGAAAGTACGGACTACGGGCTTAGAGAGTAGATCCCCAGCTATGGACGTCTTCCGTCTGAAATGATGATGATGCTGCACGTTAAAACTTGTCGCCTTACTGTAGTTCTGAACTACAGCAGCCATCACCCAGTCTCATTCCAATGTTATGCAAAATAAAGATATTTGATTTCTTAGTGTCACATATCTAAACTCCTGCCAAAACAGCACGTTACACGTGCCATTTCTTTCGGCGTTTTTTTTTCTAACACGTGTAATCATAAATGCATTACTTCCCGGTGGAATATATTCTTAACTTTTATGAACTGAAGCTTAAATAGCGGAGCGAGATTTTATGAACACAATCCACTAACGTACCTATGTACAATGGTGGAACGTATGGTTGGCTTCGTACAAAGCATTCTCTGCCCGTCAACCGTCAGTAATAATCGTATAAGTGATTCTTAATTGACACTCCGTGACTATTAATTATTTCTAAAATAGTTGTTTGTTTACATTCCGTCTGTATAAAGGGTCGATAATTGAAGACATTGTTAATTGTCGTGTTTAGAAAGGGAAGCTGAAAGGAGTCACTTTTGTAACTGTTACTACCAAACCACTTTACTTGATTGGGTTTAAAGCTTATCCTAAACATTCAGAATACGAAGTAACTATTTCCACCCACCCTACTTGATTACTTATCTAAACCGACGTAAAGGTACCCTAAATTGCGTGCAATGCCAAATATCTATCGAAACTCAGGAACACATTTATTAGCGCAACATGTGACTTGAAAGTAGAAATAAACATAATAACGTGGGCGACTCAATGAAAAATGTTGGAGGAACTATTTTAGTACACACGCACGCGACTCGGTCGTCGCGACATCTATCAATACTACTCGACTACGAAAATATTATATTTTTCATCATCGCCGGCTTATTTTTAGCCGTGTTGAAATAATCCTTGGCTGGAGTATGCAAACTCTGCGTTTCCAATTGATCGGGCACAAAGATTGGTTACTGTCACTCACGATATATGAATGATGAGGTGGGCAGTGTGCAAGTAAAGCAGCAGATAAACCATTGTTGATGTAACAATTGCTGTATTACGGTTACAGCTACGAATCAAAGATGTACGGAGAAAATCTTTCGTCATACTTGTAAAGCGCTCGATAAAACAAGAAAATATTCAGTCTAGTGTAAAAAGGAGCAATAAAGAAACATTTCAGGACCTATGTTTTAAAAGCTTTTAGTAGTTTCTTTTTTAAATAAACAAGGTCATAGTTTTATCCTTTTAAACTGTAAGTGATTTCAAAGTAAATACATTAATGTATAAAAGAGCTCTGGTAGCAAACGACGACGTCGACTGGGGGCTAACAAAGCTTCGACTAGCGTTATAGAGCGAATATGGAATCTAAATTTGTAGTTTATAAAATATATTATTTACTAAACTACAAAGCTCCTCAGAGCGACTACGCAGAAAAGCTTTCAGAGCAGGTCAGCGTTGAGCTTTTAAAGTTCAGTCGCAAAATTCTGAGTAAGTACTTGGATTTAAGGTAAAACAATCCTTAGGGGATTTAAACTCAACTAGCAACGGACTTATACATAATATAATGTATGTGACGAAAACAATTGCTTATAGTTAAATCTTTGTTTTGTCAAAAATTGATTCCTAAATTAGTATTAAATTCTGCTGTCCAGTTTCCGGTATGAATTCTGAATTTTTCCACTCACACATTCCTTCATGAGCGTTGGAAAGTCTCAATTATCTCGTAACACACATGCAGCGCTGACGTACACACCCCGAAGCATTACAACAGGAACAGTACGGGGCCGCTTATAATATTGTTTGTGACAAATCCGTAGCGGGTCAGCGTTGACAGTTATATTGCTTTGTTTGGCTTACGCTTTGCATTTCACTTTGACGTACATAGCTACGCTGAAATTATGTTAATATTACAGTACTGTGTAACTGAAGTGCATATCAGATGTCTTATAATAATCACTTACCCGGGATCTAATTTTCCTGAAAATATTTTCAAATAAAAACTATTTTTTTTTCCAAGAAATTGAATAATAACACCGCATGCATACTGTGGCTCAGTTCACGTGATGGATCAAAATGAAAGAAACGGGAATACCGTAAAAATTTAAATAACGATAAAGATCTAAAAAAAAAATTTAGGACAACCTAACGACGGCAGCGTCGAAACTTTTTGATAAATTGTTGATTGGCAGGACAAAATCTTTTTGACAGGCTCGGAGCTGTGTGTCTTTGAAAGATGAATAACGAAATGTATGTCATTGTCAATGATAGAAACTTACTTATTGGAGCTATCTAAATACGCGAAGATCAGTTTTGTATACGGTCCTGCGTGTGTTGTGTAAGCATGTCGAAGTGAACACTTGGGCGGGGCGCACGACAGGTGAGTTGTCAAACCATACAAATAAGATGGAATGACAGCGCTCTTGTCGTTCACTCCGCCTAGGTGAACACCGTGAGATGTCGACGGAATCGACCGGCTGAACTTATGAGCAAGTCGGATTATGAGAAAATTCACGCTCATCCAATTCGCCCAAAGCTGGATTAAGTTCAGTACTAAAGTGCCATGGACCTCCGGTACTATTAAACATGTTCTTGCTACCATAAAATACAGGGTAAATAACTTGTCTCACATTTTCGCGAGTCGAACTCACACACATAGGGTAAGCATAAACCGTAAAATCACGCGACGGAACCCCATTCAAGAAAGGTGTTTTTATTTTATTTTATTTACAGCGGCAATAATCTTCTTCTTCGTGTGGTTAGTAAGGTCTAACGACTCCACACACCAAAGTGTCAGAGATTCTAAACCGCCTCAAGGGCTTCTGACATGGTTTGAGCGGCAATTGTAGGTAATAGACAATGTGAACCTTGTTTATGAGATACATCCCGCTGACAGTCAGACAGACGAGCAGCAGAGGCTTAGCCATAGGCCTGCAGCCTCAATAATTAAAAGTGAATTTCATCATCAGATCATCATCCACAGCCCGATTTCGCCAACTGCTATCTCCATCGTGTGGTCAAAAGCCGGAAAATCATAATCGACACCAGTCTTGTCAAAAGCTTTTTTGCGACAGCGACTCCGGCAAAGCAACTAAATTAAATTGGTTTTTATTTTAATAAATAGCCCATGTCTGACTTATTTATAAAAATATATACAAAAAACAATTACAAAATTTTGAAAAAATGATTAAGTAGGTACACTTTTTCAAAATTTTGTAATTGTTTTGTTAACGACATTCCTTAGGGCGAAAACTAATAATTCTGAAAAAATAAATCATTTTACCTATTCTTAACACATTTTTTATATAACTGGAAGAGCTAAGATTATATATTTAGTACACGAAAAAAAAAACAGAAATATGAATTTTTGCAAGCTAATTTGACTGACCTAGCAGGAAACATAGTTATACACTCGCTGAATGAGTTGCCATTGTTTCGCACAGGAACATTGCAGTTCATATTATTCTGCGACATAACATGCACTTTGTACCTTCAACGTAATAATTCGTTTTCTCTTTAACCAAATAACTTTTGACAGGGTTAACCTGTCAAAAGTTACCAAACCAAGCATTTTGGGATGCATGAAGGAGCCTCCTCATGTAGCGCAATTTGTTCCATCAGACACTCAACAGGGGTTCTACTCCGTATCACCTACGGACTTACGATTAGTCCCGAACCCGAACTAAGAGCAACTGTCAAATCGTGTCGTCATTAATTCTTAGTTCGGGTTCGGGACTAATCGTAAGTCCGTAGGTGATACGGAGTAGAAAACGCCCAAAACTAAGGTCGAAACTACGGACTTCGGGCTTAGTGAGTAGACCCCCTGAACCGAGCGCTCGGCGCATCCTGGACAGCCTCACCTAACACCTTATAAGACTGGCCAATCCTTCCCTTGCGGTGGTAGGCCTAACGCCCGCCTGGTTCGTCCCACCGGAGTTCGACGTCAAGCAGCTTGCTGTGTTTCGTCGACGCGTGGGAATACCAGTGCCTCAATGCATTTTCTGGGCACGCTCGCTTCATCATAGACCTCATCTATCGCTTTCCATCAGGCGTGATCGAGGTCAAGAGCTAGCCCATTCATTAAAAAAAAGCGCGGCGCGTTCCCACAATCGGCTCCGCTAGCCATCTTAAATTGAATTTATCATGTACGGAACGATCATTGAGTGCCTTAGCTTTGAATCTAGATTTGAATAACCGATATACTTATTACTATTGAGATTAAAAAATAATCATTTGAAGAGCATGACTATTTAGAATTTATAGTTATAGTCCAAAAAGAGCGTAATAAAACGCAGAATAATAACGTAGAATTCTATAAATTCAGAATATCTTAAGCTGTGTAGTACTGACCGGTGTTATGGGCCGTGATGTAAAACATACACTCATCATGTTCGTACTCGTTTCCACGTACTGGACTGCACGAATGCTG
Source organism: Melanchra persicariae (assembly GCA_947386135.1). Taxonomy (NCBI): domain Eukaryota; kingdom Metazoa; phylum Arthropoda; class Insecta; order Lepidoptera; family Noctuidae; genus Melanchra; species Melanchra persicariae. The sequence continues at coordinate 3,597,575 of OX376643.1, forward strand.
GCTTGTAACATGTAACATTACGCCCAGTTACACCGGTGACTCACCAACTCTATGACATATGAACCTTATGGTGGATCCACGTAGCCCGGTGGCATGTGCCGGCGGGGTTTTACGGCAATCGCAACAAAACCGGCGTCCATTTTTCCGGCGAGGCCGCCGGCAAGCGGCCTCGGCCACTATTCCCCCGCTGGGGACAGTTCGTTTACGGTTTTCGATGAGAGCCGCACTTGCCAGCTTCTGCCGGCGGGCTTGCGGCTTTGCTTGTGGTCAACACGCAGGCTGTGTCGATCCACCATTAAACGACATTCGTCAGTTGTCATTCGAAATTCGTATAGGATTGTTGTCTATTCACACGTTAATCTCTATCTAACCTCAAAAAAGCCTGAGCTTAAAAAACAATATACCTACATAGATACTTCTGCACTTTACCACTTCAAGCAATCCGCAGATTAACTCATTAACTTACGGACTAAAGGCTTCCTCAGTTTAACCGCACATTTTTACCTGCGTTCTCAGAGTGATACGACCTTATTAAAATCTCCCATCCATAGCGACCGATCTTCTCGTAATTGATTGGAACGTAAGTACAAGCCGACCAAGTTGTTTAAAAGCTGTAATTGTCGCGCTGACTCAAAGAGAAGCTGAATGTATGAGTTGGAAATGAGCCGAATTATTTACATTTTGAAAATCGATGTCATCCCGATACAGACACACTAATATTTAGTATGCTACTGTATATGATTATTTCCTCAGCTCAGAAAATTTACAAAGTTGGACATTTGAATGCACTTACTATAGTAAAGTAGATATGATAAGGCGTGCAAACTTCGGCTATTTCACAAACGATTTAAAAATTTAAAATATGTTAAGACCTTACTATGCATAACTGCGAGCCTCTGTAACCTTCGAAAGACTGACTTACGAACCGGCTTCATCTGTATTCTGCGGCTTAAGAAATCCATACATCATCACGTATATGCAGACATCTTGGCTCATTCTATATTCGAGAAAATCATTAAGAGAAAAATCCTCCACTCAAAGGTAGCACGTACATTGCGAATGCACTTCAATATTTATTCCACGGGGGCTTAGATGTGGACATGGACACGTCTCGCGTTCCTGAGACTGCATATCCATTAACCACATCATACAGGCATTCCTAGATACGCTGGTGACATTCACTCTCTTCGGGGTATTGAATAATTAATAGCGTTTATCACTGTACCCCTAATTGACCTTTTCAGTCAAACGTTTGCAGAAAAAAGCTAACGTATGTTTCCGCTGCATCATTTTTAATCAAATCACTCTTGATCATGTAAAATAAATAAATCCGCTATATAAACATAATTTTTATCAAATTAACACGAATTTATCGCAAGATTGTTCGCCAATTAACGATAATTTGATTAGAGAGATATTTTTAATATGATATCACGACACGTGGTGCCACTTGGGTAAGTCATTAGCTAAAAATATAGAACTTCTTGATAAAACCTGCGTATTAAGCACACATGGGTCATAAACGAATGATTATGTGTTTCTCTTAAATGTTACCATAATGGCCGTAGCGCCTGACTGAAAAATCCAAATGAGTATAATAGGAATTCGATACAGAAAAAACTGCATTTATATAGTGCCAGTGTCAATATTGGCATCCAACAGCTGACCAGGAATTCCTAACGCTCTTGCAGCTGATTCCAGCGCAATCCGTTTGGATTCAGATTTGTTCATTGTCATATAATGTATCCGGTCTCCAATATAACACATCAGTATGTTCCGCTTTGACACTTTTTTTTGCTGGAAACAAGCTTAGCGGATTTTTGGAGCAATCACAGCAAAGCTTCTTATGAGTAAACATTTCTCACTGACCGTTCATTGTCGATGTGGGTTTTAACGCCTTCTCTTTTTTGTAACACTACTAACCGTTTCTTACAGTTTCGTAGCCATGTGTATAACAAAAGAAACCTATAAGTGTTATAGGTTTCTTTTGTTATACATTGTCTATTTTGGTAAGACACCTGGGGCTCGAGTCTGCTATTGCAATCGTGTCTCAATGACCGGTCAGTGATCGAATATTTGACAACTTTGACAGTTTTTGTATGGGAAATGTGTCATAAGTTTGACGTTATACGTCAAAAATCGATCATTGACCGGTCATTGAGACACGATTGCAATAGCAGACTCGACCCCCTGGGGCTCGAGACAAGTGAGATTATGTCAACGGTAGCGTGGCGAAGGCGATTGTCAATACGTCAAAAATATATGGGATTGACAGATGCTATCGAGATGTCACGTGATCAAATTCCTACATTTTGTCATTTCGACAGTCACATTCGCTAATTGAATGGCGCATTGTTTAATCTGCAAAACAGCGTTTCAAACTTTCTTCAAATCAATACTGGACTTCCTTCTTTCTAGTTCAGGCGATCGAGGATGGATATCTACTCTCAGTTTTAATATGTTTTAAACAATGGTTTGGGTTGTTTACTTCTAAGCTTTGAAGGGTTCTCAAAACTATGAACTTGATTTCGAACCTTCTGTATACTTAGGTACACATAAAACTGATCATGAATTAAATCATTAATAGACAGATAACAATCTCATCCCTACAGATTGGCTTGGCTGCATTAGTAATCAAGCTCGAGATTTTCTGGGAAAATCAACTTCTCTTGGGCATAGTGGTTACGTACTGCCGTGCATAGCGAGGCTCAGATGAGAGCCCTCTACAGTTACCTCAGGGATATGCTCTCGCAAGCGTTGATTAGTGGGGGTTCCGGAGTGGTCTTCTAAGAGGTATTGGGGTCCCTTCCTTGTGCTGATGGTGAACACCGAGATGGTTTTAGTGAGGTTATAATCCCACATTTCCTGGAATTGTCTCCACAAGTCCAAGCACCTGTTGAAAGAAATAAACATAAACCCCGATAGAAAAAAATATCTGTATCAACGCGATCGATTAGGTATAAGATTTGTTAATGTAGTGAAAATTTGCCAATCTGGAATGTGGTACCAGGATTGATGCCCAGGGAAGTGACTGCCAAGCCCACGATGAAAAAACGATTTATTTGAAATGTGAAGAAATCGCATAGTTATATACCTATGCCTACAGTCGATATTAATCGACCACACATCAACGAAGAACGAACAAGACTGACAATAAAAACAAATATTTCTTTTAAAAAAAGCAATTAACACGACTGGCGTTTGTTTTCAATTCAATATCGGAAAATAAAAGAGAGAAGCAAAATATAGAATGGTAACAGATAGGCCGAGACGTGATGCAAAATATTCTTTTTTTTTACCATTCCCGTTAGTTAAAAGTAAAACGTGTTTGTTTCTTACTTCCGAGCTATCGCTATGTGTAGTTCGACGATGTGAAAGGAAATGTTATATTTTCGGTCATCAGATTTACATTTATCGAATAAGAGGAAAAAATACCACGAATTAATGAAAAATATTCTTTCGTGAATTTAAGCCAAATTTATTGTGCACAAAAATCAGTACTATCAATTATTGCCTTAGTAGCGTCTATTTAACATGGCTTCTCATAGTTGGCATAGCCTGCTTTTGTATTGAAATCATGTCACATCAAAACTTAATATCACGCTGAAGATGAACATAAAAGGTACTATGAACATTTATTATTATTCTCATATACATCATTTCGACTAATTATGAGCAAGTGTGGCAATTTCATCGTAAAAAAATATTTAATCTTCTTTTCTGAAGTGTACTTCTGAACGAAAAATAAAAAAGACCGTTTGTTTTGAGATAAAACAAGACGTAGAAGTACAAGTTGTAAACGTAAAATATTTTTGATTTTTATTATGTGTATAAAAAATATTTGATATACTTAATGAAAAAAATGCTACTTTATTCTATTCAGTGGTAAGTTTCCCAGCTTCCCTTAAAGGTACATGTTGTGGCCGGAGTCCCATACAAAATGAAACATTTCCTTTACTGGAACTAACTGAGTGGGCTTTGTTAGTAAGTTCGTACTTTACGCTAGAATCGTCGACAACAAGTACGAACAACACAACTCAGTCTCAAACAGAGCCTGAATTTCTAGGTACTTAACCTTTTACTTTAAGTACCGGTCTTTGATGTTAGTATTTGTCATATACTTAGTGTGCTTAATATTATGAAAGTTCATAGACATACGCCCCTTTAAGTCTAGCAATCATAATAAACGTAATAAAATAGTTCAAGAAATACGCGCGTTTTCATCTCATGACTTGAGGGGTTCCTTTCTGTTTATATGTTCAGAGGTTTTTCATTGACACAAATTTCTAAATACTCGTTGTGACGAACTATAAATGGAAATACTTCTTTGAAGTCATTAGTTGGTGGAGCATTCATGAAATGTCGCTAGAGCAACATTTTACAAAGAAGTTGGTCTATTTATTAGCGAATACTATCTAAATATAAATTTGAAGTAGGTAAATCGTCCATCGCTAATGAATGATGTGTATTTCTCTGAGCATTTTTCACGCAGAGCTTTTCTATCGTTGCCGTCATTTCGATCCTGAGAAGTAAGAGTTGCTCGCCAGGCATTAAGTTTAGGCTTCAATTTTTGTACATAATACTGTTCATACCACTGGACCAGAGCTGAAGCTTCGATCTAGAAGTAAACTTGAATGTAAAGTTTAATACCAAACATTCAGATCTATCACAAACTCAATAAAACTTACTTTGTACCCAAACTTACCGCGAAACGCAAAAGAGCATCCGTGTATATGATATAAAGTTTATTTCCTCAAACAATTTTTATAATATTTTCGTACAATAAAGCTGTTGCTCGCTTGTTCGTAAATTGACTCTGACTGGGATCAAATAGTTAAAAAATCGTTCAAACAGTTTGTAGCCTGAAGAAAGAACTTTAAAATCAGAATATGCATATCGCCCAAGAATATTTTTATATTAGTAAAATATTGTCACAGCCTTACGTAACTTATCTAGTACCTGTTATGTAAACTGTTATCAATAAGGAGACCGGAGATGTCACGAACATACATTTATGCAAGTGCAGCTTATTGTTTACTTATCTGACGAATAGTTATACTTTATCGTTTTACGGCTGAATTGGTATCGAAACAACATTGTTGTGAATGACTACTATGAAACTGTAGAATATCTTTGTTAGCGATACCTCATCGTTCTTCGGTGTCCCCTCAACTAGCAGAGGAATATTACTCTGCTCTTCTTCGGTGATTAGCAACTGTTCCATCACAGCTTGGATCTGTCGATATTATTATGGTCTGCAGTTATTTGTGCAAAGCTTAAGTTTCCAATATTCTGTTAAATTCCCTTTAGTATTTGTAGACGAACACCAGCAATTACTTTGAAACATAAACTGTCTAGTTAGGTAATAAAACCTAACCTTAAAAAGGCAGTCGGTGCAACTAAATTAATGAATTTAAAGGCACTTGAGGAACATCATTAGTAACAAAGCAACAGGCCTGCGGAACGAACAGATCTCATCAATATTTTCTGTGGCAGTCGGGAAAAGAAATTACTTTTTAATATAATATTTCTGGCAAATGTAATAAAGCTCGAACCGTTGAGGCGTTCATTGAAGTAACGAGTTTAAGTTCGCTCAGTAATATTTTAAAGTATAATCTAAAATACTATTAGTATGGAAACAAGAAGAAAATATAGTCCTCTGAAAATACTGAAGATTCGATCTTACACCACCCAGTAACGAACTCATTCAAACAAATTCAAACGTTACAGAAGTTGCCGTAAAGTGTATTACAGCTTCACTGAAACCAACCGCGGAAGCTAATTTTTAATACAATGCTGCTTATTATTTTGTACCTACTGGCATCAGCAGCACTTTTCATAGAAACTGCCGTTTCTAATTTATGATGAATATTTTATGTTTGAAGTCTTGAACATCGATTTTAGAAGGCATTGTTATTTAATTTTTTATATTTCAAGATCTATAATATTTCTCGAAAAAGAAGACTGGTTGTCTAAGAAAATCGCTGACATGACACAAGTCGTTACAAAGAACTCAAATGATTCAAATAACATGATACGGGATAGCCTGTGCCAGCGGAATTGAGTTTTTAGTGACTATATTAAATAACAATGCAACGTTAAGTGCTGCCAGATGACGCTACTTCTCTCTAAGTGCAAGTACTCACAATTTTATACCGATCATTATTGTTATAGGTCTATGCCGAAGATGCCGCGAGACTCCGCGGGTAAGCCCACAATCAAGCCCGAGGGGCACCCCGCGGACGTCCCGGCAGGCGTCCCCGCAAACTTCGCCGCGAACTTCGCCGCGACCAACCCGACGGGCGTCCCCGAGGACGTCCCCTCGGCCATCCCGACATGTATCACTGAAGACGTCGCCGTCGACGTCTCCGCCGCCATCACGGCGAGCATCCTTGCAAAAGTCACCGCGACCTTCCCGACGGGCGTCTGAGATGTCGTCCCCAAGCGCTTCGGGACAGGGTTCCTCGCAAAGGTCACCGCGACCTTCCCGGCAGACACGCCTTAAGACGTCACATCGAACTTCCCGACAGACGTCCCCGTCGACGTCTCGGCAAGCGTCCCCGTCGACGTCTCGGCAAGCGTCCCAGAAGATAAGCCCGAAATCAAAATGGCATGCGTCCCCGCGTGTGTCTTCGGAACCATCAAGGCTATCCCGGACGCACCCACAGATTTCACCACAGAAGTCCCGAAGAACTTCCCCGAGTTCGCAACATTCGTCTACCGACAGTTCTGCTCAGTCATCCGCGAGAAGTTCTCCGCAGTCGTCCCGGGGGACTACTCCGAAGACCTCCCCATGGTCTTCTCGGCGGTCATCCTTGCAATCTTCTCCAAGCGCGTCCTCTAGATTCTCATCACGGAGGCTCTCGTGGTTGAGGTACACACGGGGATCGCACTTGTATTACCTACGTGAGTAACTCCTGGATAAATTTGAATGTTACTCATTAATGTATCTTACGTAGTTACTTTTTTATACACCGGTTTCCATGAAGTTCAGGCTTCTGAGAACCACGCATGTTTTGATTTGCATAGAAAAATATGTAGCTATGCCAGCCAGGTTGTTTAAGGCATTTAATTATTACACTCGATTGTAATCATAACTGTTGGTATTTGAAAACCAGCAGGGTGGAAATGCTAAAACCGTTTGGCAAAGCTGCAATTCAATTACGCTGTAGTGGTTATTTTAAAAGAAGTTGCGTGTTTTGTTTATGCACGTAGATGATTTGAGTTTAAAGTAGTTATTGTGCTGTTTTTTTGGCTTTTTAGTCTTAGACAAGTAGTCATCAATACAAAAAAAATGAGTACCATGACAAGGAAACACCTGGTCTTGAGTGTCTTAGAACACAAGACGCTATTAAATTGTCCTGCTCGTTTTTATATAAATCAATTGTTGTTAAGGTATGTATGTACTGACTAAACAGATCTTTATGTACCAGTAGTCTGTTCTTCGTAAGGTTTCTGTTAATAAACATATTGAATAACTTTATGTGACCAATTTACGTCTCGAAGATTCCAGATCGTTGTCACAATATTTGGTTTTCCTGAGACGGGTTAAATTTGAAATGCAGAACTGAACAACACCCCAAATGCATAATACATAAAATCGCATATTCCTTCACAATTGACAGGCAATCCAAATCCCTTGCTTACAATGAGTAACGACTGTTGACAAAATAAAAGATAATGCGGTCGATCTCATGAATTTGTGATTTACGCAATAAAAGGCTGATCTTGAAAATTCTCCCCATATGTAGACAGCGTATAAATGGGGTTCGGTGTAACTATTGGCATATCGCTAATTTGATCTGTATCTTTTAAACAAGATTACGTTTAACAACAAACACTGATGAAAAGAATTATTACCTGTGTATTTTTCGATAGTAAATCGTCTTAAGAAGGGAACATTGCCAATCTTTTTAAAACCTGCTTCAGTATTCTAGTTATTATAATGGGTACTTTTATATTAAAATATATTGAAGCCAACTTGCTTGAAAGCCTCCTTGACAGTATTAAAAATATCTTCTCAGAGGGAACTCGTAGGAATCTTAGCTTTACAGGAGATCTCTTTACTGACGACGCCGATGAACGAATTTGATTAAAACCTTTCAAGATTCAGTACTCAGAACATGCACTAGATAAAGACGTCGCTCTTTTGTTAAAGGTCTTAAAATATCGTCTTTTGCAGGCAGGGTTCCAAAGCTTCTACATACATAAGTAGCACTGAAGTTAAGTAAGAAACGTAGTCACCCGTCAGTCGGGGACCTTGGTTGTGAATTAAAATTGCAAACCGCCTTCGATTGTGATTTATTTTTGCCAACTCGAGAACTGACTGGCGCGCTCCTTCTTAAATATTTAAATACATTGCTCTTATATCAAATCGGTTACAATACAGCGTCCTAATATTTTAGCGATCACTGATAAGAATAGCACAGATCACTGCAGCTACCTTACTCTTGCTCGTACTAATACATATTATTATGTAACATAAGTCGCTGGACACACAGAAAAGACGTAAGACGGGGCGTGGACCGTCGCGACTTTTTAAAACATATAGAAAAGACGAGGCACGGACGTGACGTGGTTAATAAATTGTGGTGGTGCAATTTAGTGTGACATCGACGCGTGAGTCCCGGCACCCGCGCCCACCACCGTTCACACCCGTCTCTCGTCCGCTCGCGCCCGTGCCCCGTCCTTTCTGTATGTTTTACAATAGGGCGCAGACGAGTAAGCGTCGTGTCCGCGCCCTGTCCTTTCTCAATGTTTTGCGTCGCGACGCTTCTGTACATTTTGTATGAAAAGGACGCGGAAGAGACATATGTCCGCGCTCCGTCCTCGTCTTACGTCTTTTTAATGTGTCCAGCGCCTAAGTCACATATGAAATACGTCTTTAGTAAAGTTTAGTATCACAACGTGTTCAAAACAAAAGAGTTTTAGTTAATAATATCTTTAAGACTTCATAGCATAACAGCGCTGACTCCAGCGCAGAGATCAAAGCATCTATGTCTATATCAACACAATCCCTTGCTGGCCATATTTTAAAATTTTTCTCGAAAAATCTCGATTTCCCTTTACGAAGAAATACGAAAAACAATGTGTTTTCAGAAGTTTCATTAAAATAAACTTTCGAAAAACTTTTAACTACATATGTCTGGAAAAACTTCGTCTTTTCAACCGACTTCAAAAAAAGGAAATTATCATTTCTAGCCGTAGTATGTAATACTCGTATTGTCAGAATTGCACTGTTTTTGTATAATTATGTTAGTCTACACCAGCTTCTAAACAATAGTATGCCAAATTTCATAAGTGTATGAGTGTATATTTGTAACTTTATGTTTGTCCGCGCATATCTCAAAAACTATAAGTCGATTTGCAAAAAAAAAATTTTGTTGAACTTCGTATGGTAGGGCACATTGCAAGTTTTATCAAAATCGGTTCAGTAGTTTTTGAGATATAGAGCTAAGTGTGTATCAATCACTAGGAAAAAGTGTCGTTGGCTTCACAGCGTGGGTAATTCTAAAACATGCCATTATGCAAGCTGTTTCAATGTTTGCATGCAATTAGGCTCTAGCTAAACAATCTCGATGAAAATTTCAAAAAGTTGCTTAGCAATTTAAAAAGTAATCGAGTATGTGTTTTTTTATAATAATATGTTAGTCTATACCAGCTTCTAAAACATGTGTGCCAAATTTCATAAGAATTTGAGTGTATATCTGTAACTTTATATGTATGTTTAACCGCGCATATCTCAAAAACTAATAAGTAGGTAGTCAAATCAGGTGACGCATTCAAAGCAGCGGCTTGTGCAATGGATCCAAATATCTTTATAATACACTGGACCAGCACTGAACCTTTTCCATGTGCTTGTTATGAGATGTACAATAGAGTATCTAATAATTAAATAATAATAAATAAACCGGTCTGCGGAAAACTGAAAACATCACGTACGGCTAGATTAATGGTTTTACTATGGGTTTTACATAAATACTGTTGTGCTCTTGATACGTATTTATTTTCAAATACAAACAGTTCCTCAGATAAGTTACCTGTATATGGTTACTTTTCTACACGCTTTGTGTCGCTTTTAATATTCACCTCGGAATTTATTCTCGCAAAGCAAGAACTGTACCTATTAGATTCTTTAAATTAAAAGACTACGTAACTTCGATTGAAGTGGTTAACAAGAAGTTAAAGACACGTGATTCTTTGACGTTAACTTCTACTGACAGAACACATGTCATAAGATGTTAAATCACAGAGCTCATGGACGTGACCTAGGTGGCTTTGCAGCTGATTTCAGCCATAATTTGCGAGCGAATCCCAAATATTTGCTCGGATGATAAAAAGAAAACTCGAGCAAAAATATCAGCCCTGGACTAACTAATATTTTTATATCGGGAACAAGGTCCAAGCTATCAGCGGTCAGGATTCCAGAGAAAGGAACCTGGTTACAATACGAACCGTGACCAGAAGTATCGCTTTCCGAGTCAATCATCCAGCTGCCTAACGAGAGCCATCTAAGGTGTTAGTCGAGGGTCATGGTTATTAAGCCATGGGCTGATGCGACTATCGGTACAATGATTTCGGAGTCCACATCCCACATGTCAGCCAAGTCAAGATATCTTATCTTTCTCGTGGTTCCAAATGCAACTTATTAGAAATAATAGTCCTGTCCTATCAGAGATGATAGACCGATCCCGGTGCAAAGTGACATTGTCATTTTCTAGAACTGGGAGGGACACATACCTCAAACTGCACAAGTTGATATTTCAAAGCAAGTTGCAGGTGAATAATCCTTGCCAATTAGTTATGCCAATGCAGGTACTCGCTGTTAACGAGACGATTACGATTATTTTAATTATTAGTCCCATCAGGACGATTCAAATGAACCAAAATACCGTGGGGACAAACAGGTATGCGGAGCAGGGTGTAGAGTCCCGCAAACCACCATTGAAAGGGATGATCCTCGGACCAGACGGTTGTTGTGTTTGGTGGGTAATGTTTGATAATAATATGTTGTTGTATAATTGCGAATCGCACGGAGAACTCTGGTCTGGAACACGATGCTTTATTTGACGTCGTTCGTTGCCTTTTTTTTTTAAGGATGGGAAATCATCAAATGACCCCTTCCACTCTGGGTGGAGCGGCAGGGAGTGTCAGACTTTTACTGACTAAAACCCATCCATGCTCCTCCTAGTGCCTTTTACGTTCCTGGGCCGCGGTAACTCTTTCGAACAAAATCCGCAACCCTGGCAGGCACTGGCTGGTCCTCAACCACCCAACGCTCGCCGTCCGCAGACCCGCACCTACGGTGGCCGGGAATCGCCCAACGACTCCCGACGCCCGGGTCGTTCGTTGCCTACGGTATAGATTTCGCTACGTCAGTTTGTAGGGTTTCCGTACCCAAAGGGTAAAAACGGGACCGTATTACTAAGACTCCGCTTTCCGTCTGTCTGTCTGTCTGTCACCAGGCTTTATATCATGAACCCTGATAGTTAGACAGTTGAAATTTTCACAGATGATGCATTTCTATTGCCGCTATAACAACAAATACAAAAATAGAATTAAATAAATATTCAAGTGAGGCTCTCCCATACAACAAACTAGATTTTGTGCCGTTTTTATAGATGGTACGGAACCCTTCGTGCGCGAGTCCGATTCGCACTTGGCCGGATTTTTTTTTTGTAGCGGTATCGATGCCTCTAGTGATCTACTATTCCGAGATCTACTATTCAACTTTCTGATCACCAAACCTTGTTATCAAATAGGTAAAATGAATAAACGACATCGAAAAAAATCGATTCCGACATTCCGATTCCGACCGACAGAAAGAACTTATCGAGAAGTTTTTTATCGATAAGTTTTAATATAAACCCAGTACTAGAATGCACCGCAAGTGCTCAAAAAGGAATAAAATATTTTTTTATTGCATTCTCGATTGAGCACTGAGCTAAAATATTGATTGGTGCTCAATGGGAATACTTCCTCTTAGCGTCACCCCAGTCAAACTTTTCTCTAGAATATTCCTCGTATTTCTCAGAGCAAGAAGATAAAAGGTAAGGAAAGTGTTTGAAACGCGATCCTTGGCTGCATTATTATATCTTGTTTTCCTCGACTGACAAAGTGCAAACAGAGTCTGTTGCGCCCCTGATACCATGATGGAGTTAAACTACTTTAAGAATTTGCTTTGCTAGGTGCAATAAGGCTCCGGTGTTGTGATCAAAAGACAAAGGAATGAAATTCTTATCGTAGGTAATGCTGTTTTCTTAAATGTTCGTAAATATTATCTAGAAAATGATAAATAGGAAGAGAATAAATAGTGAGAAAGTAGTTCCTCTTTGCTAATATGAACATAAATTTAGCGTAGATTAATACTTTTTTCTTTATTAATGACTTGACACTTTACTTGAACCCGAGAAGGCCTTATAAATTAAGTTCGTTCCTATGCAGGTCACTTTTGCCAAGTAGCTGATTTATTGGTGCTTTAAATATTCGTCTCCTGGTTTCTTCCTACGATGCAGCAAGCGTTAAATGATAAGAATCTTGGCAGCTAGCTAACAAATTATTTTCCTGCTACCCGTATCAATCTTGAATTTCATGCATTGGGATTTTCATACAAAATAGAAGAGTTAGTCGTATATACCTACCACTATTTGTATCTGCATCACCCAAAGGTTGACTGGTAGAAAATGCCTAAGGCATTAAGTCCGCCTCTTTACATTTGTGTGCATGAAGTTTTAAATAAATAAATATAGTACATTACTGCAGCGGCCAGCAAGAGGCATTGATGGACGAAAGTATTTGCCGAGGCACACATACAGTCCATCAATGCCTAGTTGTGGCCAAGGCTTGTATAGTACTTTTCTCAAATAATGCGCGAAAATTAAAACTAAGTAGTAGGTACTTAGAAAATTAATCAATGACGAACAAGTGTTAAAGTGTTCATTTGTTTTTGTTTTTCAATATAAGAGTACAGCTTTCTATTTGCAAGCCAGTTCGAATCTAAATAAAACCTTTGAAAAGTTACCTCCTTGATAGCCATGTTTCGGAGTAAAAAAAGTTCCATTTTTAAATTACACGACAGATATGAGTGTACTATGTAATTTATTTGGACGCTAAACCACGGCAGATATGGATTTTCATACAACTTTTGCCGGCCGCTGCTCGTATGTATTTGGCCAGTACAGCATTTTCGATTTATCTCGAAGAAGATTGTCAAAATAATGCTCAAATTTCCAAGCATGTTTGAGAAAAATAAAATAATTTCCAGATATTTCGCCTTCAATGTTGGCAGACCAATCGATAGTACACACAGTACGATTACGTCGCTTACACCGAAAATATTGTACAGCACGGCTATTGCATTCATATTACGGTATTATCGCAACAGATAATACGTCGCGAACTTTATCAACGCGGGACTGTATCAATTACGCGTTTTGTAACACTATTTATTCTACCATCACCACCACTAGAACATGGTTTTACACTATCGGGTGAACTATTATTTATAATTATTATGTAAAAAGTAACTACGAAGATTGTTGACATTTAACTTTTACAAAAAAGAGAAAAAGCTCGTGCACAATAACAAAGTACCTAGTCAAGATTAGGAGTGTCATAAAAGAGTTTTTATAAATATATTTAGATATATAATATTTAGATTTATATCGAAGGCCAGTTAAGGCCTAAACTTAAATCTAGACAAACAACTTTATCTATCCAGAAATTTTGCAGTTCAGCTCTATTATGCTGACATACTTACAATTTGTACCATTTGTATAACTAAGTCGAGAGTTTTATTCTGTGTTATATTTTTACATCATTGTCAAACGTGTTATCTGCTTGTTGTATTCTACTCCGAGCCAACTATATTTTTGCTAGTTCAACTTAGTTTTCAATTGTGTAGAGTTTTTCAGTTGAAAATACAGCTTAGTAAAACTTCTGCAACAGTTTTTGTGACGGATATTTAGTGTTGTACTTCGTAGCACGACCATGAACGCAATCATTATAACTTTAGATGGTAATACATTCCTTTTAATTTGTACTGACTTATACAACTAATTAGAAATTTTATACCTCTCAATTATCACAGATATACAGGTCGTGCTGTGCTGGCAAGATTCCTTCACAGCACGACCACGCTAAAATTCCAGCTAGCGCAGAAGTAGGAATCGGGAGCATGCCTATAATTTTTTACTAATTATGTACTCCTATTGCATTACTGGCAAATTGTCGTAAATTGTTAGAAAAGCAAAAAAACATTTTTTGCCTTAAATATGTGATTTGTATACTTGACACTACCAACCAAGTGCGAGTCGGACGCGCGCACGAGAATGGTTCCGTACCATATCTATAAAAAAACGGTAAAAAATCACGTTTGTTGCATAGCCTTAAATATTTGTTTTATTTTAATTTAATTATTTATTTTTAAAGTGAATCTATTCTATACATATACTTAATAAAATCGTAGATTTGCCGTGTCTGTACATTGAATATTTTTGTATAAAAATAACTGAGAAATGTTAGGAAAAAGGTATAAAACGCAAAAATGCCATTTTTGAAATGTTTGTCTGTTTGTCGGTTTATCTGTTTGTCCATATGTTTGAGACAGCATCACGCAAAAACCACTGAAGCGGTCGCTCGCTGGCAGCTGTCGAGCGCGACAGCTGCGAGGTGGGGCACGCAACATTTTGTGAGCGTGGTTTTATTAAGTTGACATAAAATGGAGTTGGATTTTTTACGCACACACATTTTGGTGAAATCCAAACGACGAAGTTCTAGTTAGATATTTAGCACCGTCCGAAATAGGTAACATGCTTGTACCTACCGCAACGAGACAGCAACTTCAATCTCTCGACGAAATTAAATACAAATACCGGAACTAATAAAAGCTTCGACGGAGCACAGTTTGGCTTCCGAAATCTCGGTCAGTATTGGAATTCAGTAAATTCAATATTGCAACAATATTTCCACTAATTGAACCTTCAGCAGCTGCAGTGGTAGATAAGCTACTGAAAAGCTTATGTAACCAATACTATACCTATCGAATTATATAGTTCAGCTCAGTATTGGGCTGTGGATGATAGGTACTGGATTATGATGTAACTGGAGTGGAATACCAAGTTGACAATCCACAGTAGATACCTAATTAGCTGGCACTGGCGATAGAATTCAACCGACACTATTTAAGCAAGGAAAGTTATGCCCTTCAAGCTATACGAGACGTAATGCTGCTTATCGCTTTGAAATGCGATGCTTTTATTATATGTCGCAGCTTAATCAGCTGTTTAATTGGCGGCCTAGCCTTTATATTGAACGGCGTCATTTAATCAGCGCGGTGGCTTAAGTGACATCATCTCTGTATTTCGCAGCCAACTGGCAATTCATGTTCGGTTGCCGTTGTGTTTCGGCAGCAGTGTGCACATGGCATGAAAATCTGCCCATCGTATGACGCGTCCTTGTGAGCACATGAAGTCTATTGACTCCACTTGACTTCTCTGCATCCCACGAGTTACAAATAGGTAGTTCAAAAGAAAATCTTCAATAGAAAATCTTGAAGGAGCCAATGGGCTCCTTGAAGTTCAAGTAGGTACTTCAAATAATTTCTGTGAAATTACTAATACTAATGATCGTAAATTCGTAGAAATTATTCTTGGCATAAAAATATAACCTTAATTTGAGAATGATAACGTAGGTAGTTAAATAATGACCTACGTAGTTTTCTATTTTTAGTAAAGTGGCTATCTTGTAGAATAAGAAAACTGATTGCAAAAATGATAACTCTTGCGCGGAGATTTTACCTTAAACCGCTTGCTACCGTAAAGCTTTGCAGTAAATACCTTCAAATTTCTATTTTTGAAAAGGTGGATCACATTTTGCGCGGAATCACCTACGTATTATATTCTGTAATACTGTTTCTGACTAAAGTTTACTTGAACCAATAAACGTTCAGATGACTTAGTGTGAGTTTTTTAACGTACTCGATCGCGTTAACGTAAACGTTCTCTTATGTCAAATTATATAGAAAAAAACAGGTTGTCCGTGAGTGTCACCAGACGGCGCTTAATCAGTTTCAAAACAAATTGACTTTTACGATAACGCGATCGTTAACGTTAAAAAACTCGCACTAAGGCCACAGTTTACCTCAGGCATGTACTAGAAGCAAACCATAAAGCTTATAGTTTGCCAATTTGAAGTTCCGGCAGATGTAGAACTTGCAAAATTGAACATCCGTGATGGTGGTGAAGTGCCGTCTATAAGATTTCAAAGCAAGTTTAATGAAAACGCATTTTGGTCAGAACACATCTCTTATTACAAATTAAGATACAATAGTTAAAGAATTTTGTACTACAGAATGCCATGAAATTTTAAAATGTTAACAATAATTGCCAATTGCTGCGCTGGGGATAGGATCGGTGGGCGTGTTTTACTGGGGAATATTCGTGCTGCTCTTGTCACTAGCGCAGCAGAACTAGCTTCATCTATTTGACTGACAGATCTTGACAATTCAAAAGTGTCGGTAAACGGTCACGTTTTTCCATAGCACATCTGACATTGGCAGAATTGTCGACATCGGCATCATAGCCATAAACAAAAATAGAATAGAATTTGAAAAATTTTCTATACTTGCTTTTATTCACATTATTGGGAATGATGGAAGTTTTCGAAGTTTGATTAATTAGACACGTAGATATCATAAGAGCTGCCTCTCTCGCCCCATTGTTTCTAAGTGAAACAGCAGCGTCATCTAAAGTGCTTCAGAGGGTCGGTACTCAATCAACACTTTCTGACTGGTAATTAGAAGCTGGTATAGAGCTTAGAATTCGTATATTATATCTTTTCTTGCCACATATTCCTTTAGTTTTCATAACTGTGGAAGTCAAGAGTTGTGTGCAAACATGCAACATACGTGTTACATTATAACGTGTACGATCAAATATGCGGTAAAACATTTGTAACTAACAAGCGGAAGACGCAAAGCTGCATAAAAACATGCATTATAGCAGGCCAACTTTTTGCAAAAACCTAGTTCAGATTTTGATCTGAAATTACTCAAGTTTTATAATTTTCCGATCACCATTTTTTTTTTTATTCTTTAGCTACCATCAACTCTTTTTAAACCAAGTTGTTTCTTATCCTTTTTTTATGGCGAAGCAAAGCAAGCTTTTAATAGCTTTTAGTAGGCTGAAAGAATTGAAGCGTTAGTGGATAATCGAGCGACTATCGACGGCTCTCCTGAGTATATGCGCGCTCCAATTCACTTCTGTGTTCCTTTATAATGCTGGCCGTCCATAGTGGTTTGATCGGTAAGACAAAAGAATCGATTAGCGGTTTTTTACTATTTTTTATCGAGCAACTATCGTGTTTAATGTACGCGTCGTTAGTATAAAACTCTTGTTTTCATTCATTAGTTTCACAACAGCTTAAAGTTGTACAGACTTATATTTTTACTACAGTTTGGCGAGGCGTAAATTGGCTTGTTTTATTTTGTACCTACTGGTACGGGAAAAACGCGTGTAGGTATTGAAACATGTGGTTTGAAACACATGGAGATATATACCATAGTTGGCCGACTTGGACCTGGACGACTTACTATTTTGAAACTTAGCTCTTTAGAAATTAACTATGAAAAACGAGAAACGAAAGCAGGCTGGCTATCCTTACTCAATGCGCAACCTAAATAAAAGTGACTCAGTCACAAACATGCTCGCAGAGCCGCACACCGCTGTCATGTGATAAAATAATGCTTTTCCCCATAACAGAGGATCCTGAAATCGATTGGCATTGTACTCAGAAACGTAACACTATTTAGAGCGCTTCGTAAACGCTTTTACTGGATTTTTATCAATGCTTTTGTAAACAATGTGTTTGATAACTGCTATGTTGCCTGATATACATTCGTGTCGATATCATTATTCATTGTCGTGCACCTCCTCGGCCGTTTGGGTTATCCATAATGCGCTGTCGTCTTGTGTTTACTTTTTCAAAAAAAAATAAACATCACCGGCTGCCCCAACCTATAAGAATCTTGAGGTGCGCATTATCCTAAATTCTCGTATTGTTTACAGACTCGGAAGTTCAGACGGATTCAATGGAGGAGAAGGATCCGGCGCATTACGAAATGAAAATGAAGGTGTCGGCGGGCGGCCGGTTCCTAACCATGCATAAGCGACGAAAAAAGCGTCTCATCACGCGGTCTTTATACAGTAACCAGGCGTTGCTGGACGATCTGATGATGGGCCAGGTGCAGGTGAGTACCTGCGCACACGACACGCCGCGCGGCCTGCGCGGGCGACTGCGGACTGTGCTCACATGCCTGGGAAAGTGACGGTCGCTGCTCGCAAACCAAGAAGTGCATAAAACATGAGTGTTGTGTACGTCCAGTTATAGTATCACACTTATCACGCATAGCTTTATCTAACGACCTCGATAAAAAGTTCATGACTCGCGTGGGAATCCAAAGCTGCAACTGCATACGCGGAGCGTGCGGAGCGCGACGTCCATTACTCGCTCGACTCTCCCAATGTGTTGCGACAGAGTGAAGTATGCGTCGTGAGTGTACACGATGCGGCGCATAGTTAATCAGCGCCATAATGGCCATGTTTAACGCGGTGGTGTCACTCATTGTTTCTCCCATCATGGTCATTCCGCAGTCCTTCGTCACAGAGCCACGTATTGTCTCTAGCTCCGCCACAAATTTAAATGTCGTTTGTGTATTCAAGATTCGTCCTCACGCACTATTTGTAGGTATGTACTTGTGACATATTGTTGGACGTCGCTCTGCGTTTAAAGTAGTCGAAGCAAGGACGTCGCATAAAGAATAAAAACATATGTCGATGCGGAGAGCCGCCGTCCAACCCCGACGCTAGTTGATGCCGTGTTTGGTGCGACTTTATCGTTCTTGATTTTATTTTTAGCCTTCGTAGATGGCAACTGCGCCTTATACGATATGGTGGAATCTCGCCGCTCATCTCATAAGCAATATTACCTACATACATTTGTTAAACATGTAACACAATCAGTGGAAATCATTTAATTGTAACAAAACTATGGTTTGCAAACATATACGCTCGCGCAGAAATTCAAATTGAATGCGCCTTGCATTTTCATTGCGAAGTAAATTGTTGTTTCATAGATTCTGCGCTTTAAGGGGTGACGTCACTAATATAGCGAATATTAATAGACTTGGCGGTCACATAATGAGTTACTTGTTCACTGGGTGAAATTTAACCAAGTCTGGCCTCGTAAACAAGAACTATAATCGATTAAATTATGTCCATTTGATGTAATTTGCACGAGGAAGTGTAGCACGCCTTAGACTAGTCGGTACATCTGTATGCGTGTGATGTTGACAAGTATTAAAATTCCTCCCTGATGCAATGGGCATTCATGATAGGTCAGGAATCCACGGAACAAACGTGGATCATTATTAATCCAACTTTACATTCAACTTGCGATGAGGTCGATGACTTAATACAGCGCCTGCGACTTTTTGACGACATTTTTAACTGCATTGCGACTGGCGGCTGAGCTGCTAGCGATTATGTTGCGAGTTCTAGAGAAGCGATTTTGTGGGTGATATAAAGTTTTCTGCTATTGTTACAGTGTATCCTGGACCAATCAGTACAGTGGAAGTTCAATGCTTTCACGCTTGAGACAGTTTCTGGAGGTAATATATGTCATACTTATATCTTATTTGTATTGTAAACTAGCTGTCACTGTGGCTTCGCTCCCGTCAACTGGCTACCTACCCACCTATTTCTTTAGTTTTGTTAAACCTTCCCTGTATTCTGGCGAACCAAACAAAAATAATTATTCAAATCGTTTGAGTCGTTCTCAAGTTATGCGCGTACATACATTTGTGCGATTCATTTTTATACATACCTATTATATAGGTAGATGTATCTTTTTGTTTGTTTTGTCAGAACGGTAAAAAAGCCAAAATACGATGAGTGTGATGGTTTACCGCTATGAATCAGCTTGTCTTAACTTTTTAACCTCATTTTGTGAATCATGACTTGAATACCTAATTGTAAGTACGATAACAAAAAGAGCAAAACACGTGAGATATAAAGAGCTCTCATTTGGTAAAGCAATTTCTTCTCAAATCCATAGGCAACTCAGCGTAGAGTGGCTGCTTGTAAGCTGAAGTGCACCTTATTGTATTTATTATTTGGCACATACATAGGCACATAGAAAGCTTGCCATCAATTTTAAACTCGATGGTAGTAGCGTCATTACCACTCTGATACTCTATAGAGTGGACGAGAAATTCAAACATACAATACCGCATTTATAGTATGTTTATCCTCGTAAGGCCCAATGTACAATGTATTGAACAAAGTAACATATAGCCTTCCGGCCCAGCTAAAAAAACAAAATCTTCTCCTAAACGCCCAATGTACATTACAATGTACATTTATTTTAAATGCATGTTTCTTTTAAATTTTCGCGCCAACTGTCATTTGGCGTGAATGGTATGATTGGTTGTTACTTTGGGAGGAATTTTGACAGCGGACATTTGGGAAAAATTCTTAAGCAATCTATCAAAATCTGCCATTTTTGCTATTATGCCGCCGATTCAGGAGACACGTGAGTAAAAAACTTAATTTATTAATTAAATCTTAGCTTATTTTGATCAAAAAATTAGACTAAGTTAATGATAAACACATATTTTAACTGGAGTAAATTTTATTTTCGTTCGATAACACTTATTTGTATTTTTTATACTTCGTCGTAAAGTTATGTTCATTGTGTTGCACATTGGGTATTAATGATTAGTAATACGTCAAAGGATTTTTTTTATTTGTAGATATCAAGAGTGATCAAATTGAGGAGTTGCTTAACGATTGCGAGATAGAAGACTTCTTGTTTTCAGATGAAGATATTGGGGACCCAAAATATCGACCCGAACCTTCGGAATCTGTCTGTTTGCAGAAAAAGTCACACGAAAGTGATGACAGTACAGAAGAAGATGGTGAAGAAGTTGAAGTGGAACGTGTTAGACGTGGAAGATGGCGCGGAAGAGTACGTGGAAGGGTCGAGGAACAAGAAATGCTATGAATAAACATATATTTGATGAGTTGAAACCATTTTTTTATTGAAATTATGAAGAAAAGTCATGTTTATTTTTAGGATATGTTTAGTTTTTCTTAAGTCTAGACTAAACTTATTTGTGATTGTCTTTGATATTTATTTTTTATAAATAGACCACTTTCTATTCTATTTATTTTTATATTTCATAGTTTACATTTTGAAAAAGAACCTACCAAAATGGTTAGTAATGAATAATTTCTGTTCCTTTATCTCACTTTTATGTTAAAATTTAAAATGAAAATAATAAAACTAGTTTGTGAAAAATCAAAATATTTTTTTTTGTTAAAATTGTGTTTTTTTCTCTAATATACAGTATGTTAACTAACAGAGGGCGTTCCCGTTAAACCGCAATAGTATAGCATCCATACATGCTAAAAAAAATAGTACCATTTGAAAACAAAATGTTTTTATTTTTTTTCAATATTAAAATATTGACTAAAAATGTTAAACTAACACGTAAAAGAAACACTCTATACATTATGCGTACTCGAAGAACGGCAACGTCACGCTTCTTCGAGTAAACTGCTGAAATCCATGCGCTTAAAACCACATCAACAAGAAAAAAAAAGAAACAACACCATACTATGCTCGATGCTTTCATGTAAACTTTTGTAAAACATTTTTATTAGAAGCAATTGTTAAAAAAATCTTGGAGAAACTAAGTTTAGGTGATCTAAACAACAAACCCTGTAAAACTGTTTATAGAATAGATCGGCAAGAGTTTAAAAAATACCGAATAATTATTGTATCGTAATGTTTGTCTAGGTAAACTTTCTTTAATAAAAACAAATATTAATCGTCATTTTTCAACCAGCTTTTAACAAAAGTATCAACATGAATAAGCGCGCTACATACAACCAACCCCATACTGACTCGTCAACCGTGGCGATATCAGACATCGATTCCGAGCTTTCACATTTCAAGCATATTTCATCGAGAGTCATGTTTACCTATACGAATGTGAGTGCTTTCGTGCCCAATTATTGATTTTAATTTATTATCGCAAATTATCTAGAGTGAAACATCTAGTTGCCAATTAGAACGCAGGGCAAAGCCAACATCTGGCTATGAAAAACTAATTGATCGATATATTAACGTAATTGAAAGACAATTGTGGCTCAGTAGTGGTAAATTCTTTATAGATTAAAGCGTTACACGGTTGATACAATTTTTGATAGATAGGTATTATTATTATTTATGTCTACCTAGGAGAGTTATGTGTTTAGCAGTCTGTGTGTTTAAGAGGAGGGACGAAGGGACAAACATCATATGGATGTTCATCCCTTCGTAGCTCTTATACTACTCATCAAATTGGAACAAATGAGATGTCGCTACAATTATATGAAGTGCTCCGCGTAATATATGCAGTTGAATCTAATGAAGCGATTAAGTAATACAAAATACCAAACGCAAAAAATAAATGTACAATTAATACATTAATTCTGCGTTCGGTAACTAATAACAATTATACTTACCAATTGATTTTGATATCAGATTTGAAGTTTAATTTCGAAAATATAATCTTAAAAATACAAGGCTCAAAAACATAAATTACCCGGTGCCGCCAATAAATGAAAAATCATGAGTTACATTTGTTAACTCATTTTATAAAATAATATCTACTTACTCCATTATAGATTTGGGCAATGCTACATACATATGTACAGTCGCCGTCACATTATATTGTAGCATACAAGGTGACCAAATACTTCTGAACAATTTAAAATGTTAATAAGTTCCATACACTACAAGTTCCCAAAAATATCTGAACACATCGTCGAAGGGGTCATATATTAATGAAATAATGAATGTTCAGATATTAATGGCAACTTGTAGTGTATAGATCTAATCGACCTCGTCACCTTGTCTCCTACAATATATCTGACGGCGACTGTATAGTTGTGTTCGACGTGGATTGATTTCGAGATTTTCATCCATGAAATTTGGGCTTTACTATTTAAAAAAAAATGCAAGAAAGTAAATTGCAACGCACAAAATAATTATTTCTTCCCCGTAGTCGGGATTTAGATTAAAACTATTGGTACATAAACTAATTCTGACGATACTTTTCACAAATTTCAACATATTGAAAGCATTTTCTCATTTGAAATTGTAGCGTAAACGTGAGTTAACTACCTCATAAAAGAAACTCATTGAATTCTTTAGTAGATCTTGACTGAATAACTTCTATTCGAAAATATGATTTACACATCAGACGTGTGTAACTTTAATGACCTGACTTAAAAAGAGCAGCGAAGCTTGTCTGCTGAATAGTTCATAGCTGAAATTTGAAATGGATTAACTGAAATAAATTGAATTTGAAATGAAACTTAGGTATTGAATTTCTACCAATCAGCTATTCATTGAAATATCGATGAGGTGATTTTTTTGTCACGGCATCCATTTTTATGATGTGCTGGGTGTAGTGAGCGTCCAAAGGTGAAGGCTTACTTTCCCTCAAGGGTGTGACCGTGTTTTCTAGCTGGAATACTTATTATTTGTTGAAGACTAGTTCTTTCTTCGGCTACGCTACCTTGGCATATCCCGTACAGTTACATTCAGCTGTATACTTCTATCAGCGATGATCATCAAAAATGTTCTTTATCAGATCCTTACCCGAGATGAACTCCTAAAAACAAATAATTAGTTTGTCTTCTTTGTACTATACAGCTCCAGGACGTAATTCGTAAAATGTTTGCATCGGTCAGGTCCCTTACACGATTGCGCAACTTTCTTCCCACTGCCACTAAAACTGCGCTTGCACAGTCCCTTCTGCTTCCTATCCTTGACTATGCCGATGTCAGTTATGTTGATCTCACTCAAGCACAACTATAGATAAACTTCAGCGTTTTCAAAACCTTTGCATAAGATTCATATTTGACCTGCGCAAATATGATCACATTTCTGATTTTCGTACAAAGCCAAGTGGCTTCCCATACGTCTTCGCCGAGATTCTCATATTTGATTTCTGCTCTACAGTATTCTGTTCAATCACCTCGTATCCTAAATAACATTTTAAGTTCCTTCATTACACACAAACAGATATCTTAGATCATCAGAAAACTTGAGACTAGAGATGCCGATGCATTCCACTAGCTTCTAAGACAAATCTTTTACTATTCAAGCAGTGCGGTTATGGAATGCCTGGCCCGTGTCGGTAAGGTGTGCTCAATCTTTGTCTACTTTTAAAACTATGGTTAAATATCACTATCTCTCTCTTTAATCGTCTTTACTTGGGTTCTCTGCTTTTTCTTCATAATTATTATTGTATAAATGTATTTATTGTATAAATAGTACACCTAAGACTACATATGTTTTACCTTCTCTTTTCATAAAGAATACAAAGGTTATTTTTTGTGTCACCTTATGTAATGTTTTTTTCTGTAACAATACATAATAAAGAGTATATTATTCTATTCTTTTCTACTATTAGTTTAGATGTGGGTTTCAACGTTGATATGTCCCTGTTGTAGGTACATGAAACTATAGGGCATTGTTAGATATAATCCCCGGGGCATAGGTACCTGTAAACCCAGAATAGTATCAAATTGATTGAACTTTGACATACTTATACGTTTACTAACTTTATTAAATATATTATTAGTTTGAGTTCTTGGTTTTATCAAAAAGAGTACTTACTTAGGTACTTAATAGAAAACTGCAATTTTCAAGTATTTTTTCTTAAAGGTTGCTATTAGACAGTCGGTCTTTAAAAACACTAATAATGTTAACACACATAAAAGAAACTTCTCAAAACAGATGGCTCAGTTATTACCAATAACTTAACATTGTACAACCATTGTCTATATCGGGCACAAAAACTCAATATTCTCTAAGCGGTGTTTGCATAATAATTGTGCATGCCTGTTTCAAATTAACATGTACTCGTAGGTAAGTGACGGTCGACGGGCGTATGTGCGACATTGCGACGTACCTACGTTATGCCTGACACTCGCCTCTTTGCCGCGTCTGGCTGTGTTCCATGGTATCTACTAAAACTATGTAGACTTATCCCCAGTTTCCCACCCATACGCACGAAACGGTTTGGGAATACTTTCATTGTGAGTCACAGACACAGCTAAGGTTTGAAATCCTGCTAGCATCTGGCCTTCTAGTCTGTTTCCTGATAGCTACAAACTGGAGATATTAAAGTCACGATTGAATAGGGTCCCTCTAGGCAAGCGTGCCCCATCGTCGACCATATCATCGCGTTCCATCAGGAATGAGGTTAGTAGGTAGTTAGGAGGTAGTCGTATATGATGTGTAACCTCTGTTAACTCACCTTGATAGTAAGCACCATTAACAAAAAAGATTCAGGTAGGTACCTATTATTTGAAATTATTTTTGATAACGAAGAATAATTCTTATTTGGTTTGGTAGGTACCTGTTGGTACCATCTGACGGTCAACTGCACCACCACGCGCGCTCATCGCTCAAATCAAATAGCGCGCGCTTCCCCAGTTTCTTGTTACACACTGCCGTCCCTTTTCACGAAATTACTCCCACAGATTACAGGAAAGCGAGACGAAACATGTCCACACATTATTGATGTGTGACATGTTTCGTCTCGCTTTTCTGAATGAAATAGGTTCTTACAAATAGTGGTTTAAATTAGAAGCATAATACACTTACTGAATACGGTCTACGCAGTGATGGCTATTATAATGTACGGTCATAAGAATAAGGGAGCATAATAACTTCGCTTGGTAAACATTGAGACGAGTAACGTAAAAAAGGTATATTCCGAAACTTCCGAAATCTTAGTAATTCAATAACTAGTCGTAGCGTCACATATGTGTCTAGTCGGAAAACTTAAAAACTACAATTAATTTTAAGAGTTTTCCGAACAGAACAACTGTAATTTTACGTCCTATTGTACCATATGTATTGAGGTTGTAACTTACGTAAGTCTTGTGATATTGTCCTCTAGCTACCTACGTACTAATCTTCTCCACAATCGCTTGAAATATTAACCCATGTTTATCTTTAAAAGTTCAATCTACTATCAATCTGCTGAGGCTTTTCCTAACTACGCTGGGGTTGGCTCCCAGTCTATACAGGGTGCAGGTCAATACTAGTAATATACATGCAGTGGTTGCCTCCTCGCCCAGTAACCGGGGAAACCAACACACGACGCCCCGCGTCTCCGTAAACACTAGTGTAAAATTTTCGGGCTTCGGGGTACCCGTACCGATTGTCAAAGTTTTTCAAATAACAGTCGGGACCAACGGTTTAGCGTGCTTTCCAAAGCATTGTAGGAATCTCGTTCCGTAAAATATTGTCACCCATCTACGGAGCGACCCAAGCAAGCGTTGCTTTACCTAGAGTATCGTCCCGTCCGGCTGTTATTATTAAGCCACATGCACCTCTCAGTCCTAGTCTACTGTACTGTTCGGCATAAACAATTTTTCTTTCGTAGTACATTTGTTGATCCAATCAGTTGATAGGTACATAACAATCCAACAAACGCATAAATTCTTTATTAAGACTACATTAGGCGCGAACGCAGATCGACATTTGATAGGCATTATTAAGTAGGTATATGGAACGTACAAGAATTATGTGAAATGGGTAGAATTGGCCTGAGTAGCCACTTGTTGATTCCCTATTGAACGAAAGTCGGTCTGAAAGCCCACGTCATCACGAGTTAGTTCTAACATACTCGTAAAGGTATTATACATTTAGCTACACATTCCTTCATAAAGTCGTGAGAAGTCGGCTTAAGGAGGCTATAATTTGTAGGTAATCATTTAACTGAACAAGTTTCTGAAATAAACTCCATCCTTCTCCAAAATCGAATCCGAAAACTGATTATCAGTCCAAGATAATCATCTTATTTCCCAAGAAAAAGATTGCTTATTTTAGATTGGAACAGAGTCAATAAAAACGAATTCTAATAATAGCTTCCAGTACCTTTCCTCGCTCGTTACAAAATATTTTTGCGGAAAAATACTGAACTGAGTCAAGTGTGATTCTGTTAGCTACAGTTATTGAGTGATATCAAGCGTTAAGTGTACCTACACTTTTCAAATTTTCAATCGGTTGACTGAGTCTCTTTCAGTGACAACGATTAAAGAAATACACAATCGAACTCGTTATAAACTTTTGTATTACCATATTGTACTGAATTATGTGAATTTGAAATGAGTAAACTGATTTTTTTACGTCCATTTAGCTTTTTACCCACGACTTGACGAACTTGTGCAAACCAAAGTTCCCACTTATTTCCAAAACTACTAGTCCGATTTTGATGCGGTTTTCAGTAATGGGTTCGGGTTTGATTGGTGCATGTTCTTAGATAGTGTTACTGTGACAACTTGCCAGGAGGCGCTGCAGGAAACATTTGTTTGTGCAGGACCAAAATTACTAGTCCGATTTTGATGCGGTTTTCAGTAATGGGTTTGTGGTTGATTAGTGAGGGTTCTTAAATAGGTGTTACGGTAGTAACTCACTAGGGGGCGCTGCAGTCATATATTTTATATTAGCTACTACATTTAAAAGAAACTCGGTAGGTAAATATTCCCTATCAATATGAAGTACAATGAACATAATAACCTATGCTCTCTAAAAAGTTTGAAATCAAAAGAAAATTAAAAATTTTGAAAATTCCCACGGCGGTTAAAACGTAATTGAAAAATGATAAAATAATTTAAAAGCCCCTTAAAGCCAGAACTTAAAGAATTCATGAATATTCGTCGGGGGCTGCATCACTATTTTAAATTTCAACATAATTTAATAAACATAATTATGTAATATAGCAACAAAATATCCCCAATTATATTTTTTAATTATTATATCCTTTTTTAATTACCTACGTTTTAACCGGCATGGGTTTATTATTTTTATTATGGCTTTAAAATTAAGTAAAATGTTTTTACAATTCATTTAAGCCTAACGAATGTTACTTTCGACCTTAAAAAAAAGAAACTAAAGGCTCCAGGGAAAAAGCACTATGCATGAAAACGGAAGCTTAATTGACTAAATTTCAGAACTACGGTTAAAACTATTGTTCGATATCGTGAAGTACAGTTTTACAGTTGCCAGCCTGAATAAATACGCCTTGCTATATTTTCGATTCAAGTAAAGTTGGTTCGCGGTTCAGTTTAGCATTCATTTATCAAGGCGAGACTACACGAACCGCGGCAGGTTCCCGTTAAACATTCATTTAAACTTTGACCACAGCTTTGGGCATATTTAAACCGAAGCCCGAAGTTTGTCCTATGTTTACTATTTTTGTCAGGCTTGGGGTGCACTAAGCTCCCTGTGCCCTATTTTCCGCTACTTGGCTAGGCATGTCATAAAACGATATTGAACCAATTCATTTGCCTAGCTGTTCAATTAAATGCCGGGATGTCACTTAAGCCGCTGTTCAATGAAAAGGTTACCGCCAATCTAGCGGCTGATTAAGTTAGTTGTTGGAATTAAAACTTTCAAAGCGGCGTATTAGTCCGGTCAAATAGACAATCAAGTTTACTGTAATTCGCATAGAGCTAAAAATTAGTACGAATGTTTGGAACACCATAATAAATAAAATGTGATAAGTCCCCATCGATCCCACATTTGCAAAAAAAAATTCAAAGCCAAAGTTCGCTTAAATGGGTTTTTTCATTTTCAGCTCAACTGTAAGTTTTATCATAAAAATAGGTCAGTCAAAAACCGTAGGTCATGCAATTATCTAAGAAAATTCATATCACAATTTTGCTGTCGTCACAGAAAGTACCTACTAATTTTTAATTCCTCAACAGGGAGATGCCTGCCCGTGCTTTGCGTGCACCTGTTCCAAACGTACGGTCTGCTGGCACACTTCCAACTGGACGTGACAAAAGCCTGGAAGCTTTTCAGCCTTATCGAGGAGGGATACCACAGCACCAATCCTTACCACAACTCGATCCATGCCGCTGACGTCACGCAGGCAATGCATTGCTTCCTGCAGCAAAAACGCGTGAGTACACCTTAACAGCTGCAAATTTTGTTTATCGTCATAGTTTAGCCTTTATTTATTTATTTATTTAAACTCTATGTACAATAGTGGTACATGGGCGGACTTGGGACACGAGCCGTTTCTCTTAGTGCGAAAACGGGGTCAACCACGCAAGCCAACCCTAAGGACAGTGGTACTGTGCTCGTTACTACTAATAAGTCACATTGAAGTACCTACTAAAAATAATTTTAACAAAGCATTATCAAAATGTACCACTCAGATATTTTTTAATAAAGCTACAGCATTATCTTTCACTTTAAGTGCTCATTAAATCCAGTAAGTAATTCGTGGAACTTTCAAGTACCTATCTTAATAATTGTCTCGTCTTAAATATCATTATATTAATACTGAGAAGGTTCGTATAATAGTTTCCATAACTTTTTCACGCCAACCAGACGCCAATTATTATAACGCAATAGATATTGGAAATATAGAAGAAGGTTCAAATATAATGCAATCTACTTGAATTGAAAAGATTTTAGCGAAATTTGAAGTACCTAGGTATCTATCTGATATTTATTGAATGGTTTAAAACAGTTAGCAGACATGAGATCCATTTAGATAAAAGCCTTTTCAACTTTGTCTTAGACGTTACAGCAATTCGTGAGACGTGAGAGCAAACTTTCCATCACATGGGATGGCCCCTCGACCTGTTTGCGAACTGCGACAATATGCTTGTTTCTTATTGCATGTCACGACTTACCACGACTTCGTTACGTCGGACTTCAAAACTTTTTTCTAATGTTTACAAGCTGAAGCTTCAAATCAGTCGCGTCATCCACACGATGAAAATGTTAAACCGATGTATGAATTGTCTGATACCATATATTCATAAAACTGTGCTTTTTGTTAAAAATAAAGTTTCACACAAAAGACGGTACTTTCAAAGGAGAGTTCAGTCACTCTGGTTTATTTATAAAGCGCAAGAAACTGTTTACTTTCGTACAATTTGTTGCACATAATGCGCATCAAAATTTATTTTGGTGAGAATCAAACAAACGGTAGCGAAAACAGAAACTGAATTGGCGCCAGAATAACAATACGCGTTCAATAAAGACGCTTTGTTAATTGTGTTGTCTCATGAAAGAAAGTCACTTCGTCCGCCCTTTGCAATTTGTTCAAACTATTAGTGGTTGCGAGGTATTTTCAGTGGAAATTGGTAATATTTCGACGAATAAACATAATGGCTTCTTTGTAAAAATACTATTTCTAGCAGATGCTAAAAGAATGATTTCAAAACACCAACGTGTATTTGCTTCAATACACCATTTGTACTCTTTGGTGGCGTGCCATATATATGAAATTCAATACGCTATCGACATGCCGCATATGTGTCATCTGGATTTATGCATGGCATCCTTGCCACAGCAAGACGGATACGAAAGGTTATCTACGCGTTTATTTAAATTTTGCTGAATAAGTTAAGGTTTTCTTGGAAAATACTACTGGAATCTGTATTCAACTGTTAATGTAGGGTTTTCCTCACACGTTAAATTGTGACATGTAAAAGCATTGAAGATTATAATGCAGTTTTCACTTTATGAAAACTCTTCACGTTGTATTCATGATTGTTAATGTTTGTCTGATTTAGATAGAACTCATAATTATGAAGTTCTTAACATAGGACTCGCTATTGCCTTATTGTTAAATCTCAAAAGCTTTTCCGTTCTCCATGTAGTATCTATTTTGTACACTATGTAGAACGTGTGCATCCTCGATGAAGATCCATTGCCCAGAATATTACATTTTGCCAACGTCGGTAGGGCTCGAAATTATGATACAAATAATCTAGTGAATTTATGATGATGTTACACAAACAGAAGGTGATTGGAAAATCACCTTGTGTCACATCATCATAAATTCAATATTGTGGCGGCGGCCGCAACCAGAATAGTCAATTTAAGTGGCGCCGTGTCTGTGAACTTTGGTAAAATAACTACCTACGTGTAGTGTACTTTGTATGCTTTTGTGAAATGGGTTTGGAAATTGTAGCAGGTTTACGTTTTCAACAGAGAATTTTGATTATGTCGGACCGACCTTAAAAATTGGCAAGAGAATTCTATTTGGGCATTCGTAGACTATATCAGTTTAACATGTTTGTTGTTCTATACCTAATACATAGATGGGCCTTTTGATCAATCTGACTATATAATTGCGCTGGATATGGACTACCGTAAAACATCCAGCCAATGATGAGCGGTCAGGTAGGCAGGATCGAAATATACGGATCGGAGAAATCCGACTGACGGAGCTTTGGCCAAATTTGCATATTAATTAACACAAATCACTCTATTTTTTATCACATTCAGGTGACATTGGCGTACAGGGTAAGCTTTCGTTTGTTACATAGGTATGACGTTCAAAGATTAAGGCCGGGACTCCACCAAAGCGGAGAAGATAGGAGATGTGTTGAATAAACCAATCCGATTTCGTTATTTCCACATCTCTTCTCCGCTTAGCCGTATTGGTTTCCCGTAGTTCCCAAACTCGGCTGTACAGCTCGTGTGAGTTAACTTGACATCTGGCTCGAAACTTGATACTCCCCCCAATAAACCGCGCGGCGTCCCGCCGCCGCCGTGTGAGGCCAGTAGCGTTAGCACCACTGTTACCGTTGGGTTTATATTATTTTCATCGAAATCGAATTGTTCAATTTAATATAAAATTATTCAGTTTCAATTAATTTTTTTAATTAATTGAGTAGGTACTACTCAAGTTAATGATACAATTTTAATTATCTAACCTTCTCGATCCCTACATTTGAGAAGAAGTCGTTAATTGAATACATCATTATCAATATTGAACCTTGATTTTAGTTTCAGATTCTGAGTACTGATTTGCTATTCTTAACTGTCATATTATATTTCTATGATTACTATGAATATTTCCTTGAAAATAGATCGCGCTATCATATCTGAAGATTTGAATTGCTAACTATTATCCAGGTAAACACAAGATACTACCTAATACCGATTTTTACAACGTGTAACAGAATAAACGCAATACCTCTTAAGGGGTCATTGTTTCTACTCCTCATTATGAACAACTTTCACTATAAGACCAAACCTGAAATCGTGAAAAAAAATCAGCTGTTCAGTACATTTTGTATACACATACATTTATGGGCCAGTCGATTTTTATTTTCGCCATATCAGTGTTGGTCCCATAGTAAGTTATTCATAATGATGACTTCAATGACCCCTTAAGAGGTATTTATTACGTTTATTCTGTAACACGTTTTATTGAAAAATATTTTTCGTAAAAGAATAATTATAAAATGGAAACGAAAACTTCTTTGCACACTGTACTTTGCATAAACGCCATTCGAGCCAGTTGTCAAGTTAACTCGCACGAGTAGTACAATTCGGTTTTCTCTATCAGGCAGGTAATTATCGGCCTGTCAGCATCGCTATAGTGCTCGTGGCACAAACGCTGCGGCTCATTTCAAACCGATAGTTTACCGATGGAAATGTAGATTTATTTTGAATTTCGCCTTTTGAACCTCGAAACAGTTTAGTTACATAAATTAGTTCGCGTTTCAAAGGCTTGAAGAATTTCCACTGCCTTCAAATCTGATAATACTACCAAGTTATGAACTACGGTTAAAGTCACATGAAAGATGTTGAGTACCTACCTACCTACGTCGCGTAAACGTGATTCGATAACGTACCTACTCTTTATTATTTCAAAAAGGAGTCTTGGGCGGAAACTTTCGCTTATTTGTAGGTCTTCAAATGTTAAAAAAAAAAATTGTAGTCCTTTTCATGTAATAAATTATTTGCAAAAATTATTCGCAATCACGTTCCTAAAGTTGCGTTAACTGTTTATCGTCACTAGACAAAGCCGTAATTTTCAATAGTAGAGTTTGACGGCACGGTTAGCACAGTGGTTGAGCGATCGACTGCTGCGCTGCGTGTCGCGGGTTCAATTCCCGCACGGAACAAGTATTTGTATGGCCTACAGATAGTTGTTTCGGGTCTAGCTGTTTGCTTTGAGTTTATATGTTTGTAAACGCACCCACGATACAAGAGAAATTCCTAGTGTGGGGCAACGTATTAAAAAAATCAATAGTACCTACCTATTCGATTAATAACTATGTATTGATGAACGACAGTCAACGAAATGCAGAACCGTGCGCCATGTGAAATTCAGAATAGGTTTCCTGCGAAATCAACAATTGAAAATTTAATATTGTGCTGAGTATTCGCTCGCAATAGGTATGTACATTTTTAACTCAATAGCAGTTCAGCGAAATGTAATTATCAATATGTAATTAATTCACGTTTTAACGAACGGATAGGACTTCAAAAGACTCTTTGAATTCTCAATTGCATAGAACTATGAGATACATTATTATCACACTATCAAATGTTTTGTCAGTAAATGTTTGACAATTATAAAACTATGATAATGTTTGAAACGACATAAATGTTCCCGGAATTCATACTCAAGTAGAAAGTAATAACGCAGCATAGGAAACAAACTTGTCAACAACAGGAAGTTATACAAACCTTTACCTGAAAATAATACGCACGAGGAGCTTTTCATTTCATGTTGCAATAAAATAAGTCTTCGTAACATCTTGACATTAATGTAAAATAATATGCAAGAACTTTTGAAGACAGTGTAAGTTGCTAAACATTATTTAACATTCCATGCTTGACACGATAAATACACGTAAGCGCGTAATAATCTCTTTGTTGCTTGAAAAGTAATCTTTAGCAGTAGAATCATAATATTCTAGATACAACATGAATTAAGTTTACTGACGCGCTGTACTCTTTCACCTACGAACGTGATTACAGCCGGTCGATTCTGTCGACATCTCACGGTGTTCACCTAGGCGGAGTGAACGACAATAGAGCTGTCATTCCATCTTATTAGTATGGTTTGACAAGTCACCCGTCGTGCGCCCCGCCCGGGTGTTCACGTCGACATATTTACAGAATCGCACTGCAGGACCATATCACATGGGCTCAGATGCTTAGCCTTGCATTACTTAGCGATCTCATCAAACCATCAGAACGTTATAGTCACAGATTTGCTCATCCGAACGCGAGTGGGGAGATTATCCAATGGACGTGCTTCGTGAGATTCCCCGACGCAGGCATACAGATAGATAGACAGACAAATTTACAGACGGATAGACAGCATCGACTTGACCACGGAAACCTAGCTTCCGTAATGGATTACATGGCCGGCTGGCTAAATCCTGACATCTCAGTTGAATTGAATGGAATTTGATTCGATTGTAATCATAATCATTTATTTATTTGCTCACACATGAGTACAATACATAGGTACTTACAACAGCAAATGGTCAGCATGCAAGAGATGATAAAGTAAGTATAAAAACAGATCATCACATTTGCCTTAAACAATGGCATGCAAATATCAAATACAATATGTTGTGCGCCCATACTCAATTATTTGTCGAAACTTCAAATTTTATTAGGGATTCGTTTTCTGCAGGTAGGTTTCCTCAACAGTATTCAGTACGTTTAAGTAGGGAAAGTTCACGATACATCTTTAGAAAAGTTGGTTTCCTTTAAATTGTAAAGTAATTAATAAACTACTGTAAGAATTTTTTTTTGTATCAGAAGACTTATAAAATCACGATGAAGTAAACAACTTTAAAGAACTTGTTGAAGTGTAAACTTGGAAGTTCCCTCAAGCTCAACAAGTTTCAAAGCAAATAATGGAGAAAATTTTGCTGTAATCGAGTTGAGAGAAAACTTAGAGGTGTACGGGGAAACTAAACATTTTCTCACCAGTTTCAATTTTTCTCTTCACTAAATGCAATCTAATAGGTAGCACTGTAAACAAAATACATCGACTCGCTACAATTTATTTCCATCATGCTTGAGTAATTCTACATTTTTGATGGAGAGCCTTTTGATCGTTTTTATAATTAACTTGTCAGATTTATCAGATCAAAAATAAATGATCTCACGAGAAAATGATGATCGTTTTTTAATTAAAAATTAAACAACCAATTAGAGGGCAAATTCCGCTAATGCAATCTGTCAAAAAAGGCCTCAATTTCCATACACTTGGCAGAATGCGATTGTGAACGTTGCTTAAAAAATTGTAGAATTGACACTCTGGATTGTACTGTGTTGTCCATATTTATTTATTGTCTTTATTTATATACGTGAATAATAATTCTGTATTAGAACATGCTGAAAAGAAAACCTGGGGCTCTGAACAAGAGACATTCTGTCAGAGATAGCGTGGCGCAGGCGATTGTCAATACGTCAAAAATGTATGAGATTGACAGATGCTATCGGAAAGTCACGTGATCAAATTCCTACATTTTGACATTTCGACAGCCGCTTTCGCTAATTGAATGGCACATTGTCTAGGGCCTCTGGTTGAGACGAGTTGTCGAACCTTTGTAAGTGAAGGAGTTTTAGATTTTACTTTAATCGTGATAATAAAAATCTAGAATAAAAAAGTACAGTTTATTCCACTTTTTTGAACTTTCATTCCACATAAAATCGTGATTCATTTTTTTACGTCAGAGTTATTTTTTCATATTGCAACTCAATCAATGTTAAAGTAATGAAAAATGCAATATTGAATTTCAGAAAAGGAATTCCTCAGTTTGTACGGCGCTTTGACTGGATAATAATAACAATTACTGTGCTACATTTGTGAATACTGTTTCTATGTGAAGTTAAAATGTTTAATTTAGACAAAGAAGAATCGCCATTTGTACTACGCCAGACAATAAAAGAGCGATTACATTTTTACAGCAAACTAAATCGAATTATGGCATCGAGCAAAAACTAATTTCAATTTTTTCTTGAAAACGAGTACTGGTCAAATATTTGCGAGACTTGATTCAAATATTGATGATATGAATATTATTTACTTAATACCGTACCTCAAAGCTATGTTTAAATGGAAAGTTTACATACATTCAACTACTAATGGCGATTAATAAAATAAAATAAATGTTGTTGATATAAAACATCAAAGCGAATCTGTGTCAACTGTGTTGATTCAGAAATACCTTTAACATTATTTGAATCAACAGTGTAACACTGTTGATTCAAATAATGTTAAAGCTACTTTATTTTCTGCCTGTAGCTGCAGTCAATATTTATTTCTCATTAAAAGTGACTATTAGGCAATGGCTATGTTTGATGCAAAGCTTGCTACTTAGTGATCCATAAAATTGTGGTAATAGAACTTAATATATGAAAAGCTCGGTGGTTTTCAGTGGCAAGCCGCGGTCTGCAAATGTTTTACACATATTAATTTAATTCTGATATTCACAAAATGTTTCGACTGATTTTCGTAATAGGTAGGTACTCCCAGGCTGTAATAAAATAATATTACTAGCAGATTGAAGGATAAAATATGTTCGGGAGTTTTGTTGGAACTCATGTGTACATAATAAATAAGCCTACAGTTTTGATGCAACCGCATTTTATTTCGGAAATCCGAATTAATATGATAAACATGAATTTCGAGGTTTGGTTTATTTACCAATTCGTTCGTTTAATAAATACGCTAAATATATATTAACTTTTCCTTGAATCCGGTAAAATAATTGCTTCGTAAATATAATTCTGCAAATTATCGGTCGGATATTTGTGTTTAAAATGGGTTTTATCATCGATTGTTTTGGTAGTTATCTGGTAAGATTTTTTATTACTTTTTGGGCGCCTATTCTACTTTAAGTCCAATATTCTTAAACTAGATGTAATCCAATTAAAGCTTAATCAAGTCAGCCGATATTTATATAGCCGTATATTTTCTTAACGAAGTCTTTCCATTTCGCAATAGTAAGACACTCGTGCTGTTATTGAAGTGTACTTTGAATGCAATGTTGAGTGTAAGCAGATCGACCGTTGAAGGACCCTCTAGAGCGCCCTCGGAGCACTCAATGCGCTCAAGCGTTTAAAGACAAAGTTAACCAACTCGAAATGGTTTAACAAAACCGCAGTTACTATACCTACAGTTTCCAATATTGAATCAACATATCCAGAGCTGTTTGTATAATGCTTAGTGGCCTGAAAACAGTGATAACATGAGCGCCAGTAATTTACAGTCAGCCAATTTGGAACAATAATGATCGTTGAGATAGGAGTATCTGTCAATCAAATATTGGGCAACGAAGTGCATCCGTGGACAGGAATTAAGCATATATTGCGCTGTATATAATTAAGTTCTGGCCTGACCAGCTCTTATCGACGGCTTGTATGTCTGTCTTATTGCATTGTCCACTCGGCTGCTCTTCATCTAAACCACAGTACAACTGTCTATCAAGTATTTGGGTCGTTCGAAATTAAATTTTCATGTGATATCGACTTGTCTGACGCCACTGTGGCCTGGATGGGGGACTGTGCCGTTTGCTAGTGGCTATATTCTAATCTAATAATAGATTTTTAGCTGAGCTCAAAGTATTCTGGAGGTTGGGTTACGCTAGTGCATGTGTTTGTTTTTATGACATGCTCTCGTAATTGAGTCTGCATATAGCCCTGTGCGAGTAAAACTCTCGAGTCCAAAGGACTTTGTGAATATCCGACCGGAATCCTTTTGTTTTTCCGATGACGCTGTTTTTCGATATTTTTTACGACCGACAGATTTTTTTACTCTGGCACGGAAAAAGCTTTTGTCAATTGATTTTCGGCTTGATCAAGTCCGGCATGTCTAAGTTCATAGTTGGACTATATAACTAGGAATACGGTTCGGCCTATTACGAAACTTGTTCGTGGAACTTTTTTATCTTACAAATCTGTAACAAAAAACTATTCGTAGTAGAATATTAATTTGTTAGTGATTTCTCCAAACACCGTTTTCAATAAAAGTACCTACTAACATAACGTAACATCAACATTGTACACTTAGTTCGCTATAAACGTTATTGACTTTGACTCTGAAAAGTTATTACGTTCGCGACAAATTCCACAGAAAATGTAATTTGGTAGACGACGACGTGAGTGTGACTGTCATCTGAATATCAGTATTACCTACTTAAACGGGTAGCTCTTATTTATTCAAGTTAAGTAACATAAAGCGAAAAGCAATATATAACAAGTAAATCAAGAGCCTATTGTTTTATAATTTCGAATGTACCAAAACCGTAAAATCCTCTACGCAGGTTAAATCGCGCTGTCAAACTGAAAAATAGTCTAATATGGCGAAAAATTATCTTAAAAACGTGTATGTGCATTTTCCCAAACTCAATTCAAAATCCATTACAAATTGTCTACATGTGTTTTGATGGTGGTTTGCACGTCACATAGCGTGGCTGCAGACGACGCACTGTCTCGTCACGATCGATTGATATGGGGCATTAACCCACCGGATCGAATGTACTTATTATTGCATAAAGACACCTCCGAAGCGACGCGACAGGCACAATGATTTGTTGAAGTTTTCAGGAAAGCTTGTTCAAATTTAGACTATGTAAATAAATGCTTAGCAAAACAACGTGACAAGCTTTCTCCATTTTCCTTTTAAAATATTTAAAAGGAAAATGGAAAATGTTTGTCATTCACTGCGATGTATCAAACTTTTAATGTTTCAATCCCGAATAGAATCCATCAAATCCATACATCAATCCAAATATGGATAGTGACTAGTCGTGTTAGTTAAAAGTTCTGTCACATCAATCAATCTATGTTCAAAATAACAATACAAGTAGTCGACATAAAACACTAGTGTCAGCTTTCAATACTACATATCTACATCAATATCTCTTTGTCCGTTAGATACGCGAACACTTGACACCACTGGAGATACTGGCGTCGCTGCTAGCCGCCATCGCTCATGACCTGGACCATCCCGGAGTGAACCAGCCGTTCCTCATAGCGACGTCCAACCACCTGGCCGCTTTGTATGAGGTATGTTTTTGAATCTTTTGTTTTAGGCTAAGCTACTATCCCGCAGGTATCCGTTGAATGCAAGAAGCAGGAAACCGTTCGATGTGGGGACGCTTGGGGGAGATTTTTTTATTGAGGAATGGGCTAGGTCTTGACCTCGATCACGCCTTATGGAAAGCGATGGATGAGATCTATGACGGAGCGAGCATGCCCAGAAGATGTCTTAAGGCACTGGTACTCCCACGCATCGACAAGACACAGCAGGCTGCTTGACGCCGGACTCGGTGGGAGGGGGTGGTCGCGAACCAGACGGGCGTTAGCCCTTAGTTTTATTGTTCACGTTTTGATACGCCTTCGCCACGCTACCGCTGACTCGTCGAGAATGACACATGTGTAGAGCGTCAGCTATAGTCTTTCGGGTGAAATGATACTGATGATTAAGTCCTTAACAGGCCTGTACTTTTTCAGAAACTAATATTATATTGAAGATATCGATTGATGACGTGACGGACAGTATTGTACCGTAGCTGCTGGGTGCGTGTTTCGATACCGTGACGAGATGTTTGACGTCGGACGATTAAATTGTAGTTTCGAGCTATTTATTCTGAGCAGAAAGCTCAGAATAAATAGCTCGAAACTGTTGTGTTCAAAGCCTCACTGTCCACGTTAGCAGAGTCCCTCACAGAGAAGGGGAAACATTGGCTAGTTTCCTCTGTACGATATACCATTTTCGTGGGATTCTGATGTGTTTACCTACCTCTGCAGCTCAAAGGACATGTATAGCCTTGGGTTAGTCATTCGTATCAAGATATTGCTTGGTTCTTGTGACTAAACTCTCGTGAGCAGAAAGCAGGGACACGATCTTCAGAGAATATTCCATTATTTAAACATGTGAAACGTATCAGCATAGTAAAAGCTCATTAAACTTTAAAGACGAAAGCTCATAATACTGACTAATTTCAATAAAATGCTACAAGATAATTCTCACTTTTAAACTAACTGCCAAGGCCTGCATAGACGTGTAAATGTCTGCAATTACAAATCTTGTCATAATTTGTTCAAAATATTTTTTTTTTATTTTTTCAACAGCCGAACTTAGACATGGTATACCGTACTTCTATACCATGGCCCATATTTCAAAACGTAAAGTCCAACTCAACTTGAGCTCCAATTCCATTTGAGTACGAAGACGTCAATTAGACAAGCTTTCATTGACATTATCGTGCTCATGTTGGAGTTGAAGTTCAAGTTAAGTTGGAGTTTAAGTACGTTTTGGAATATGGGCCCATGAGTTTAAAACTCTGTATGGACTAAGTTTATTATTGTCAGTGTAAATGTCTGAAGCACACTGTTAACACGCCGTCGGAATGTGTAGGCATTTTGCTGGATTTTTATTACATTTCTTAAAACCTAGATAAAAGACAAGACATGTTCAAAAAAAGTTTTTTGTTGCATCAAGTATTTTTTCGGTGCATGTCAACATTCATTCATTCGACCATTTACAGTAATATTTTATGCCCTCACAAAACCGAGTTACACGAAAGCTAGTTACATAAGTATACATACATAAGCGAGCTTCAAACATAGCGCTTTGGTGCATCATGTTTTACTCATATTTCCCCATCAATGTTGTCCGGATTCGGACTCTCTATATTCTGGAATATCCATTTGTCTCATCCATATTACTGAATCTAAATGTAAATGTTTCGTAGGCGAAGCGAATGCGCTTCCATACATACTCGTACGAAATACGCTTCGTTTATAATGGTTCTCTGTAAACGTAATCCAGTGTAGAGCAAAGCCGAAATAAATGAATAGATTATTATCTAGGAACGTATTTATGCCCACGTGAGTTGTTCAAGTGTTCACGCCCGTGAATGGCCAAATCCGAAAATATGAGAAAAAGCGGAAACCCTTAAAGAAGTCCTAACTAACTAAGTATTGAGGTGGTATGGCTTTTGAACTTCAATAGTAGAGTTTATAATAAGAAGCTCGTCCGGGAATGTTTCCCCTGTTACTACTGCTGAGCTGAGTAGCTGTGTTCCTGGACGTGTAGACACGAGCCACCAACTGTCTGGTATTGGTGGCAGTGTATTTGAGAATATCTATATGTATAAAACAAAGTCGGGTTTGTTCGAATACTTATGACTCGAGAACGGCTGGACCAATTTTCATGGTTTTTGACTTCTTGTATTTTTCTCCGTCCCGAATAGCAGAGTAATTATTAAAAACATTGGAAAATTGACGAAAAAAATATAATAAATAACATTTTTCCAAAATGTTAGGTAGGGTAGGTAGGTGTAGTTGTAGGGTAAGTGTAGGGTAGGTAGCCAGTTGACGGGAGAGAACCCGCGGCGGATAGCTAGTAAACAATATAACTATACACTAGGTAGGTAAGTCTATTTGCTATCGACACGCTAAAAAGAACTATGCACTCTGCTTCAAGTCTTTCCCCTTAAATTGACGTTAAACACCTTAAAGAGCGAGTTTATTGATCCAATGGTTAAAAATTATGGGCACTTAAATTTCGTTTATAACTCATAAAGCAATTTTTTACTTTGTCGCGGTTTTAATTTAGAAGCCGGTTGTATTTATTTTTAGCGCTCGTACCCCCCAAAAAATCCAAAAATCCATCTATTTAATTATATATCACCAATGTTTTAGTCAGATCTGTACCAAATTTAAATGGGACCATTTCGAAATAAACCTCTTTCGAATTTTGTTAATTAAAATCTGTCCATATATGACGGAGTTATGCCCAAACATACATTGCGTGCAACCGGCAGTGTAGGTTGTTTGAATCCCTGTGAAGCTCACGATTTTTTGTATTTTTTTAGCTTACTCCCTGTGCATGTCGTTTTCAGTGTAGGTTTATTTGTAATTCCGCAAACGTACTCTAATATTGATAAAACAACTGAAAGGTAAACTTCGTAAATTCAAGTCTCATTAATCCTGATTCCTCTCCGCGGAATAAATAATCCAATTTTAGAAGTGTCAATATTAATCCGTCCAAAAAAAGCGTAGTGCCTTTACTTGTACTTTCGATATCCGTTATTTAATCGGAGCCATTGAGTATTTCAGTGAGTCGAGATTACGCCTACACACGACGCTGCCTACGCATAATCCGTGCTACGCCACTTCCCACTATTGCGGTCTCCGGTCAGCCTCTAATTTTTGAACAGAATATCAGAATTTCACCCTGAAACCGAAGGCTAATTGACATGACAGGCTTGTTCAAACTCTGTTATACATGAACCGGTCGGTGTAACTATATCTCCCGTTCCAAAGTTTGTACAGCGTACAAAGTTTGTTTCAACAGCGGTGGTATGCATGTACTGCTAATATTTCAACGGAGAGGCTTGCATTTTCATATCATTGCTTGGTCTATACCTTCCACTGTATCGTTTCTGAATGAATTAAATACTCTTTAGTAATCTTTTGTGAAAAATTTAGGAATATATTTACTTTGTGACTTCATTTCGATGATAAGCCGTTATATCATAAGATACAACCATTATTGTTTAAATTAATTAATAATCCTGTAACCTAACTACATCAATATCAATCAGGTGTCCAATTTTCGTGCATAATACCGTGTTTAACCAAGCCAGCGCGGCAGCGGTGCAAGCAGGGCGCTTGAATTACCGTCGCTGCAGCTGTCGGTGCAATTATTGCAATAATATGAGCAATCATGGAGCCATAGCGAATTCTGTGTGGTATCCTGGTTATATTCTCTCAGAGAAGGAAGTTGAGGAGGAAGAGTTGGATTCAGATAATGAGGAGGCTTCGGTTTGTTTGACTCAATTCACTTTGCACGGCAAGTTGCAGTTTCCACGGTGCGTGTCGTTATTCTATTTTGTTTGGCGTAATCGTAAAATGTCAGCACTTATGTTTCTATGAAATGTATCTGTACTAATATTATTATAAAGCTGAAGAGTTTGTTTGAACGCGTAAATGTCTTTAACTACCAGTCGGATTTGGGAAATTC
The DNA here is from genome assembly GCA_947386135.1 of Melanchra persicariae. Classification (NCBI taxonomy): domain Eukaryota; kingdom Metazoa; phylum Arthropoda; class Insecta; order Lepidoptera; family Noctuidae; genus Melanchra; species Melanchra persicariae. The sequence goes on from OX376643.1 coordinate 3,640,473, forward strand.
CTGCGGGAATAGGAAAAACCGGCCAAGTGCGAGTCGGACTCGCGCACGAAGGGTTCCATTATCTATAAAAAAACGGCATAAAATCATGTCTATTGTATGGGAGCCCCACTTAAATATTTATTTTATTCTGTTTTTAGTATTCATCTGTGAAAATTTCAACTGTTTAGCCATAACGGTTCATGAGATACAGCCTGGTGACAGACGGCCAGCGGAGGCTTAGTAATTGGGTCCCGTTTTTACCCTTTGGCTACGGAACCCTAAAAATGGGATATGTGCGTACGAAGTCGCGGGCAAAAGCTAGTTAGGTCATAAGCTGACTTAGAGTTAAGATTTACTAAGTTAATAACATAATGTTTAAACCGATGATAGGTTTAACCTATCGCTTTTCTATGGAGTTTAGTTTGACCCCTTATTCAATGTATGGGTTAAATTTTAAAGACTAGACAACTGGATATCGTAAGGTTTTCCCTCTTCAAAATCTTTTCTTTTAAATTCCCTTCAAAAACAAAATTTCTCCAGCCTCTAACAGAATTACACGGCACCATATCTCTTCCAGCAGCCAAATGACAAAATGACTCATTTTCCGTTTTCTGACTGAGGTGCAAAGCCGGATATATTTGATATCCGGTATTCCGCGGTAGAACGAATTTCCGGCCGCTGCGCTGCATCCGTTCCGGGATAAACTTGTATTTCTCGTGTTAGCGGGAATTCGGATTTATACGAATGTTCTGGTTCGTGTAGAAAGTTGGGACGAGTGTTTCTTTTGTGATTATTTTCTTCGGCAACAATTTAAAAAAATCCAGGTTTTGTACAAAAAATTTATCCTAAATTATACACTTCTCATCAAAAGAATCGAAACACCTGAAGTTTAGTTGTGTATGATTTTATTTATGTAAGGATTTTATTACGTTAAGAAAAAAAAATGCCAGGTAATTGCGGATATTAAAAGGCATCGTTTAAAGTTCGTTTTATGTTTCAAACCAAAAATAAATTTCTTTAGCACTCTATTAAGATGCAACCGTGTAACCACAACACGCTGACAATGCCCTAAATCCAGCAATGCCACGACTTGGGTGGCTTCCGTGGGCGAGGTTATATGTTAGAAAAAAATCTCTTTGATAGGATATCACACACCGTAACTGTTAACAATCACTATTGAGAAAACGATCATTTTGCAAAAAAAAATGTGATTAAATGCAGAAATCCGACGAATTACTCATTGTAAAACAATCTCTACATTCATTTTGGATTAAAATTCTAAAATATAAATTCCAATTTGGAATTGTGGTACCTACACCCATTCATTGTGTAGACTAAACTGCCAGCTATTTATTGGCGTATATTTTTTTAATGCTATCAGCCCTCTTTTTATTTAAATGCCCGCCTAAATAGTAGGTCCTACTTGCATTACTGTTTAATTTTTTTTTGATGAGAAGTGTACATTGAGTCTTCGGTAAAATGTAAATGTTTTTACTATATTTCTGAGATCTTGGTGAAACACATTTTAGAAATAAAAAACAGAATACGAAATAATCGGCTAACTAACCTCTTACTTTGTTTTTGTTATTTGATTATATTACTACCTAACCATCGTACTTCTGCAAATAGAATAACTTTAACAAATCATACGTCAATGCAGGACTTGGTTGTTTTCATTTTAATAATTCTCAGTATATTTTTGAGTAAATTGATAAAATGCTTCATAAAACTATTCCGCCATACATTATTTTTGTGTAACTTGTATAATGCGCAGCGCAGGCAGTGCGCTCCGCGCTCAAAACGCTCAACTTATTCCTAACGTTTAGCTTGTATAATTATTTACAACATCCACATATTATTTAAGCATAATAATGTGGATGTGTATTGATATAATATTATGTCAATCTGGAATAAAGTACCTTTCAAATGATAATAAAATACGTTATTCAAATAGGTTAAGTGATTCCAAAGCTTACTCTCCACACATAATAATAAAACTCATAAAATTCGGTATGTGTGCCTTTATAACATTATTAAATTATTAAGGTAAATAAATCAGAATTTCTAAAATTACATAAGAAATACAGCAAGAAACAAAATCCACTTAGAAATCGTTTGTGCTAAAAACGTATTTTCAGTGAAGTGGTAGAAAATACATGAAAGTAAATTTTGTAAGCTCCTTAGTCGCCCACTCCACGCCATGCAGCCCTTGAAAGTAAATGATTGGGAAAAACAATTTAACATACGAGTATTTAAATAGCTTTCGCGGAACTGTGTTGCCGAACATAATGATGTTAATGAGCTTAGGTACTAACTGTGTTTCAGATACCAAAACAATCATTAACTATAATCCCCGGTGGAGAGCTAAAAGCTAGTGCTTTTAGCTCTCCAGCGGCTTCACCCGTTGTGAAACTCGAAAATTATGCCAAGTGACAAGATAAAGATTATCCTACCTTTTTTACAAAAAGCTGCAACCGACTTTCAAGTCAGTATTTCTAGTTTGGTTTCTTCGTTTTTAACACCGGCTTCCGGATTTGGTGGAAGTCCCTTGTAGTGTTTTTAATTTGAAAGTCGGTTTTATTTTTTAAAGAAAATATTTGGTTATTTAATATCTGAGTAAACTTAATAATACTTCAGAGTTACTCGTTTACCAAATAATTTCAATTTGTGAACATTTTACCGGTGCCGCTGTCTGAAAGCACTTACCAATTGGTATACTTGGTAGGTTTAATTAAATTAATTGTTTTCCTTATTAAAGTGCATCTCAAATCTACTTATGACGAAACTTGAATTCGTCAGCAGTGAAATTAATTACGAATATAAACAAATATTACTGCGGGTTTATTATGAAATGTGAAAAGCTGTTGGTTTATTTCGACAAAATGTAGGGAACTGGAACGAGGTGCTATCCGCGATTTTATGTTTGGTCGCATGAGAAAGGTTGTTACATATTCATAAGTACTTTAATCTTTAGTGGCTAAATTATAACAGCCGCACGGACCAATCTTCAAGGTTAAGCAACGCTTGCCGAGGTTGGTATGTGGATGGGAGGCCATATTAACATACCGAGTCTCCTCCGTGCCTCGGAAAGCACGTTAAGCCGTTGGTCCCGGCTGTCATTTGTAGATCTTTGGCAGTTGTTACGGTTTGTCAGAAGCCAGAAAATCTGACACCAGTCTCAAGCCAAGAAGTACCGTGTTACTCAGTTAATGGGTTGTGGAGGTCTGGTAGGCAGCCGCTCCACGTAAGATACTGGTATTCAGCTAAATCCGGTTTGACCCCAATATAGTTGGGAAAAGGCTAGACAGGCAGATGATGAATTAAGTAAGTCAACGTGTATAGAAGAGATGATTGAACGTCGACAACCCTGCCTTCCCCAGAGCGTAGATTCCATTACAATTTTCACACGAAATAGGAGAAACTGTTAATAAATCCGATAAGTGTGGATCCAACGGACCTTAGCCTGCAAACACTATTTTCTCGTTTCATAGCACAAGGGAGTCCTACGAGATTGCAATTACATGGTCCTTTTAGACTTAGACTTAATAAACAACTCGATGCAGTACCCAGTGAAATCAGTGTCCAAGCTTTTACACAGTATCAATAACCTGGTTAAATCCAGCTTAACTCGATTTATTCTGCACCCCTGGCATTCGCATTCGAAGCAAACAACGACGGAAGTCAGTTGAGATTATCTTGAGATGGCGACGTCCAATTGAATTACTGAGTTATACTCTCGGATAACTGTTACGAAAGTGTTAAGGATTATGAAGGATTTAAAGGTATGTTAGGATTTTTGATGTAATTAAGTAAATAAAGTATCTTGAAATAGTTTCACTATACCCACCAGTCGTTTTTTCATTTCAATTATTCTAAAAAACTGGCCTAGGTAAGCATATTTTTAACGTCTACATGATGAAGACTTTCAAGAAAACAAAAATATACAGAGCACTAGATTAGTCAATACTCGATCAATAGGTAGGCAATAAGAAGTCTTCATTTTGTAATATATTTCTGTTACCCGCATTTAGTAAATAATCGCCATTCAGTGGTATATTTATAAGGTGTCACTTGTACCAACTTCAGTTCGCATTATACGCTTGCTACGCAGCCACGCCTTTCATTTATTTACTGACCAAGAACATTTCAGTGGCGACGAGGATGGGATAGTACCAATAGTACTTTCTAGAATTGTCTTTGGAGTATCAAATATTTAAATTTGTATGTAAAACGGAAGTTATTAATCAATTCGCCTCGTGTCAGAGTATTAGGGAACCTACTATTTAAAATTAAGGCACCTATTTAACACTTTTTCTATTCATCAAATGATCAATCAGGCTCTAATGGTGTTAAACTTTACGGAACATTATCACATCAATAAAACACATTGTTATAAACTGTTGAAACTATAACAGTTAAAGTTTCAACAGTTTATGTGTTACGTTAGGTACGTTACGTTACCATCAAAGAGTGCACTTCTGAATTCGACAAATTTCGTCAAAGTTCTTTGAAAGCTTTGCGAAATAGAACGCAAACATATTTCGAAGGCCGGCCTTGTTGCGTTTAAAGTTTCACACGTAAGCCAATTAGAAGCCTTGGCCGACTGTCACTATCCTGACGTACCACAACATGATACATTGAAGAAATAAAGTTAACTGAAAATGGAGTCTCTTAATTTAAGTTCCGGAACGAAACGCTTTCATAATAACTACAAAGAGAAGTGTAGCTGAAAAGCTTGTGTGGTTCACCGCTGCGTCATAATTTCATTTGAAATGCAGTCTTCTTTGCGTACACTGTAATTAATTTACCAGGCAAAGCTTTAAGAGCTTAACTGCATAATTTAATATAATGTTCTTTCGACGTACATAAGCTATTCTTCGAACATGTCGAGTATTAAATATATATAATTTTCGGAACTTAAGAACTCAAATGAGAGACTAAAACAAGTTACTGGATGTTTTGACATGAAATTTTATGAAGTTATGGTAACTTAAATAGCTTAAAATGAGATACTTAAACAAGCTCCTGGATGTTTTGACGTGAAATTCTATAAACTTCAGGTAACTTAATCCTTTTAACCGACTTCATATCAGTTGTCGTGCTCCCAGCCCGCCACGGTGAAGCGAAATTGTAAAAGCTTGTAAAATAAATACGTACAACAAAAAGGGGTTGTGCACTAAAAAATACATATAAAACGAGCTGTGGCATTTTGTCGTAAATCCGACGTAAGCGGTAGGGTTAATAGCTTAAGTTGCATTCGTGCAAGAGAGTTAAACAGAACCTGCTGAATTATAATGGAGAAGTCATGTTTGTGGTTGCTAATTACGTTTAAGTCATTATAACATCCCTAATCCTATAAACCTAGCAAATCCAGACTATATTCTATGAAAATTAGATTAAAAAAAACGACGAAACACTTCGAGAAAAGACAGGCGCTTCGCTTGACTCGTCTTGGCGGGGGCACTACCGTGCCCCCAGATATTGGTGGCCATTTACCGCTGCTTTTTTACCAAATTTCTATTGTAAATAGTAACCAATGTGGAAGATTGTACCTTTGGCTTAACTTTTCCACGTTCTTTCAAAGGCTCGACTGGTTTTAGATACGTGTCCTTTGTACTTTAACGGTAGCCCGTCCTTGAATGATAGACCCGCCGAAAAAATGGAACGGAAAATGTAAATATTTTTTTTTCCTTTGTTGGAATAACCTAATGTTGGTTAAGTGAATAAACATTGACTTAAGATGGGTGGGTCACTTGATAAAATTCTGAAGTCGGACTGAAAATCTCGGGCACTGTGATGCCCCCGCCATCTTTTCTCGATCGGGATAATCCTATAGAGTCCAAATTCTCAGGAAAAGAACTCGAAACCTGTTTTTTTCTACAGCGAAAGCATTACTATGTAAGTCTTGGTAACCAATTTAGATGAAGTGTTTTGAATGAAACATGATTTCTTTAAATTTAGTTTCATACACACAGTCTTCGTCCGGGGGGACTAGATTTTTATAGTAAAAACTGACCAAGGTATAAATATAAATCGGTTAAAGCTGAGTGAACACAGTAGAAAAGTCTCCTTTTAGATTTTTTGTCCAATAGTTTATAACATGCTTAATAAGAAGGTACTTACCCATATTATTTTTGTCCGTACAGAACACATCGGTCCTCGAGAACCACCACTGGCGTTCAGCCATGAGCTGCCTGGTGGAGAGCGGCATCCTGGACCATCTGCCGCCCATACCAGGTCTGCGAGAGAAGCTGGAGAACCAGATCAGCTCGCTGATTCTAGCCACCGACATCACCCGACAACAAGAGTACCTGACACATTTCAAGGTTAGTTGTGGTGTTATCTTAATGGGAATCACGGAAAAAATAAAAAGGTATTATTTTATAAGATTTTCTTATTTAAAAAAAAATCCCTTAGCTACGTTTTTCCACACAGTCTTGATGAAGTTTTTCAACATACTCTGAAATAGAAGATTCTACCTACATTGGTTTAGTTAAAGTGTGCGTATATAAATTTGATTTAAAAAATCAAAGTACCGTGTGTGACACACATAATGAAAGGACCTATTGTCAGGATATACCAACCGTTTTAAAGTTAGTTGCAAAAAAGACGTTATATCAAGTATATTAGGTATAGTTTTCGCTGTGTCCACGTTCGTACAACTGAAAATACATGCGGCGAAGCGAGTACTACGCGCCTGACCCTTTCCAGCGACAAAACCAGTAGGATGAATGCCTAAAAATATAAATAGATTTATCTAAATCAGGAACATATAGCGTTAGCGTTCGCGTGGGGTCGGTCTGTTGATCGACAATATAAGTAATTTGTATGTGCAGTCGGTAGGTACTTTAGTAGGGTTAAATAATAGAAGAACTGAATTTCTACTTCTTTTAATATGGTCACTGTGTGATGAATAATCTATAACTTACTTATGAAATTGTTTGTCCTTGCTTGGTCCTTATTATCAACGCACATCTGTAACTACCAAGTCTAGAAATCCGGTATTGGTAATTTTTAATATGAACAGCGATAAACGCGAAAGATTTGTGTATATGTCGCAGCCAACTAGTTTAATCAGCCGTTTCATTAAAAGCCTAGAACTTTTACAAATGTGTGTGTGTGTGGCTGTGTCGACCAACAGAAAATACTGGCCTACAGATAGTTACATTCCGGGTCTGGCTCTTTGTGTATGTAACTTTGTATGTTTGTAAACGCACCCACGATACAGGAGAAATTCCTAGTGTGGGGCAACGTTTTTTTTAAAAAAAAAAAAACTTAATTGGACACGGAGTACCGCGTTCAGACATGTTCGTTACATTCGAAGTAAAGCTTTTGCTATCAATAGCCTGTATTTTTCGGGATTCCCATTCTATTTAGTTTTTTTAAAGTTATCGGAGTGCAGCAGCTGTATATATTGAACTGTTAACTGAATTTAGACTCGACGTGAATTTTGCATCGTTATTTGTTGTTTTTATGTTATTCTACTCGTAGGTCAACGTACCTAGCTATGTTTCATTCGTCGTGATGTGATGGTGGTCCAAATGAATCACTGTATGTGTGATGTACCTACATCTAACCTACAACATTAATAATCTAGTGTTTTTTTTTTAATTTCTCTTCTATCTAATTACCATTTCAAAATTGATTTTACGCGTGATTCTTAAGAAAAACCAGAAGAAAGGGGCCGGTGTATGAGAAGTTCCTGCATTGAAGCAACCGATCATGTTTATCCGGACGTCTGAGGGCAAAGCACAGGTGACTTGTAGGCTCACTTACTTTACATACAAAGTTAAACTAGAAGCACGAGTTTAGCGCCGTCAAACGAAATCTTCAGCACTTTTAAAAAGGTAACTGCTGAATTGCTGAAACCGTATTTTAGTACGTCTCTTAATTACAACTTTAACTTAGGAGTAAATTAAATATTCAACATAGACGATGGTCAGAATAATATCTTTTCCCGGTAACTCGGAGTAAATGAAATAGGATTTTATTGACATAATCATGGCTTTTTAACCGGAATTTATTCAACCGATATCTCAAATTCGGGTTGCGGCAAAGGTTCTATTGCGACATGATTTCCTGGAACTGTAATCTATTTGCGAGGAGCTCAAGGCTAAATCATGCCAGCCGTACAGGTCGATATTCGAAGTAAAGCAACGCTTGGCGAGTTCGGGATGTGGTTAGGACCCTGACCATCCCTTACAAACCGCAAGTCCTTCGCGCCTCTATAAACACGTTAAGCCGATCCGATCCAACCGGACTGTCGCTTGTTCATCTTTGACGGATATTCGGAAACCAGAAAATATGACACCACCACACTGCCGTGTTACGCAGTTACGGGGTTCTTGACGGACGTGTAAAATATTGGTCTCCAACTGCATCCGGATAGGTTCGAATACTTGTAATACTACCCCAATACATAGTAAGTTATGTAGTATCACATTGCAATTGGTCCCTTTGGCGAAGTCTAGCTGGTACCGACAGAATTCGATATTAATTAACCCAGAGCTCATCTGACGGAATGGCACAGACACAGCAATTTCATGTCAAAGAGCGTATGGTATCACCAAACGCTCTTTGACATGAAATTGCTGCAATGCTGCAATGCAAACAGATTGTGTTTGTGAAGCCAGGAAATCTATACAAGCATAGGTAAATTGTAATCCTGTGATGGGTTATCATCCGATCTGTTTTCGCTTGTCGTTCGTGTATTAATTGCGATGCAGAGCTCCGACATCTGCTTAATTACCATGACGTTACATCGTCAGCCATTGTCATCATCGCTGCATTGACAATACCGGTCGGTATTGTCTTGCAGTCTTGTTATTGAATCCTTGTTTAATTCAAACCATGCTCCTTCATATTAAGAACCTTTGAAACATAATTAACTCTAAATATTCAAGCTGAAGTCGCGAAACGATATTGAAGATAATCGTTTCAAATGTAAAACTTGTCATGTCGAAGTTCCATATTTTGAAACAAAGGGCAAAAAGTGTTAAAAATATTAATGAACTCAAAAAAAAGCAAGTGTGAAAATACACATGAAAGCAGAAAGAATTTTAATTTTTATCGCAATTAGTTTGATAATAGCAAGAAGTTGGAACACGGAGCATACACATTTTATTTTAGTAACGACCCTAAATAATCCAGAACAAGTTCTTAAAATTGTACTATTTTATTTAAACCAAAGTTACAAAAACTGAACCCTCGGGACACCAAAACGAGTACCTAACGAAAATCTAAGTTATTAAAAGGCAGGAACTTTAGTAACATTAAACATGAGCAAGTAGGTTAGCTACACTGCCCTTAGATACAGAAACTTGACATTAAAAACGACCTTGATAAAAAACTGGCGATAACATAAGCTCTGATTCCACGAAAGGTACGGGGCGCGGACATAATATGTCTCTTCCGCGTCCCATTCATACAAAGTGTATAGAAGCGTCGCGATGCAAAACATATTATTATAGGAACGACAAGGCGCGGACACGACGCTTACTCGTCTGCGCCCTATTGTAAAATATACAGAAAGGACGGGGCACGGCGCAAGCGGACGAGGGACGGGCGAGAATGGGGTAGTGGGCGCGGGTGCCGGGACTCGCACGTCGCTGTCACACACAATTACATCACCACAATTAACCACCAAGATTTGTCGGAAAACGAAAGGCCTTTAAACCCTTTCCGTGACCTGAATTGCGTACCTACATAAAAAAAGTATTCTATTTTGTAATCTAAGATTTGCTGAGGTCTTACAAACATTCATTCATTGGTTTTCATTATTTGGTTTAATAAACTGTGATACATAGATATAATTATCCTTCAACATTTAGGCTGCTTTTCCGTCAGAAATGTGCCAGGTTGCTAGACCGTGTAAGGATGCGTAGCAGCGCTCACATTCCTCACTCGCATCCCTCTCACATCTATGGTAGAAACTCACCCTCACCATTATCTGAGGAGTCTGAAGTAAATCCTAAAATTGACCGAATGAATGCTATTAAAAGTTCAAAAGTTGGAACAAGGAAAAGCAAAGTAGAATAAATTGACCATAATTAAAGCTTTTACAGCAACGTAAATGTATCTACGACGGTACTTATGAATACAAGTTGCCATTGACGACGATATACTTACCTACTTAATCCCACTATGATCAGAGGCAGCAATAGTAAATCCTTTCCGGAAAGTTCTTTTCAAATCTGTTGTCAAGACAAGATATAATATTCATGAAAATACATGTACCTTCGTTAGACTGAAACTATTTCACATTTCACCGGAATAATGCAGACTCCGTAAGATTGTAATAAATCTGCATTAGATTAAATATGTATACCTTTGTTATGGAAGAATAATTTTGAATACAATAAATCTAATTTAGCCCGTTATGTCCCACTGCTGAGCAAAGGCCTCCCTCTCCCTTTTCCACACACATCTGTCCTCTGCCATTGGGGGCCAGTGCTTCCGGTAAGAGTCCAAATCCCATTCTTTAATGGTTTCCAATATATTCGTGTCATAATGAGAAAAAATAATTTACAATTTCACGAGATTGTAAGCTCTCAATAAATTTTTAACTGAACATTTAGAATACTTTTTCACCCATCCGAGAAATTGTGAATGTATTATTATTAATTATATTCTTTACCCGGCGGCGGCGCTGTTTCATGGTACCTACAAATAGCAACGTTCCACACGAAAAATGCGTGTTGTATGTAACACCAGAATTCCTATGAAAAAAGATTCCCTAATCGCTGAACACACAGAAAAGACGTAAGACTAGGACGGGGCGCAGACGGCACAGACGGGGTGCCGTCGCGACTGTTTAAAACATATAGAAAAGACGAGACACGGACGTGACGTGGTTAATTGAGGTGGTTTAATTGTGTGTGACAGCGACGCGCGAGTCCCGCTACCCGCGCCCGTGCCCCGTCCTTTCTGTATGTTTTACTATAGGGTGCAGACGAGTACGCGTTGTGTCCGCGCCTTGTCCTTCCTATATCTTTAGCATCGCGACGCTTCTATACATTTTGTATGAATGGGACGCGGAAGAGACATATGTCCGCGCCCCGTCCTCGTCTTACGTCTTTTCTGCGTGTCCAGCGCTTAAAAAAGAGCTCTGTTCGATCTGTTGATTTTATTTATTAACGGCTATCTTTTCATTCAGTTCATCTAAAGGTTGTCTGTAAGAGATATCCATGTGCGAAAAGATCAGTAGGTACCCTTATAAATTACCAGCTTTTATTTATATATTATATTATTATATCTGCCAAATTTCAAGACGATTCGTTCAGCCGTTTTATCGCGAAAGCGTAACTTTCGCATTTATAATATTTGAAGGGATTTCAATGATGATTCAAATAAATAAAGTAAATGTTATATTAACATGGGCATAATAACCATAACAAGGAGCTTTATTTAAGCCCTCATATAAATAACATTGACGTCCATTAGCTGCAGGCATTTAGTTTCAATTTGCGCCGCTTAGTAAAACACCGCAACGTAATTAGCACTTAATTAATTAGTACAAGCTAAAAGTTTCAAGTAGTAAAACGACATAAAACAACAACTCATATCAAACCCGCGATAGGTCGACGATGAGTTTTAGTTGGAGGTGCGACTAAGTTTGAACGATTGCTCTCCAGGTCTAGTGCCCCTTGAGTAATTACTTAAGTTGCACTGAGGCCTAATACATAAACTACATTTCTGGTTTTGTAGACATTTTTGTGAGGACATTTTTCCTCCTCTTTGTACTTCGTGGGATTCAGCTGTCCCCCGCGGCTTCGGTCCCGTCAACTGGCTACCTACCTACCTACCCTACCTACACATTTTTTTGTTTTGTTTTTTTTTTAAACCTTCCCTGTATTCTCGCGAACCAAACAAAAAGAATTAGCGAAATCGGTAAAGCCGTTCTCAAGTTGTAGCGTGACCAGAGAAATAGGGGATCATTTATAATATATATATATATAGATATTGTCCTAAGGGTGTTTTCTACCAAAGATGTGCAAGCTTGTGAAGCGGAACCAGTAGGTATCTGTAGCAGTGAAAATGTGTGAGTGTTTCCACCAAAGCTGTACGAGATAACAAGGCAGCGTGAGGATGCGCAGTGAAGCTGTCAAGCTGTAATTGTAGGAAAAATGATGTGATGATTATCATAGATCTATTTTTACACGTCGCGCTCCGCTTTGCTTCCTCACACATCTTCAGTGAACAAGCACCCTAAACCTAGTTGTTAACTTAGAACTAAACTAATATAATTTAAGCTTAACTCACAGGTAATTTTTCATCTTTGTGTGCAGATCGCAAACTATGAAACTTACCAGTTTATATAGTTTGCAGTAAGTCAGTTTGAAATATTATCCCAGCTATGCGAGCTAAGCTAAACTAACTGAACGGATCACTTGGTCTGCAACCGATGTTAGCTTTCCGTGGAACTCGAATTTCTAAGTCCGCGTTGTCCGTTATTTGATTTTGTGACGTGGACTTTTCAAATTGAATGACTGAAATCTTGTTGGCAGGCAACATTTGCGGTCTCCAATTTTATTGAATTAATATAAATAAAATAAAATTGATTTCTAAGACAACCAATATTATGATATTAAAGTGAAAACCCTTATCAAAGTTTTGTTGCTATTCACCTCTCCGTTCCTATTCACTTCATTTGACGGTACTCTGTTTGTGCGCGTTACTGAAGTATTTTGAATGAACGTGTCAAACCCTGCTTTAACACCAAATGACAGGTTTTCAGGCCAAAATAAAGTTTGAGAAATACTGGACTTCAAATGCTTCTTTCAGAAATTGACTTGACCGAGGCAGAATACACAATCAGCGATAACTTTAAACACCTATCGACAAATAATAACTTTTAATTTAGTAAACTTATGAAGCCACCAACAATAATTTATAATCCTAGTAATGCTAGTGTAATCTAACGAAATGTATGATAAATAATTATCCATAAATTAACACACAAGCTATCTGTTTTATTAATGTCAGATGAATTACTTACGGAAAATCATCAGTTAATGTAATGCGGAATTAATGGCTTTTAGGCATTAGCATACATTGATGTTTTTACGCCGACCCCAAGTAGAATGTGATGAGGCCAGGGAGATAGACGGTGATCAGGAGTAAGCATCGGCACGAATAGAAGAAACATAAGATTGTTATGCGTTGTATAGGATATTAGGGTTTAGCCTCTGTTTTCATCTGTGTATCTGTGTTTGAACATAAACTTGTGCACTCCGATGGCTAGTCCGTCGAGATTGGCAGCAATCGGTCATAATTACTTTCCTGAAACTTAACTTTTAGCTCTTACTCATTACACAGGCTGAGTGGGCGAGTACCTACCTATAGTTTATACTCGCCCACTAAGCTTGTATTACAATCTAAATACTTAGTTAAAATATCCACACACGTAGCTAGCGGTACTGATATTAATCCTGCGGCAGCAGTTCAGCTAAAGTTCGATAGAGTAGTCGTTTCAAATATTTTAGTTTGTTTTCGTTCTCTAACTATTTCTGCTTATTATGCTCGGAACTGTAATTTCGAGCATACTAAGCAGAAATAGTCCAGTACAAGTTGGAAATAAACTTGCATCAAATTCGGACAAATTCAAAATAGCTGATATTATTTTATGCGATGGTAACTATATAGTGGTCTTTTCAGAATAAAGGTTTATTATATTTTGGACCGGAGTTAAGGAACCCGGAGCTAATTAGTACAGATATTGTATATCTTCGTGGCTGTCAATTTACTGTGGATCTTTGTTATCTTCTGACAATTTAGATAGAATAAGATTCAGATTTCAGTTATCTGACAGCCAGTCTTACCAGGAGGCGTTGTGTTACCCAGTACGAGGTTGTGAAGGTCAGAGTCTGTCACTTTATGTAACTGGTATTGCCAGTTAGGAAAAGACAGATGATAATGATTGGTTATTTCAATAAATCGTCTACATTGTATTGCATTGAATTGTTCCTTCAGGTATTCCACCTGAAGATACAATTCTCAAGGATGACCAACCACCGACACGCTTCATATTTAGGAAATTCATCGTTTACGCAATCTATATCAGTAACATTAAGTACAGTGACATTTCTCTATACCTAATTGCAATATTCAATGAGAACAGCTTTGCCCTTCAATCAATCGTTTTGAATTCCTACTGATTGGATGGTAACACCTTATCATGCCGCTGTAATTCAAATCTTAAAGGTCCACTTGAAATAATAACACATACAGGTACATCTCTCATTTCCTGATAACTATTTATTAGTATTGCTACTTTCCCGCGGTTTTGCTTGCATAATTATTAGGCTATTGCAATAGCTTTACCGCGGCAGTCTCCGAGTGCCACACGTCTTTTTTATGTTTGCTACATCATAACTCCGTCATTTATCAACCGATTTTAAAAAATCTTCTTTAATGTTTAAGGATAGGTGTTCATTCCGATTGGTCCCATTGAAATTTTATGAGAATCGGTTTAGTAGTTTGATTTTAAAATCCAAATAGCTGGAAAATTATATGTCATCCAAGTAAACGAAATTGCGTATTTAGCTTTTCTGTGTCTTTCAGTGGTGTTGTTAGGTGTACCACTAACTGAAAGTTAAAAAGTGAAAGTTCTAAGTGAAAAATTTAAAACTTTTTTACAAAAAAAATACAATCGAAGTAAGTCGGGGTTACGAAGAAACAACCAGAAACAGCGACTTCTGAATTTAAAGTTATACTTTGTAGTGTTTTTTTTTATTTGGAAGTCGGTTATATTTAAAATCGATCAACTTTTATTAACTCCCTGCTCGTTTAATGTAGGTAGACGACTTATAAAGAATTTTCATAACCATACCTCGCTACTTTATCTACTCGTGTTTTTTTCGGAGAAAATGTATTTAGTTCATACATTTTCTACGAAAGTTTCTACTTTATTAAATCTGATGAAACATCCTATATGGTTAATAACATATTCTCTGTTCCACCGTTTAAGCTTCCATGTTTGGTCAGTTCGTACGCTTTCAGCCTCAAAATGTTGAGACGAATTGAATGGACCTACCTAATAAATAGAACCTATTATACTACCTCAAAACAATAGTTAAGTACCTTGTTTTGAAAAAATAGCTTTAATTGGGTCCACTGCAATACTGGTAATTTATCACTATAGCAGTGGACCTTTCGAATGACAAGTTTTATGATAAACACGGGACAAAAAAAATGACTGAAAATCACGACCGCTAAAAACGACTAAAAAATTACAAACAAGTCGCTTTTAAAGAATTTCAAGCAGTCTAATGCAGTTTGTGGCCTCAGATCTGTGATTGAACTGCATCAAACTGCTTGAAAAGCTACTTGTTTAGAACTTTTTAGTCGTTCTTAGCGGTCGGGTTTTTTGAGTATTTTTTTTTTATTTTTTCATTTGCGGGCACCATTTTGAAAATTTACATAGCCTATGTCACTACCACAATTCTGACGAATTTAACGACACCTCATAATATGTCAAAATCCGCCCAGCCGTTTGGGCTTGTAAGGCATGCCAAAGAAATAGACATACATACATACGCTCGAAAATAATTACCCTCCTTCTGACGCAGTCGGATAATAAGCAGTTGGCACAGTCAGTCCTAGAGCTATTTATGTTATTGCAGAAATCGTACACAATGTTTTACATAGTTATTCATTCGATACTGAAGAGTTTAGTTATTAATAATGTGAGGGAAATAGGTACCTACCTAATACCATCTGACGTGACATATGTATGAGAATATGACTACCTATGCAGTCTAGAATAAGCTTTATCTGAAACACTCGAATATAATTTTATTATTTAAAGAAATAGGTACGCGTGCAATTGGATAGTCGTAAATTAAATTATATAGCTAAATTAATTGACTTTGTGCCAATAACACACAAATAACTAGATACCTAATATGAGTGTCTTTGAGCCAAAATTACAATTATGATTTATTTAAAACGTTCACTAGCGTTTGAACATTGAATCACCGTTTCACCATATACAGGAATAAATTGTTATACGAAACACCATTATTTTCATTTATTAAGGTCCTTATTTTTTTAATAATTCTCTTTCAACATGAAAGCTTGGTACGACATAAAGAGCACGATTCCAAATTTAAAGTGCCTACCCTAGCCTTCTTTGGCGCAGTCAGTCAAAGACGCATTTTCAAAGCAGTGACAGCGGCATTTTCTTTTTGAACTTTCTCAGGAAAACATAAATTTTGTCCAAGATTTTTTAACTTTTCCAGTAAAGCAAGACAAAGGAAAGTCTTTAATATTTTATTTAGGTTTCTTTACAGCAAAATCAGGACCACCCACTTAGTGTGGTTTTCATTATGCATAGACGTGGTTCATTTTTCCCGTAACTAAATTCAAACTTCGTCCGACGCGCGACGTACAGACGCTAGCATATCAGCTACAACAATCTGACAAATTTATTTAATAGATTTTTAACTTTATAGCTTAAGCAATAGGTTCAAGGTTGATTGGGAAATTTTGACAGTTTGGAGTAGCTTCATGTGCTGGCGTCTGTACCTCAACTTGGCAGCTGAATTGCAATCATTGCTGAGCACCTCCATGTTATTTGTGCAAGTTGTTGATACCTAAGCTTTCCAATTTCAGCTCTGCCCGATTTGCCATTTCGGGACGTTTAAGACAAATTAAAAGATTGTAATCTTTGAACTGACTGCATATGGAACCGTTTTCTATGAAGTCGAAAACATGTAATTAACGACGCCGTCATCGCAGCCATTTAGGTATAAAATCAAATAAAACATATTTCTTAATCACTGATTTTTAACAGAAAGTAAGATAAAATTATGCATAAAAGACAGTGTAAAGTAGTGTTAAAGGGACATATCGTTTTACATGCCAGTTCTGAACCTCCTAAACCAAGGTTCGCTCCTCGCCCTATCTCAATACTCCGTTGATTTTGCTTTTCTGTCTACATCGATAATATGATCGTATGATTTATGTGAGATATTAATCTAAGTTTTTAGTGATACTTGCTAACAAGTATCAAGCTCGTTATCAAAGCAAAGATCAAAATTCACACAAACCTTGTCCAAACTTTAAAATATTCCACGTTTTCTTCGTGGCACAACTTCACTCGTGTTTCTGTAACGCTAAAAGTATTCTCTCACAAGTTCTTCAATGCCAGCTCAAATCTTGTTTATACCTTTTTCTGATTCCTTCTTGTTGACTAAAACACTTATTTCACAGCCTGCTTGATGCATAACTAATGAGAATTGTGTCAATATTCAAGGATTTTCTTGAAAGTGTAAATAGATTTTATTTTTTATTTTACTTTATTGTTATTTTACTTTATTGGGACATAAAACAGTTACACATTACAATTAGGTTGTAAGGAAGAAAATTAAAACTAGGTGAACGTGTAACCCACACAAATGTCCGCGAAATAATGGTAACGAACTAGTTATATAATTGAAAGCGTGCGTTAATTTTACAGTAAACTAGGTAAATAGGTACTCGTAGGTATTTTAGGGATAATATTAGGTGTCTAAAGTAAATTACTTTAAAGATTCAATAGCCAGTCTTTTGAACTTTAAGTGTGAAAGCGCGAAAATATCCAAGTCGATAAAGTGTGTGTTATACGTATCTACGATGCGCCGGAGAGGCGCTCGTGCACCAGCGTGAGTTCTACTCTAGATGATATTTTAATTACCCGGACATGTGAATTTTAGAGAAGTCAGTAAATCGTAAACTGTTTTAACTAAAGATGTTATGCAAGGGCATCATTACATTTTAAAAGAAAGTGAATAAGTAAGGTCATGAAAGTTCTTCAGAGGGCTTAGTGTGAGTTTTTTGACGTACTCGATCGCGTCAACGTAAACGTTCGCTTATGTCAAATTGTATAGAACAAAACAGGTTGTCCGTGAGTGTCACCAGACGGCGCTTATTCAGTTTCAATACAGATTGACGTTTACGCTAACACGATCGAGAACGTTATAAAACTCACACTAAGGCGAATCCGTGTTTTTTTTATATTTTTATAATATATTGGGGAAAACAAACAGTGATACACATTTTATAGAAAAAAACACATAAGAATAATATCAAATTTATAACCAACAACGAACCAAAAACCAAACCAAAATTAAAGCGACAATGAATATTTAAATAGAGAAAAGAAACAATTAAAATAGCTATTAAAGTTATCTACAACTGAACTTATTTAAACGTTTTTGAATTTACCAACAGAGAGAACAAACTTATTAAATCAATTGATGATTTGAACAAATATGAATGTGGGTTGTGTATTGAAAGAGCATAAAGCTCTTTAATAATACTCTCCATTCGCGCACACAAAGGAATCGATGCATTGTGCCTCGTGTGTGGTTGCTTTCAGCGAAAATTTAATTATCTTAAAAGTCATCTACTGATAATTATTTTTTTGCTGAAAGCTTCGGATGCTTCGGAACGATTCAATTCGTTATATCAACATAGGTCTTTTGTGAGTTGGTTGTGGTGTGACACTAATTATAATATTCCTCTCAGATCTTTAATCATCATTTTTATTTTTGGAGTCATAAAGCTTTCACCTTTATTTTGGTACCCATTGAAAACTACAATGTGCGTTTTGTCTATGCAGAAAAAACAATATTCTTCATTTTTATTACTAGGAACAAACCGATAAAAATCACAGTATTTCCTTGTATGGATAGCCTTTTGACTTTCTATGTGCCAAAAGCCACATTATTTACATTAACAGTTAGGTATATAATCCATTGAAGACTATCACTATCCTGAATGTTGATGCATTGTCCACATCAAATGTTGACATTCACTACGAATTAGCATCAGTTCGATGATTTATCAGCTTTGCTAATTAATCACATAGTTCGTTGAAATATTTTGATGTATAGGCTCATTGTTCGGAGTCACACAACAGAATGAACATTATTGTGGTCGCGTTGAAACAATACGTTGATATTTACTCGCACAAATGCTTCACACAAATATAATTAACTGCATAACTTCCATGTATTAATTGGAAAACGGATATGTTATCGACATCGCTTTAAGCATCGATGCTAAACCACAATGTTGTTTTAACATTATTTGATCCGCATTTATGCAGGCATGGAATGTCGGGTTTTAACAAATTGAATGATCGAATTGTATGCAACGGTCATACAAAAGGGGTTATTAAATCTCGAGTGTTTTAATACCTAATTATATGCCGTTATTGGTGAGCTAAGGGGTTGACTTGTACACATCTGTGTACCCCTTCACAGCGTACTGACACCATATTTATATTGTGGTACTGATGTGATAT
The DNA here is from genome assembly GCA_947386135.1 of Melanchra persicariae. Lineage (NCBI taxonomy): Eukaryota > Metazoa > Arthropoda > Insecta > Lepidoptera > Noctuidae > Melanchra > Melanchra persicariae. The sequence goes on from OX376643.1 coordinate 3,659,743, forward strand.
GTTATGATTATGAACTGGTGCAAACAATAAATACATATTATGCGATTTCAGCTATCCCGGGAGATATGCTATCATTTATTGAAGAGTTCCGTTGCCTATCTCCGAAGTTCTTCATCTGATCTACAGCAAATTGAAATGGGACTAGTCCGGGAAAATACTCTTCCAACCAAAAAAATAAACATCCAAATGGGTTGACAATAGGCGAAAATATCGCTGAACAAACATACAAAAAAACATTCAGTCGAATTGAGAATCTGCTCCTTTTTTTGAAGTGGTTAATAAGTGAGTTAAATGAAAAAAAAAAACTCAGTCGTTTATGGATGTAAATAGTCCCGAGAACCTATTGGACAGAGGGTTCTGTAAACTTTATCTTACGTTTAACGTTCAGCTCATAAGCCTTTAATGCCAAATCAGCAGACACGTTTAATAAGTAATGAAGCTTTTTCAGTTCATCCAAAAGTTGTCTGGTAGATAGCAGCTGTCAGACTAAGATTAAAAATTTACATATTTTAAACATAACAACATAATTTATTTATTTAATTTTTTTAATTATGTAAATTTTTGGTGCACAATAATGAATTTTCTTCTCTACTCTGCTATCCACTTAATGTTACAGATAACGCGCATAATAACGTAACAATATTTGCATCAGCCACATAAAGTTCCCATACATGTTTCAAACTATAGCTTAAAATATCATGCAGCAATTGTGAACCAGACCGTGGCAATCCTCTTAATTTAGTATTATCGACCCCACATCCAACAGAACCAGTATAAGCTGGCCTCATATTCTATTATAAATCTGTACTACGCTCCTCCAATTAGATCAGTTTAATTGTGACTATACAAAATGGGTATTTATTTATAAACTAATTAGTATTGAAACCTTTCCCGTTTGTTCGCCCCGAGCGAATACCTGCTCATTAATCCAATTTTCTTTGAGTTGAGATTCTGTCTGTGCGAAGTGTCTGTGAGATGCATGTCAAAAGCAGGTACATAGGTAAGCCCTCAAAGTGCAGGCGAGGCTACTAATTAAGTTGATTAGAGAGGTCTGGATTCTGGTATACTAGTAGGTACATACCTATGGGTTTTGGCTCATTGTGCAGATACCATATTAGAGTTAATGAAGAATGAAATGTATTATACGAGTACTAAAGCATATTTCTGTTCGATTTTAAGCATCAATTTAATTATTGTTATGGGATAAAATGAAATTTTACACTAGATTTTCTTATGCAAAATCAAGTGCCACATATATTTCTGACTGCGCTTGACATAATATGAAATGTACCTACTGAAATGTTGATTTTTTCGTGGTTGTTCGGTTTGTCCAATAGTAAAAGTTGTTCATAATGATGAGTAAAAATACCTCTTTTCAGGTTTTGCGTTATTTCTGTTACACTCCGTATTCATCAAAAATAAGCTCTAAGAAAGGAAATTTGATCGTTTTCCCCCTAAAGAGAAGTTTGTCAGTTTTGCAAGCGGAGTCCGCACACTTTTTGTCATGTCTAGTATAACACCTAATCACATATAATATAATTCTTATAGGGAAGTGAGTGATGTTATAATCTCTATTAGGAAACTGTAAGCCTGACTTGTTGTAACTAGGCCAGGCCACACAGCGAACTAACTAGTAACATGTAATTATGACGTGCTTTCTATTGACCATCGCCTTTAGCGGCGCCCGCCCGTGCAATACTTGGCGATGTTATAATAGCTGCGATCGAGCTGTCACATCCGATTTCCCTGCGATCGATTGCCGTTGTGCGGAAAATCGGTTGACAGTGGTATGCTTTACTAGGTCTACAAAATAATAACATATTATTTGTTAAGGTCATCGTCAAATTTACTGTAATAAATAGCTTTTAAATAAAGTAGTTACTTCTTCAAGATTAACTTTTTCATTTTAATGACCAAACCACAGACAACCCTAGACAGAGTGCTCCGCAGATAACCAGATTACTATTTGGTTATCTTGGGGTTGACATCACCCAAACATATCTTTAGATTTATATAATAGGACTTACCCTCGTTTGCGGAAAATGGGAAATAAACTGTGACCAACTGCATTAGACAGTTGAAACAAATTAAAGTCTCTTGCTTTCTTTCCTGAAATACATATTTCTTATTTGATGTAGGTCAAGTGTGACTGTCAACTTGGCACTGTTTATACTTTTCTAGAATCTATCGTATTTCCCTCTTATCGTCAACAATCTAATGTAGGTCGTTGACCCTCCTTCTACAGCGTCGCTCGCGCTGTATGCATAATCCTAATCTGATCTTAAGAAGTCAGTGTTTGTTTGCACGATCTCAATCCTCCCGCTAATCTATTTAAGATAGACGCCACTGGGTCACCATAACTCGTTTGGTATGAAACGACTTGCCGACCAACCTAATTCCGTGCCACAAACGTATTCATAGTGCGTGTATTTTTAGTATTCTCCATAAAAGTGACGTCATGCGTTTGTCTTTGCGCTTCTGTGCCGTGTCGGGTAGTGATTCGTATTCGATGAGAGTTTGCATAGTACACGAACTGGAAAAATCTGCATTAATCCAGCTGCGTTCCTTACAACTGCATTCGGTTTAAAGTAACCCCGAGATTGAGTATCTCGTATATAGCAGTCAACAAGTCCCAAGAAACGCAGACGTCATTCGACATGTTTCCTCCATATTCCCAAGAGACTGAGCTTTCACCAACGTGAACGATTCGGTATCGATGAGCGTCACAAATCGTGCAAGTTCTATTCGACATAATCGTTTACACCACTTCTGCAAATATTTATAGCTTTCTTCTAAATATTAAACCGTGCACATCAAATAATGAAAACATTACTTGATAGTCAAAACCTGTAAGAAAAACTTGAAGCTGCAAAACAAGAAACATAAATGCCTGCTGTATTTAAAATTGTACAATGCTTTGTAATAGGGATGATTCCTGATTAAAAAATATATAATTCTCTTTAGTCAGTCAGTTAGATTATCTAAAAATATTGGACACGTATTTTTTGCTTTATCAAAACAATAAAAAAGACGAAGATAAAAACGCATCAAAGATCAGGACTGGGGGGTTGTGACGACACGTATATTATTTAAAAAGTATACTTACAAGTGACGCACTGTATCTTTCATTTTTTGTTTACGTGAAGAACAAAAAAACGATGGACTAATTTTTTTAGTCATCACCCTATTGTGTCTTGCATCATCTTGAGTAGTTTGTGCAATATTTCTTAAATTATTTTTCAAATGAAACTGCTAAACTACTGCAATTGATACCATATTTTCTAGTGAACCGTGCCGAGCTCCACTAAAGGTAAGATTGAATTATCTCGACAATTCTTTCGAGATCCCGAGATCATAATTCTAACAATAGAAGGGATGAGCTTTTTAGTGTTCCGTACCCGAAGAGTCTTCCGTATGTCTGTCAGCGGGTTATTATAACAGAATGTGTATTTCTATTTTCGCTATACCTTACCTACATTAAATTAAAATTTAAAAGCGTCTCCCATACAAGAAACGTGATTTTGTCGGTTTATGGTACGGAAGTTACGGAACCTTTCGTGTTTGAGTCCGACTCTCACTTGACCGGTTTTTCTGAGAATGTTCTGTGGACTGTGCCCACTGCCCAGTGACGTCTTTATTAATAAGTATTATAATAAAATAGAGAATGCAATTCAGTCCTCTGTCTGCCGTCCCTCGTGTATTGTTGTTTTGTCGTGGCTGTCTTGTTAGAGCGGGCTCGACACCAGCTCCAATATGGATGCCATATTACGATATACTAACATTTAATACTTTTCTTAGGCGTCGATGAGCAGTGGGCCGTGAAGACTTGTTATCTGTATTCGAACACGAAGTGTCTCGCTCGAGCTTACACACTTACCTACGTACGGCGTAAGCAATTTTAATCCATGTTCACATTATGTATGTGCTATTTGTACCGAATGAATGCGTTTTAGAGTGCTGTGACGTTAATCCCACTTCTATTTAAGTCCTTAAGGATTATCAGTACAGACTTTGTGATTCATTAGCCAGATAGACACCTATATATTATTTATAGAGAGGGTCGTTCCTAATGTACTTTGCACACCATGAAGGTTTTGTTAGTAATGCACGGGGCATTTACAGATCCCGTCATCTGAATCAAAGTAATTTATTCAGCGATCGTTATTCTTTTGAACATGTAAACAAACGTTTTCTTCACCGGTAGGTAATCTGTTTTATTTTGTTCTCGTTTAAATTGATATGATTAAGTATAAGAAGAAATACTACAGCCGACAATATGCTGTGATGTGAGGCTATGATTATGTTAATAAGCGTATGAACCAGCATTATTTCAGTCATGTCACGGACACACATTTTATTTATTAGATACTTTTATCGCGCAAAGAGGAAGACTATTAAATGCCAATAATAAAAGTGGAGTTGTCGTGTGTCATATCCCGGTGTAGCGGGTACAATGCTCCGCTAGAACATGTGGGGAGACACGGAAATGTTTTTCGGCAAGCCGGGGAAAACTGGCCCGGGACAACTTTGTTACTGAGCACACAACCTGAGCTCGCGGATGGCCGTACTTAGGACTTACACGTGATCTGGCTCGTATTGCCTGTGTTTACGGGCACCCTCGAACAAGTTACAAGAACTTTATAACGAATTCTTCACTAAAAATTAGACTCTGTTTGCGCATTAGGCATCATGCCCATTATGCTGACAACATCATAATTAAACGTGAATGAAAGCGCATCATTGTAAACGTTTTCCATTATTTCACAAAGCGTGACAGCGGATTTTGAGCGCTAAACCATATCGGTCACAACTAATGCCAATGACAGGCGATGGCTGGACACATACATAGGTACATAATGTCTAACCTAAAAGTTATGATATCAGTATGACACACAACAAATCATACACACACCATGACATACCCGGAAAATATAATCCAGACCCGCGACCACTCGACACTATTTTCGGTAATGCGGAATTTTAGCCTCCATTTCGGCAAATGATCACCGTGTTTAATAATTTGACGAATCATCAGTTATATGAACACATAGCTTGGTTATTGTGGTTATAACTACATGCGATGCTGATTGGCTGGTGGCCATCAATTCCGTGAGTATGCACAAATTAATGTATACTACATGTATGGATCTTGCCTTGTACATTTATGGTAACAGGAATACATCGGTAATGCCGTTTGAGGTTATTATTGCTGATGGAAACGTTAAGCTTGAGATGTGTGGTCTAAGGGATGACCGGGAGCGCGTGTGTCTGCAACACAAAATATAATTACCAAACATAATAGAATGGAAAAACATTTAATTGACACAACAGCAACAGATACATAGTAACAGAGAAGAATAATATTACATAACAACGATGCACCTCACCTACCCATTTGCGGGGCTCCGACTACGTCTTATAGGCAACCTAGCTTATCGTAAATCAAGAGCATCGCATTTCTGGGTCTGGTAAGAACAACTAGCTGTAACTTGTCACGCGAAACAAAAACTATCCTTCAAGTTTAGATGTGGTTATTGGGTATTTGAGCGACAGATCTCGGGAAAGACCTGTTAAGATATGTAGGCAAAGACAATGCAATACATGGCTATTAGTAAGCCTGAGCTGAAAATGCATTTGTCAAAGGGCAAGAGCATTGACCATTCCGATAAAAGATGTTGCACGAATTCGTATTAACGTTCGGAGAATAGGTACCTGTTTCACTGTAGTGAACTCTGAAGTTAAGTAACGACCAACTTGTAAAATTTACTTGAAGAAGAAATTTTTTTGAATAAATTCCATTGAAAATCAGTTAGATAAAGTAAAAGATAAAGTGTTAGTTACGCAGAGGAGTGTCTTTAGTGCAACCACATTAAGCAGTTTTTGTGTTTTCGTTTCTAGATAGGAGACAGGGCAGATTGGAGTTAAAAAATCCCTTGTCAATTACTAGTTGTTAGCAGGGGATGTTTTAACCCGATCTCCCATTTGACTTAATTTCCCATTTGACCCAATTTCCCATTTGACCCAATCTCCCATTTGACCCAATCTCCCATTTGAATAGAATTTTTCCATCAAGACATGCCCATTGAAATCCGCTGATCAACAAAACACTTGCGACCTCAACAACGACCTGGCATTCATTCGATTCCAATCAATTCAGGGATCGCATCATCTCGTTACGATCTGTGTGTACCCACTAATGATATGCACTCACAAATCAAATTTAACTCGTGATCGATATAGCTTACGCGGTCACAGTGCCAAAGCACCACTTGAGACCAGATCGGCATATATATACGTAAGCTGCAAGTTTGCTGCATTAGTTATTGATAGAATGCCAATGCATCGTCACATTAGCCGTGTGTAGGGGAATAGGGAACATACATGCAATTTTTTCTATTTACGAAATGTAATAGTTATTAGCTTTAGAAAGCGCTTATGAAATCATTTTTAAAATAACTTCGTTGGCAATGAAGTTATACCTTAAAGCTTCAAAATGTACAATTACAAATAGAAGTCCGATATGGACTTTGACGTCAAAGTCCATGACGCCTAAACAGCTGCCATACAATACAGCGTTTTCGCGAGAGGGACAGATATGTTTGTATAAAATAGTTATCATCTCGTTGGTTTTTCGATTAATTTTGCTTCTATTTTCACTGTTAGTATTATATTTTTGTATGTTTTGAGATAAACTGTGTAGATAACAAATATTTTTTTCATACATATAACATACCTATTAGGGATTATTTTGCGATATGATTTTCTACTGATGTCACCTAGAGTCCTCCTAGAGAGTTGTTTTGTACAAAAGGTAGACTGATCTACTTCATAAAATTATTGCTCGCTGACAGACTACATACAGACTAAGTTTGAAATTTTGTACACGAATTTCTTCATCAGGGTAAAAAAGGGAATTAAAGTTGTCACAAAAGTTTATTTATTTATTTAATACTTTATGTACACAATCATACAGAGGCGGATAATATCTTAGACATTTTCTACTCGTCAACCTTTGTCGCTGGTATAGGCAGAGACAAATAGTAGTAGGTAGATGCAATACTAAGAGAAAAATGGCGATTTATTTTTCCAATGAAAAAAAAAACTTCCCAACCGTGCACACGGCTTCTTTCATTTATTTTTCACTAAACACGCAGGCCAACATAGATAAATATTGAACTACTTGAACTTCAATGTTCTCGTCAGTTTAGAAACTACTGAAAACATGGCATGCAATGGAAGTGTCTAAACATCGGTAAAGTTCGATTCTGAGTAATTTCCGGGAGTTCCGGCCCTCATTAATAACAATGGAATCTATACTTGACACACCAAGTAATTCAACCCTACCTGCGTTGGAGTTAACTCAACATTTCATTTTAGAAATTAATTAAGATTTTTCTGTCAAAACGTAATGAGAGGAGGTTTGCCAAAAAAAGGAGTTATGAGCTTGTTTGTATATGTCGCAGCCAACTAGCTGAATCCGCCGTTTCATTAAAAGTCTAGCATTTTCATTTTCAAAGTTAGAGTGAACAGGCTCCTTCTGGGTAAGCTCGCTCCATCGTAGACTTTGTCTCTGTCCTCTCTGACATTGACTAGAGTCAAGAGCAAACCCATCTCTAATAAAATAATAAATAAATAACTGTGACTTTTTATCAGCGACATAAGTGACATGGGTTAGTCATTAAACGATATTGAACAAAAGATGTCACTTAGGTAGCTGAAAAATCGGCGCATTTAAATGAAAAGGCTAGGCAACCAATTAAGTGGCTGATTAAGCTAATTGGCTGCGACATATATATTATAAATTCTCTGTCAAGACAAGAATTTTCAATGAACGAACATCTTTATAGAACACAAAAACAAAAACTATTCTCGTGAATATTCCCGAAATTCTCAACAAAACTTTGTTTGATCCAAGTTTTAGTGAAGTTGCAATTTGCAACTGACGCAGATTTTTGACGACCGAGTTCGCTCGTGGAAACTTTCCAGGGTCGTTTTCATCAACAGATTTAAATTGTTCCGAGATATAATTTTTAAATCTGCAATTGACTAAAATGAAGGGTGTCAGACGACTCTTGAACACAATAAACTGTTTATTGTTTTGACCGTCGCTGTTTATTGTTTGTCGCTTGATAAGTATAACTGAAAATATAGTAATTTTAATATCACAAAACATAATAATTACAACATCAATAGGTCACTTCAAACTTCAAACGCTCGCACTCCAGATAATTTTTTTTCGTGTTGATATAAGATGGGTTGGGATCATGTAACTTTGATATCCATATTATATCTACATGACACAATATTCATCCTTACTAGTGTCGATGATTTTTCATTGATTGCAATATAGAATACCAAGTAAATAATATTATTAAAAATTAACAAAGTCGTACTCCTAATAAAGTAGAACTTAATTCAAAGTCTAAACGAATATCACTAATCATCAATCACCTAATCACTATTATCCTGGTATAATAATAGTAGTTTATGCAACGACCATATAAAAAGGGTTATTAAAACACGAGTGTGGGTTTATCACACGAGGCGTAGCCGAGTGTGATAATAGCATCACACGAGTGTTTTAATACCTAATTATATGCCGTTGCATACACTATTTTATCTTCACTTATACAGTTGAAATAAAATAAGTGGAAAAATAGTTAATTCCAATATGGCGGATATTCTCATTGCGTATTCGAATGATTGCGCAGCGCGCTTAAACATAGACAAAGATAAAAGCTGGCTCATTGACTTAATTCAATGAGCCCGCGCCAAAAATTAAAAAGAAAAAGTGTGCTATAAAAATTAAAAAGTTATTTTATGATGCAGTTGTTTAAAAATCGAAGGAAATGTTGAACTGTAATGGTTTTTTTTTTAAATTTTACCTGTCCACGAAAAAAAAGTATGTATTTATGCATTCGTTTTTGAACTCATATTTGGAACATTACGTTGTGAGTGTAGATAAAAGGAATTTGTTTACAAAATACTTGATCACACTGCAAAATAACGAAATAAAATTAAACTCGGCGCCAGAGAAAGTTTTAAAATGTTTAAAATCAATTTAAATTAAATTAAATGACAAATATTTCATTAATTTTATTCGAGGAGCTCGTGGCTAAATTATAACAGCCGCACGGACCAATCTTCAAGGTTAAGCCACGCTTGCCAAGGTTGGTCTGTGGATGGGTGACCATATTAACATACCGAGACTCCTCCGTGCCTCGGAAAGCACGTTAAGTTAAGCCGTTGGTCCCGGCTGTCATTTGTAGATCTTTGGCAGTCGTTACGGATTGTCAGAAGCCAGAAAATCTGACACCAGTCTTGCCATGAAGTACCGTGTTACCCAGTTAGTGGGTTGTGGAGGTTTGGTAGGCAGCCGCTCCACGTAAAATACTGTTATTCAGCTGAATCCGGTTTGACTGGGAGCCTAGCCTTTTCCCAAGTATATTGGGGTCAATATAGTTGGGAAAAGGCTAGGCAGATGATGACAAATATTTCGTTAAACATGAAGGTAGGTAGGATATACCTGCTACGTGTACAAAAAAAACTGAAATGATTGAATCTTGTAAACTATTTCACTCAGGGACAGTAAAACTACGAGTATAAACAACTCGAGAGATTCCATACGTTGGCAATAAACCCGGGTAATGCGCGTTAGTGACGATAGGGGGCACTTTAACGCCTATTATATCACGGTTAACTAAACTAGTACTGTCTGGGTCACGAAAGCAAGATTGCAACAGATCTAGCGGAAATAGGAACAGAAAAAGAAAGTCTAAAACATCTAATCTAAATGTGACGTGAACTGCTGGACATAGCATAGACATATAGACCTTGCCTATGCTTTCCCTCATCGACCGAGCCTGTGCTAGTCGCTGCTCGCATCCATTCTCAACATCACCATCATCATTTCAGTTGAAATATTAACCTGTCCGGCCCCGGCGACACACCGGTGTGTCGCGAATTAATCGCGAATTTAATGTTTATTTACATATACATAAGATTTACTTTATATTAGGGAATTTTCACATGTTGGGCCGGAGTGGCAAAAAATGGCTACAATAAATAAATACATTAAATAAATGAACAGGCATAACGCATTCTCAACCACGTACGGGTTAACTAGAAAACAAATCAATAATGGTTACCACCTGAAATAGTTAGAAATGATCTCATAACAAAGCTGTTGTATTATCTAATACAGAACAAATTACATTTTAGAGGAGCTCGTGGCAAAATTACAACAGCTGCACGGACCGATCTTCAAGGTTAAGCAACGCTTGCCGAGGTTGGGTTGTGGATAGGTGACCATCTTAACTTACCGAAACTCCTCCGTGCCTCGAAAAGCACGTTAAGCCGTTGGTCCAGGCTGTCATTTGTAGATCTTTGGCAGTCGTTACGGATTGTCAGAAGCCAGAAAATCTGACACCAGTCTTGCCAAGAGTATCGTGTTACCCAGTTAATGGGTTGTGGAGGTCTGGTAGGCAGCCGCTCCACGTAAAATACTGGTATTCAGCTGAATCCGGTTTAACTGGTAGCCGACCTCAATATAGTTGGGAAAAGGCTAGGCAGATGAGGCAGATGATGAATAAATATGACATTACATAAATATTTACACATTTAATGCTTTAAACACTTCGGAGCAAGTATTATTGTTATTTCCACTTACAGTATATTAAACGTCGCGTCGTCTTTAGATGACGCTAAAACAAAAAAAATCTGGTATAAAAGCTTTCACGGTCTCTAAAAAGGAAATCGTAGTGCCTGGCATTTTGTATCCTAGAAGAATAGTAAGTAAAACTGTCCCATAATGGTTTTTGACATATACTTCGATCATATATCAAGTTTGATTTTTCACGATGAGAAAGAGACAAAAATGCAATTTGGACGCACTCAAACAGGAGAGCAACTAAATATATAGTAAAAATATAGTTTCTCTTAGGAGAGCGCGGCCCCGAAACAGTTGTTTGCACTATGTGACCGTGTTACTGGAGATATTCAGCTCATCAATGAGTCAAATGCTGTTTAAACGCATTTCCACGTGCTTCCGAACTAGTCGTGTTCTAGTCTATTTTAACAAGCTTTTATTTTATTTGCTGCGTTTGTATGTTTCGCTTCCGTTTCAAATCTCATAGATTTTTCGGCTTTTTCCACGATTTCCGCCGAGCTGATTATTTCTGGCACCTTTTTTTGGGGCAGTCTTCTTCTGATCTCCACAGGTGGAGGACATTGAAAAGTAGAGCTCTATTGAATAACTATCGTAAACAAATATTTTGAATTGAATGGATTTGTGATTTGGAAGTAAGTAGATGCTTTGATGCGTTTTCATATATCTAGAACGTTTCTTGTAAATTATTTACTAAACTTGTAAACTGCATTACGACCATAAGTTGTGTTACGTCAACGTTCGCTTGCCTTCAAACCGCGCACGATGCACTATACCCGTGAACATACTCTTGTTACAAGCTGTCGGACGACCAAGCATTGCTCGGTTTTTTTTTGAAACACAGACAAAACGACGTTTTCTAAAAATGAAACCTAGCTAGATCGATTTATCGCCCCTGCATACTAAATTTCATGAAAATCGTTGGAGCCGTTACCGAGATTCAGATTATACAATACATGTTATACAAGAATTGCTCATTTAAAGGTATTAGATATAGACTTATAAACGGATTAATTAGACTGTGGCTAAAGGCTGTGCATATGTTGCGGAAGACGATTTTGTTTCTTATATACTTTACTCGTATTGTACACCTCATAATAAGGACAGGACAAATTTTTATAACAGTGTACAATGGGCGGTCTTCTCGCACAAGGCAATCTCTTACAGACAACATTTGGATGGACTGAACGAAAGGAGATAGATGTGTGGCTTTCAGTGTTGCTGTCAGTTACTTCGATCACAATTAATCTTAATTGGGGATTGAAGTTCGAAGTAATTTGAAGTGACACCCGCTCTAATGTTTAGTTTCGGAAAACTGTGTGAATGAGCCTCTCATCCCTTCGACTTCTATCCCTTTGATTGCACCAAATAAATGAACTAAAAATACTAACTTCACATAAAGCCAACTGGCTTAATCAGCCGTTTATTTGTCTACTTAGCCTTTTCATTAAACGGAGCCATTTAATCAGCGGCCTTAGTAACATCCCGGCATTTAATTGAACAGCTAGGCAAACTTCAATCAATATCGTTTAATGACTTGCCTAGCCTAGTACCCGAACATAGGGCATCCCGACACGGATAGGTTAGGTTCGCTTGGTATGACGGGGGCTAGATTCAATGTCCACTAGTGCTCCTATGCGCTAGCGCACGCGTAACATTCTGTGACATGTAGAAGACGACATGAGGGTGGCGCGGGTTCGTGTTAGGAATTATTTGGTCCGCGCGTCTTACGTTTCACATAATTGTACTGAGGCGTCTATCCTGATGGGGCAAATATCCCGGGCATACCCTGTAAGTAGTAACTTACATATTAGAATTGAGGCCTTTGTCATCTTGTTCTGAGCCCATCCGCAATCCGAATCCAATAATCTTGTGTAAGAACCACCGCAAGGAAACTGGCTTTCGAATGAAAAAACCGCATCGAAATCGGTCCATCCGTTTGAGAGCTACGATTCCACAGACAGACACACACAGAAACACACAGTATCGACGTCAAACTTATAACACCCCTCTTTTTGCGTCGGTGGTTAAATAGATAAATCCGGGAATGGCTATTTGTAACGCACTGTTGTTAGATTCTCCCAACGACGTGGCGACAGTTCATTCGATAGTATCGAATACATATGCAACAAATATGTACTTATGTGCCTTGAAGATTTTCCATCTTTCATAATTGTTTCCTTATTTACGGACTTAAGACCTCTCTCCTACTTCATTTTGATCGGGATTAAAAGCAGAGCTCTGTTGCCCTAGCAATAATAAGGTCTCCTTGATCCTCTTTTTCTTAAGTATATTTTATTTGTTGAGATATATACCCGAATTTATATTATCATTGTCGCAGGAAGGGCCTGGATACGACACGTGTCATCAAAAACGGCCCATTTTCCTTTGTCCTTGACTACATAATCGCCTTCCTTGGCAACAAACAAAACTCCAATAGTAGCTACAATTCGTTATACCTTTATCCACAGTTACCTTTCTGAGCTGTCTTTGATGTTAGAAATAAATGTTAAAATAACCGTATAGATGTATTTCAAATGACGAGATGTAACAAGTCATGTCAAAAGTAACAAAATTAAGCTGAAAATTAAGGTAAATTTTGGTACTTACAATTTTTCGCGAAAATCTAAATTTGCCCATCTTTTTATCTTGTTGACTCAGTTCCTTAGTTTTTATACACCTTATAGGGACTATAGACCTCAGTATTTGGTATAAATTTCAGCTTGCTAGGTCCACCCGTTCCTGAGAAAATCGGTGGTGATACTCGGACAGACGGACAAGAGAGTAAGGGTTTCTTTTTTTTACCTTTTGAGGTACGGAACCGTAAAAACAGTCAAGTACATTATGAGCACGTAAATGTATGGGACAGTCCATTTTTTTTTCGTGATACCAGGGTTGGTCCTATAATAAAAGTAGTTGTTGTCCTATAATGATGAGTACAATGACTCCTAAAGAGTTATTGCGTTTATTCTGTTACACGTTGTAGTTTGAATATTTTAAACGTGCGGCTAGTCCATTCATAGTTAATGCCACTCAGATTTTACAAACCAGTGTATTCTTAGATTTCTGCGAAATATGATATTCTACTTGTAATATTTGAAGCTCAAGCTTAATTGGTTTAATTGGAAGTTAGTGTACCACTACATAATTTACACCCATCACTTAGCCATCACATTGGCTTAATCCATTTTGTAATACGATTATTAGGGATTATAGTCTGTTGTTATACAACATTGTGTTGTTCGACCACACGGGTATAATAAGCATAGAAACCAGATTACTGTCTCACATGTTTCTAATTAACCATTACTTAGCGTCAACAAACGTTTCTCATTTCAGAAACTGAGAACAACAACAAATTCAGAATTTTGAAATACGATGGGACGGCGTTACGTACTTACCATGTATGTTAGCACTCGTTTGATCGGAAAATTATTGTCCTTTGTGGCTTTGAAAACATTATGGCATTTGGTTCCATGTTTAGGAAGTCATCTACGGACCGAAAATTCTACACAGATTCTCTTGGTGGCTGGTCAGTAGGTTTTTGCCATGAAATCCTCGGAATATCTCCATGAAATATCTACAGCAACGGATCCATAGATAGTGGAGAACGCTCCCGGGTGTTCCCCACAATCTTCAAGCAGCCCACTCGAATTAAATACACATCCGTCGGGAGCGCCATCGCCACAAGCCTTGCAATTTAATATCCTCCTGAAAACTTTGTTGAATCGGATATGATGGCCGCTTTATAGAACATTGCTATATTTATCAAATATATCAGACATATTAAGCTGCTCTTACTACTTGATAGAGCGATAGATTCAGTTTTACCAGGTTTATTTTTTTGAGTATGTTATAGTTTTAACTAATTTTTATAAATTATGTGATGGTAGAAAACAAAGTTACATACAATTTAATGCACTTTAATGTCGTTACTTTTTTTCTGTTCATTCTGTATAAAACCTTATTAACCTTGTTTTTAGGGTTCCGTACCCAAAGGGCAAAATCGGGACCCTATTACTAAGACTCCGCTGTCCGTCTGTCTGTCACCAGGCTGTATCTCATGAACCGTGATAGCTAGACAGTTGAAATTATCACAGATGCTGCATTTCTGTTGCCGCTATAACAACAAAACAGAATAAAATAAATATTTAAGTGCGGGCTCCCATACAACAAACGTTTTTTTGCCGTTTTTTATAGATGGTACGGAACACTTCGTGCGCGAGTCCGACTCGCACTTGGCCGGTTTTTTTTCCTTATAACCTTTCGAAAACACCCGCTTCCTTTGGCAGGCCACTACCGTGCCTCAGATAATAAGTTCAATTTTATTTCACACCGGACTAAGTTAAAGATGAAGGAGAAAAGCATAATTCTGTAAAAGTTAGTCCGTCTCAAAGATAAAGGTACTCAATGTTTTTTCTTATTATTTGTAATTAAACTACGTCGTGGTTCTACAATAACTACTGATTGGTACAGTCAAAAGGAGAGACTAATAAAAAATAGTTAACTGTGCTTTATTTATGCAACTGTTGTATAAGAAGGGGTCTGCTAATACCTAATTTATGTACCTAGATGAAAACAAGATTTTTTTTTTAATGCACAAAATATTGTTTATTTTTCTTTTTCCTAGCCTTTTCAGGTAGCTGCAAAATATGGCTTGTTTTTATTGAAGAAAATCTTTTCAGCCTGGACTACTTTGAAAAGCAAAAGCTCTCCAGCGCGGCAGCGCAACGCTCTGAGGTTTTTAACTCGGCTCGGGTTGGAATTTTAACTGAATTTTTTTCTTTTTAACTTTTTGAAATATTAGTACTTATCTATGTTCTTGTAGAACCAAAAGTCTTATTTATAATCTTAACTAACCTAAATTTTACCTGCTTCTGTAATTTATTCAAAAGAGATGTAACGCCCTGAGTATATATAATTTATTTTTTTCCACTCAGGGCGTTTCGTACTTTATAGCATTCGTTTTAAGTTTATACTTGGTTAACAGGATTAAAAGTTTCTAGAAAGCTGAAAGTAGGTTGCATCATGATGGTACAGTTTACAATTATTTAATACTAGCTCTTAAAAAGTAATACAAAGGGAGTATACTACTGGGATGAACAGCCGGTCGATTCTGTCGACATCTCACGGTGTTCACCTAGGCGGAGTGAACGACAATAGAGCTGTCATTCCATCTTATTTGTATGGTTTGACAGCTCACCTGTCGTGCGCCCCGCCCGGGTGTTCACTTCGACATATTGACAGAATCGCACTGCAGTATCCTATGTCGTATTCCGGGACATGGTCTACTCGTATACCAAGTTCCATCCAAATCCCTTCAGCCGTTAAGACGTGTAAAGGTAACAGACAGACAGAGTTACTTTCTTCACATTTATAATATTATCGTATAGATTAATAGGTTTTACAATTTTTTAGTCAAACCTATATTGTCCCATTGCTGGGCAAAGGTCTCCCCCATAGCCTTCCACTCTTCCCGGTATGTTATTATTTATGAATGGGCTAGCTCTTGACCTCGATCACGCCTGATGGAAAGCGATGGATGAGGTCCATGATGAAAGCGAGCGTGCCCAGAAGATGCCCTGAGGCACTGGTACTCCCACGCGTCGACGAAACACAGCAGGCTGCTTGACGCCGAACTCCGGTGGGAGGGTGGTCGCGAACCAGGTAGGCGTTAGCCCTACCACCGCAAGGGAAGGATTGACCAGTCTTATAAGGTGTTAGGTGAGACTGTCCAGGATGCGCCGGGCGCTCGGTTCAGTTGAGTGTCTGATGAAACAAATTGCGCTACACGATATGTTGTTCTTTCCGCCTAATCGATCATGAACGTCTCCAAGTCGTCACGCCAGCGTTTCCTAGGCCTTCCTCGGCGACATTGCCCATCCCCTGGCTCCCACTGCGTAGCGGCTCTGGCCCATCTACATATTATCCTGATGCATACTACATACATGACTCGCCCAATCCCACTTCAGTCTGGCAGATTTGTTGCCCACATCGGCGATCCCTGTTTTAGTGCGAACCGTGGTATTACGAATTCGATCGCTGAGCCTAATAGAATAGAATGCTACGCTCCATCGCCCTTTGGTAAATCTTGAGTTTGGACTTTTGAGACTCGGTCAGGGACCAAGTTTGTACACCGTAGGTTAGCATGGGCAGAATGCACATGTCGATGAGTAGTCCTGAATAAAAGAGGTTTACTGCACCTATTGCAAACAAGTGTATAAATATGGAACCGTCAGATTTGTTAAACATGAAAATATCATGAGGTCACAGAGTTTCTGGTTTTGTATAAATAAAATTTACGCGATGATTTTAAAATATTTTTGTAGTGAGTAGTATATGCAATTTTCGACTTAGCTCTCATTGTGTATAAAGTGTAAAGTTCGATACGGACTTCGATCTATTATATGAATTTGGAAAGTTAGTGCCAATTAGTGTTCCTCCGGAAAATCGGATATAAATAGTTACTAACAGGTTTTCAGTGTCCATTCAGTGATAGAGCTAATGCAGTTGTCGATACCCGCCCGTCATCATTACTCTTCGGACGGCTTTCATGCTTTTGTTACTGAAATCTACTCAATCTTTGCTATGTTCGGTGTAGTTCCATTTGTTTATTTGAGTTCTACGGTCAACTGAAACAAAAGGGCAAAATTTTATTTAATTTACGAGATTAGAACTATATCTTGAATGCGTTCAAGATCTGTGAATTTAATCATTGTAGAATATTTGACACTGCCAGCTCTTGAATTTTTAGCCGTGCTAATGGTGTAAGCCGGTCTTTTCTGTAAATATCACACCGTGTAAACTTAGGTGCAGTGAGATTGAAGTCAGTCCACCTTGATTGGATGGATTGACAATTTTCACTTTACCTCAGTAAGGTGAATTTCACCAAAAACGGCTTGCTCCGATCTTTGTGTATCTGGGTGGAGCTGGGTGATCTTGCACAGCCGTGTCGAAAAGTGTCGAGAAAACTTCAGGCTAAGTCAGTTTACCTGAAATGTTTTTCTGCCTCTTTGCCTATACACCAAACGCAGGTCATACACTTTCAAGTAATTTGATCATATACGCTAGTTCAAACTGTTTGATCAAATAAAATACGAAATTTCACTTTTCTTTTTCTTTTTTAATAACGTTGCCCCACACAAGGAATTTCTCCTGTATCGTGGGTGCGTTCACAAACATATAATCTCACATACACAAACAGCCAGACCCGGAACAACTATCTGTAGGGCATACAAATATTTGTTCCGTGCAGGAATAGAACCCGCGACACGCAGCACAACAGTCAATCGCAAACCGCACCGTCGACATTACTTCATGCCATTTAACAACTACCTATTCATGCCAATTTTATAAAACTGTTTGAAGCAGCCTGTTTGATCAAATTACTTGAACGTGTATGGCCAGCATAACAGTAACTAGACTCACAAAATAATATTGTGTCAACACAAATTCAAATCTTTTCCTAAAATGTAACCAACACTAACCCATGCATTCATAATTATGTTTGCTATCCGAGTCGACATTGGGGCTAATAAAGTATTAACCGTGTTATAGGGTAACACCGCCTAGTCCAACCACGAAGCTTAATGGATTAGTTGCTGAAAGGCTATGCAAGCCGGATAATGATGACCCATCATTAGCTCAGACACATTTGATTACGTCAGCATTCAGTCAGCGATCCTAGAATCGTCATATCTCCAAGATAGACAAAGATGAGCGATTTTGTAAGAAGTTTTTAAAACTGCTGAACGGATATAAGCAATTGCTGGATCTTCTGATCCAGCAATTACTTCCAGCAATTATTTGTAAGTAACTTTTATGTAAAAAGAAATAAAACAGTTCTCTGTTTTATTTCTTTTTACAGTTACAATCTGAAATTCAATAAACGACAAAACAATACAACAAGATAAACGTTCAGCCTAAACCGGTGGGTCTTACTAACATTTTACATTTTATATTGATGACAAGCATCATTATAAAAATATTACCCTTGACAAACATTAAATTTCATAGAATTTTTATTATAATTCAAATCAAATCATTTATTGTGGATTTATATAGGTTCATAAGATGTTGTGTTAGTTACAGGTTTTGCTGCTGCTGCTGCTTTGAGGCATATAAAATTCATATAATTATATTAACTAAGTTTAATTCCGGTGAACTCACTCGCAGGACTATTGATTTTATAAACCTGCCAAATATCATAATGTTTATACGCCAAAATTTGTACCCTTTACCCTTGAAAAGTACTAAATATAAATACAGCTTTAGCTTGGTGCGACAAGTTTCATAATTATTATTCTAAAATTTGATTTAACAATCTGTTCAGCAGCTTTGCATTAAAAATTAAAACCCTTTACCCTTGAAACTGGCACAACTAACATTATTGTTTAAGTTCTATATCAAGTGTTTACTACATTCGATAATATAGAAGGCTAGGTTTAAAGAACTTTGTTTGTCATAAAAACATAGTTCACTTAAAATGAGATTCAAAAAATATCTAAGTACCAAATATAAATACAGCTTTAGCTTGATGCGACAAGATTCATATTATTATTCCAAAATTTGATTTCACAATCTGTTCAGCAGCTTTGCATTAAAAATTAAAACCACAGTTCTTGACACCCTCTTATGACATTAAAATACTGCATCGGATTCCCTTCGAGTGTAATATTGTAGTTTGAAATAATGTTGCAGTCCTCTGGTGACGCTCGAGGACACAGACTCTGTTTGTGCAGCGTTGTGTGAATTGGACAGTCATTCGGACGACACGCTGCCCTAGTTTAGCTATCAGAATATAAACCATGATTTAGATTGAGATTCTAATAAGTGATGGAAAGATGCAGTATTTGTACCAATCTGCCGGTCTATTCTGTCAACATCTTACCACGTAAACTTAGGTCACTCCTACAGTGAACAGTCATTCCACCCTGTTTGTACGGATTGACAGCTAGCGTCATCTTGACTTAACTTGAGCTTACACGTTGAGAAGTTTACAGAATCGGTTATACAGCGAGGACAAATTTGTATAAAGCTCTAATAAATAAATGGAAATTTCAACTGTGACGCGAATAGTTCTCATCATTATTAAAATATGTTGCTTGAAACGAATTGAATTACATATTATTCAATGCACAAAATTCAATTCCGTATCAATCTGTAAATTAAGTATTTATGTCACCGGAAAATTACCAGACTCCGTAAGATTGTAGTAAATCTTTATTGGTTTATAAATTTCTCGATATATTATGAAAAAATAATTTTGAATACAACAAATCCCATCCAAATGCAGTAGTTTCCAATATATCCGTGTCTTATTGAGTAAAATTATATTTGCAATTTCACGCAATATTTTACAATCTTGCTGGTTGCTATTTTACGGTGACATTTATAAAACTCGCCACACCACATAACAATCTCTTGTCTCGATTATTGGTTTATTTATTTATATGGTACAACGTAATTATAGTATTGATTTGATTAAACTGCCGATAGAAGTGAAAACTAGGTAATATTGTATTGTCTGTGCATGGGAAGCGTGCGGTGACGATGACACGAGTTTCACGCTTTTTGTTCACCCAAAAAGTACACATATAGGTACTCGTATACACAGTATACGAATAGGTCATGGAAAGCGTTCGGTGACGATAACGCGAGTTCCATGATTTTTGTTCACCCAAAGCGTTCGGTGACGATGACGCGAGTTCCATGATTTTTATTCTCCCAAAGCGTTCAGTGAAGATGACGCGAGTTCCATGAATTTTGTTCACCCAAAGTGTTCGGTGACGATGACGCGAGTTCCATGAATTTTGTTCACCCAAAGTGTTCGGTGACGATGACGCGAGTTCCATGAATTTTGTTCACCCAAAGTGTTCGGTGACGATGACGCGAGTTCCATGAATTTTGTTCACCCAAAGTGTTCGGTGACGATGACGCGAGTTCCATGAATTTTGTTCACCCAAAGTGTTCGGTGTCGATGACGCGAGTTCCATGAATTTTGTTCACCCAAAGTGTTCGGTGACGATGACGCGAGTTCCATGATTTGTTCACCCAAAGTGTTCGGTGACGATGACGCAAATTCCATGAATTTTGTTACCCCAAAGCGTTCGGTGACGATCACCCAAAAAGTGCACAACGCGCCTAAAGAAGTTTTTACTTTAATAAAATTGTAATAATTATTCAGAGCGTATTATCAGATTGCAAAAAGGCATAAACAGTAAAACAGCGTGCTTGTTTTACTGTTTCTGCCTTTTTGCAACTTCAAGATGAAACGTGACACAACTCATCAGTAACGTGAGTAGGAAGGAGTATTGTACCGGTTGCTAGTTTCTAACATGTCATGGAAACCATCATACAGTTTCGAATTATCGGAAGCACAGTGCGGAACGATATTTGAAATTTCATGAAATGAATTTCTTTGACTTTAATTTAGAAACTCTCGATATGAAATCTAAAATGTCGCTTTCGGAAGTAAGCTAGTTGGCAACAGGAAATTACATTGAAAATTTTCTGCTTTTCGTTGGTAACCGATACCTGGTATTCGTGGTTCCACCTAGGACATACAAAGTCTCACAAGTTGCTGTCGCTTTTGGTTACAGACAGGAGGATATTGCATTGAACTGATGTATCGAGTAGATTGGAGATGCAATACGGATACGGTACCTACGGTGCTTTCGTTCTGTCGATATATTTCAAGGCGACCGCATTTCCAACCGGAACACAAACAGACACTACACTATGCTTGACGGCATAAAGAGATCCGGAAATCATTCCTGTTCCATAATCAGAGCTTTCAGTTCATGTTTAGTAGACTCCCTGAACGGTTATCTGCAACAGACTTGTAAGCGTATGAGCCGGATGCAATTTTCCTTTCGTTAAAGTATGGTTTCTTGAGGATTTGATTTCCGCAGTTCACAATAAAATAAACTGTCCCAAGCGATCAGTTTGCGGAACGCCCTGATTGCTCTGGGACCGGACGATGACATATGTATTAACGTGCACTCATAGATCGATGATCTTTGTACATTTTTTTTTTAGTTCAGAAGATAAGTTGTATGTTTTTGACTGTAGTTTTTATTGTATTAAATAAACCTGGAACGACCATCTGAATGGATCGAGTACAGTCACACTTTATGATTCCTTATTTTTCTTACCAAACCCATAATTAAAAATCAAGGCTCGTAGTTTTATCGCTAAGCAATAATGATTTAATTAATAAAACGCGTGTGTCTGCTATAGTGGACGCGCGGAATAGCGCCTCGCACGCTCGCACGTCATACTCACGTACTCCGGTCAGTACGGCTCGTAGTAAAATATATTTAAATGCGTTACGCAACGATACTTTACACGCACGGAAATAACAAGTACCGTAGGTTCATTCATTGAATAAGTGTCGGTTGGTTACTTCTTTTTTTAAGAATGACATGGGACCAGATTCCGAATTGCGAACATGTCAAATCCAAACATAGTTATTCCATATTTAAAGTTTAAAAAATTGACAAACTAGTGTTTGTCAATTTTTTCAACTTCAAACTGAGAGTTAGATCTTAGTGCCAATTCTACTATTTTTAAATCCACGTTTGCATTCGCATACAGTCAGTCTAAATCTGTCAAAAAGTATGGAAATGGAGGCTTTTTTTGACAGATTGCAACTGAGATCCGAATGCGAACGTTTTTAAAAGCTTTTTTAAAAATTAGTAGAATTGACCCTCTTGACTTAGCCGTGAACAGTAGTTTTATCATTATTTTTTGGTGCTTTAACGACATTGTGTTAGTGACGCATATTATGTCGGTATTTCTGTCAATCACTATATTTCTAGATGGAGGTAAAGGGTGGAAGTTTTGAGTTACCTTTGTGCTAGTTATGAATAATTTAATTATGAATACATGCTTAGTGAGAAGCTTCGTTTAAAGTGACTTCTGTACAGATTTCAAGCCTCTTCCCAGGTTTCTGGAGTAATAATGAAGTTAAACTATTACGTCAGAAAACCTGAAAATGGGGTTTGCAACATAGTTTTTTTTTCAGGAAAAGGATCGGCGATCAACTAAGACTTCTGAACTGCAATTATTTGGTGGCTCAGGTGATACTTAAACGAAAATGGGTAACGTACGATGATCCCACGCGTTGGCTCTCGTTGGCGCATCACTACGTCTCTGGGACGTAGGTACGTTCCTTCGAGCCCAGATGCCATTAGTTTATTAGATTCACCTGCCCCTGGCCTGTCTTATTGTGGAGAGTATGTGCTTTAAACCATTTGAATGTCATATTGGGAAAGAGTTTTCAACATGTACAACGTGTAACAGAATAAACGCAATACCTCTTAAGGGGTCATTGTACTCATCATTACGAACAACTTTCACCATGGGACCGACAAAGAAATCGCGAAAAAAACATTGACTGTCCCATACATTTCTGTGTGCATAACTCGACAAAATGTACTGAACTGCTGATTTTCTTTTGCTTGATTTTGATTTTGATAACTTCAGATTCTCTGATGCCTTTTTATCAAATCCCTAATTTGTGAGTGATATAGAATGGAATTTTATCTTTATAATTATAGAACCAGGGGGAGGCTTTTCTCCAGCAGTAGGACAATCAGACCTAGTGAGTCCTAGTGAGTGACCTGGTGAGGGTCGCGGATAGCCAATGGATGCGAGACGCACAGGGCCGGTTTTTGTGGCGACACTTGGGGGATGGGAGGCCTATCAGCAGTGAACGTCTTTCGGCTGATATGATGATGATGATTAGGACAATATGGGCTTACCTATACAAAAAATAAGTCATAATTCAATCACGTTGTGAACTGGTTTCTGCTCAGCGCCATGCTTCTTGGGGCCATTTTTAACAAAATAACACCAACACATTTTCAGTTTGGCGCAATAACTAAATAAATTATCAGGATAATCTATAGAAGTTACCTCGTAGTCACGCTAAAAATATCCTTCCTCGTTTAATATCTACCTCACGTTAAAAATATCCCTCGTATTAATACCTCGATTAGATTAAAATTAAGCTACGTTTTTTTTGCTGGCAAATATTTTTACTAAGTTTAAGTACCTAATTAGGGTGACTTTTTTGATCCGTAGTTAACTCAAGCAATGATTTAAATTGTAATAAAAAAAATCGTTAAAACGCATTTTAACGATTTTTTTTTCTGATAAAAACTTACCCTTACACTTTATTTATTTCTTTGAAAAATTGTTTACAGTAATGAAAATATTGCAAGTCGTTTCAAAACTAGCCTCGGCAAAGGATCTGTCTCCAAGCGGGTCGGGCCGTGAGCGTTTCATTCGCATGTCGTTAAACTACGATAACAACAATTATGCAAGTGTTTCGCAACGCGCTGCTCCGGCGCCGTTGCGGACGCCTCCAACATATTGATAAGGCTCTCAGGCTGCTGTTATCATACTGATGGCTTAGAAACGCCGTGCAGCATAAGGCGAGTTGCTTGGTTGCCTAATCCATGCCACAGGTCCTGAGGCTCTGGGCAATGTGACATTGTATAGCGATGGTGATTGTCGAAATGCTAAATTCAATGGATTGATCACGTGATATTTCGAAAGCGTCTGTCATTCCCATACATTTTCTCTAATTAGTAATTAGAAATATTTAAAAATGTAATTAATATGTATAGAAAATAAATAAATCGAATAATAATATAAAGATGTCAAATTGATAGTTTGTTTGTCTTGGAAGACACAATAATTGCGATCAACGGATCAGATCATTGATTTCGATCGTGGATCGCCGTTCAAGTTCGACTTTGCAATAAAAATAAAATAAAGGGGCGGCTTTAGAAGTTATAGTCCGTATTCAGTAGGTAGGCGATCGGTAACTATGTCAAGACTTCCCGACCTGATCCGAATACGAACACTCTTACTAATTCAAAGCTACATCGCTGAATGACAAATGCTACTCGGAAAATGAGCCGTCTTGTGGGACAGATAAGGACAGAGAAAAGCTAGTACTAGATACGGTATACGGTAAACTAATCTATGAAACAAAAACAATAATAAACCTCTATTTAAAGACATCATCAGTTTGTTTCTAAATCCGTCATGACGTGCCAACTCATTCTAGATCACATTCATTAACTGTATTTAAAATTAGTTCATCGACAGCCATGTGCCTAATTCAGCCGGCCACGCTCTAAACATGTCACAGTTATAGGCCATATCATACTTGCCATAGACAAAGAGATCTGGCCTAAGCATTACCTGTCTGGCTGTCGTGTGAAAACAGTCAGAAAAGTCTGAGAGAGACAAAGCGATCTTGCGGCCAGTTGTCTTTTCTACCATTCTGATTGTTTTGCGTCACAGGGGTACAACTTCGTCACTACAGGGGTAAGGGAATGACGTGCAAACGCCATCCGACTTCCAGTTGTCGTCTCCTTGTTCACAACAGATTCATCAAGGTAATGATACGTCATTGTACTACGAGGGCGAGGGGTAGGGCTGATCACTACGAGCTTAACTACCTAATGCGGACCATACACGTTCAAGTAATTTGATCCATCAGGCTGGTTAAAACAGTTTTATCAAATTGACATGAATGTTTGCGGAAAAAATTGATCAAAAATGAGTCGTCAAATGGCATAAAGAAATACGAAAGTATTTCTATTTGATCAATTGTTTGAACCAGTCTGTTTAATCAAATTACTTGATCGTGTATGGCCCGCATAAGGAAAAGAGAAAGCAGTGGCCACACATTCGCTTTGAATCTTTCCACAGATTGGTTAATTTCGTGACGGTATAGATGCGCAGTCCAGGTTTATACGTCTATAATACTTGCGAACTGAAGCTGTCCGGTCCCGACGTTCCTGTTGACGCTTATTGCTAGTATTATATTAGGAACCCTAATTTTTGTCAAGTGTGTTTTGTCGCCTCATAAAGATCATTAGTTATGGTCATAACACCTACCTCGATCGTAACGCCTTCCAGATGTGTGCAGACTACTAAATATTATGTACGAGTATTGTGTACTGACATAGTTATAGATATAAACGCGCGTTTGGTGCCAATTCACATTAGTATGACGAACTGCGAGGCTCCATATTTAATGCTGTAACGGGAATAGAACCGTGGCCCTTAGACAAGGGGAAATGCCGCGACCTCAGCAACTATGTTGTGGGACTTATGACAAGGCCTTGGAAACCGTACATTTGTTTATTTAAAAAATAAAAATAAAAATGAGCAAAGGTCGTACATGTGCACGACAATGTTGCTAATCCTTCAAGATCTCTAAACAGTATAGAACAAAGTTGCACTCTGCTTCTGTATGTTTCTCCGCTTCCGTATTATGTCTTTGTCATTTATTCATACGTTTAACATAAGTAGGTACAATAATAATGGTATAATTAAGGTATTATAGAGTGCGCTATGTTATATTTTTATAATCGTATCAGGCCGATTTGGCTATTCCTTTTTTTTTATATTTGTTACAGTCGGAGTTAGGTTCATCTGCCTAGCCTTTGTCAACGTATACCTACTAATCAGATTTTTTTTTTCGTTTGGGATTTTTAATTTGACAGAGTAACGACTGTTGGGTCAGATAGTTGTAAATAGAAGCCAAAAGGTATTTCGACGATTTCCAACAGGAAAATATTTATTCTGAAAAGTAACATGAGGATAGTTACTGTTAAACTTGTGCCGGACCAATTAATATCTAAATCTATCCAGCCGTATGATTTAGTAAGATCCGCATCAATAAACATCGGACTATTTCTGAAGGAAATAATATTTTGATCCCGTCTCAACTATAATGAAAATAAACGCTATGCACACATTTCAGCGCTATAATACAAACATGTTTATGGTCGCCACTGTGGTTGTAATTAAATAGTCTCATTTTGTATGTCGTAAATAATGTTAAGTGCATGTTTA
Source organism: Melanchra persicariae (assembly GCA_947386135.1). Taxonomy (NCBI): domain Eukaryota; kingdom Metazoa; phylum Arthropoda; class Insecta; order Lepidoptera; family Noctuidae; genus Melanchra; species Melanchra persicariae. The sequence continues at coordinate 3,686,294 of OX376643.1, forward strand.
CCCGAAATTTAGTTCAGCTGTGTGAATGTACACACAGCTCTTGAAATATTAACTGCTGCATCAAATGGAAATTTCACCTCGAATTTTGTCACCATCGAGCTATTTCCTTTTCTATGGATCGGAAATCATGAAATGATTTCTTCCGCTCTGGGCGGAGCGGGGTCAGACTCTTATTGACAAACCCACCCGTGGTCCATCTGCCGTTAGCGTTCCAGGGCCGGCCGCGGGTACTTTTTCGGACAATTCCGCAACCCTGGCAGTCCTTTATGAAACACGGATTTCAACTAAGTTGTCAACTTGTCAATCGCTGCGCGTAGTTCAATCACAGCACACGTATAGACTGTACCCAACGGTTTCACCCGGTCACTTTGTTTTCGATTTTCTTTACGGTTTTTTGCTCATCTCCTATACGTCGTAGTGTGATGTTAGACGTTAGTGTATAACCTTTCTCAAGAATTGGACAATAAAGTGCAAATGATTTTTCAATGAGATCCCTACGTCCCTACGGGTAGGTACTAATATTATAAATGCGAATGTAACTCTGTCTGTCTGGTACGCTTTCACGCTAAAACAACTGCACGGATCGTCATGAAATTTAGCAGATATATAGCCTGGGATATGAAGAAGGATGAATGGACCACTTAACTTTCTGACCTCATATCTCAAAAAGTATAAATATTAAAATAGAAACAGTTCATTATTTTTATTTATTATAATTAAACGCACTAACAGTTCCGGCTAACTTAGTTAAAAATAGTTTATATGAGTATAACATCAGTACCATGAATTCTTCCATTGGTGTCAAATCAACTGCAATCAAGTTTAACCTTAAAATATTCTGCTATACACGAAACCGTTTTGGCTTGAAAATGGACCTCGTGTATGTTACAAGCTTCGCCAGAAAAAAACTACAATGATCATAGACCAGGAGCCCTACCATGACGTGTTAAAGCGTGAGTAGTTCGAGCGAGAAGGAGGGATGGAGCTATATAGGGTGTATAGCTCCATCCCTCCTTCTCGCTCGAACGACCCACGCTTTAACACGTTTAGTAGGCACGCAGTTGCTTTAGAAGACACTATGAAAACAAAATTAGTGGAAGTTCCGAGCTCAGTTCCGATAAACAATGAGCGACAATATTGAGAGATCTCGGCAAACTAATTAGCTGAGAGCTCTCGGCACTGTAATTGTAAACTTGAGCCTCTTCACTACTGATTAAAAACAAGCCGTCTTCAGCTTTCAGTTTATTTGGAATGCATTTCAAAGGAGATTATGTTCTGCGTTGATTGTTAACTATTGTTTAACTCTGCTGGAATTCTTTATTCGGTTTTGCTGTCGCGTAGACAGCGTTACTGCCACTTCTGCCCGAATCAACTTCAACGAATCACTACATGTCATAAACCCATCAAATATGTTGTCAAATTCGTCACGACTACTTATTAAAACTTACATGTTACTTAAAATTTTGCTTTTTGTTTTCACAGAATCATCTTGAAAATGGCACCCTGGATATGACCAAGAGTGAGCATCGCCACTTAGTGCTCCAGATTGCTTTGAAATGTGCTGATATTTCAAACCCTTGCCGCCCCTGGGAGATCAGCAGGAAGTGGAGCCTCAAAGTGTGCGAGGAGTTCTTCCGGCAGGGCGACTACGAGCGCCGGCTCCACCTGCCCGTCACCGCGCTCTGCGACCGACACACCACCTCCATCCCGAAGATACAAACAGGTAAACAACTAACGTAATGAATGCTATGGAAATAAAAAAAAAATCATCTACAATTTTAATTTTATAATTACAGGTTTCTTCAAATTTGTTGTGACACCGCTGATAAGCGAGTGGCATACGTTCCTGCAAAACGACCTGTCGACTCAGATGCTCAAGAACCTGAAGTACAACCAACAGCGATGGGAAACGTTAATGAATGAGGAGACCAACGAAGAAACTAGGACTGAGACATCCGATGCGGATAACTTGGATGACGAGGACGACAGCCGCAAGTCCGGGAGTCAGAGCCTACTCCTGCCGCCGCGCAGGGGTTCGCTCAACCCGCCGCCTAAGAAGATGTTATTCAGAGAGCAGCTGCGACGTTTCTCCGTGCCTCTGAATGTCTTCCAAGATGCACGATTCCGATACCGGGAGCGCAGTCGCGCGGCGTCGCTGGCAGACGCACGCGCTCAAGCCCTCGCCAGCGCCGGCAGCAGCCAGCCCTCGCTGCACTCGCAGCTCAGCGTGCGCGGCCACTGCTCGCACTCACAGGAGCCCGAAAGACCGCTAAATTCGGAAGTACTCATGCCTGACTCCACCATAGCCTCCATCACGACTCCTGCGCAAGCCGTACGCCTGAACACTGTGCTCAAAGAAAGTAACATGAACAAATTGGTCAGGCAACAAACCTTTCCACCTTCTGAGACCGCGTCCACGTCTCGTTGTACTAACGATGATTTGTTATCAAGGTTCAGACCAGATTTCCTAAGACCAAGTACAAGTAAAAAAGCTTGTAGCTTTTTAGTAGTGACTGGTCTTAAAAAGTCTGATTTAGAAGACACGTCTGATATTAATTTAGTAACAGAACCACCGGCGCTTCCTAAGGAAAAAGAGAACCCCGTCGCGAAGTCGAGCCGCCGGGATACAAGCACAGTGGGCAGTCAGCTGCGCGACAACTTGAGCAGGATGCCCTTAGAGCTGGAGCTGGAGTCGGACCCGCTTCTGCAGCGCCGGAGGAAGTCGATGCCCGCTACAGTTTTACCATTACGTGAGTTGTGCGAATATCGAATGCGAATATCATATTACTAACCACAAAATTAAAATTTCAATTTTGTAAAAAAATACTAAAACACAAAAATACATGTTGTAGCTCCCAGAGAGAAGAAAATCCGCGAGGCACCGGCAGTGGTCCCGCAGTTCCAGCGGCGTACGTTCAGCAAGGAGTCGTGGAGCAGGCGGCGCGGCTCGGCGCCGTCGCCCGTGGCGGCCTCCGAGCTGCGCGGCCTGGCCTCGCTGGGCTCGCTGCGCCACAGCGTCAACGGCGGCCGCCGCAAACCCAGCCTCACCGTCACTTGCCAACAGTGGCTCGCCAAAGCCACCTCTGCTCAGGAGCGAACTCTTCAGTTCCCTCGCAGAAGCTCACTGCCCGTTGAGGTGATGACAGGTGCTCGATAGCTTAGCGGCTTTTTTTATTTTATTTTTGCATGTCTTTATCCATTATTTTAGCATAGGAATATGTTTTACTTTATGATGCCGTTTATAGTTATATTTTTAACCGACTTCAAAAAAGGAGGAGGTTCTCAATTCGGTTGTATTTTCTTTTGTTTTAATCAAATTTAAAAAATATCATTTGGTTTACTATTATAGTTTTGAATTGCAATATATTATATTTTCGCGCTTTTAATGTTGTTCATGAATGATAGAAGATCGCAATCAGATCAGGGCGAGGGTATGTTATGGCGGTTTTACAAATTTTTCAAACTAGTTTAAGCTGTCGTATTTTAGCCGCCCTCACCTGTACAGTTAACCCTTCTGCAATCCACTTTCTGCAAGACATCAAAAAACAGTATTACGGATGACAAAAACGGAAATACTTTCCCCAAATTAAATTCTCCCTTCAATTACCGCCCAAAACTGCCTACTCAGCCTGCGAGGAAATCAGCCACTGTTCAGAACTAAGAGCGTTATGAAAACACCGCAATCACCTATTATTGCGGTGTTTTTTAATCCTATCCGATATCTTTTCGCGCTGTTCATTTATGTGACATAGTTTTACCACATCTTTCATGAAATTATTTATGTGTAGTTTATGAACTGAATTAAGATCACAAATACAATATTTTCCAGGTATATCAACCCACTAACTCCGGCGACGATACATAGTATTTGCTTGAGCCCGAAGAGGCTCAATATGAGCCTCTTCGGGCTTCGGATTCGTTAGACGACGAAGATTCGGAACTTTCGTATTACAATTATGACGCGGACGACGAAGATGTGGACACCGAGAGCTCTTACGACGAGAACTACACCAGCGAGTTTCACGAGAACTTAGTGCTGGAAAGTTCGGATGATGAAGAAAGGGAATTGGACAATGATGATCACGTGCTGATCAATCTGCCATTCTTTAGTCGACATCGCGCGTCCTCTATTTAAACGATCTCTTGAATACGAGTGTATTTACAACTAGCTTACAAGGGAGCGGGGATCTCCCTTGTAAGCGGTTGTAAATAGATCTATCTATCTATGATAAACGCGTTTGGCCGAAGTGAAGTGAAGTTTTCAAAGATGGTACTGAAATACTTTTAAAACTGAAGTGGAATGTACTTATGCAACTGTTTTGTTCTAATGCAGGACGGCCATCGTAAATAGATCTATCACTCAGGATCAGTATTAGTAGATAGGCATCTATGATGTACTCGTTTGACCGAAGTAAAGTGAAGTGAAGTTTTCATCTGATGGTGTTCAAATACTTTTAAAACTGAAGTGGAATGTACTTGTAAAACTGTTCATACGCAGGACGGTCATTGTGAATATATCACTAAACCTATCTATGGCATACTCGTTTGACCGAAGTAAAGTGAAATGAAGTGACGTTTTCATATAGTGTTCAAATACTTTTAAAACTGAAGTGGAATGTACTTGTAAAACTGTTCATACGCAGGACGGTCATTGTGAATATATCACTAAACCTATCTATGGCATACTCGTTTGACCGAAGTAAAGTGAAATGAAGTGACGTTTTCATATAGTGTTCAAATACTTTTAAAACTGAAGTGGAATGTACTTGTAAAACTGTTCATACGCAGGACGGTCATTGTGAATATATCACTAAACCTATCGATGGCATACTCGTTTGACCGAAGTAAAGTGAAATGAAGTGACGTTTTCATATAGTGTTCAAATACTTTTAAAACTGAAGTGGAATGTACTTGTAAAACTGTTTGTCCTTACGCAGGACTTCAAATACTTTTAAAACTGAAGTGGAATATACTTGTAATACTGTTTGTCCTTACGCAGGACTTCAAATACTTTTAAAACTGAAGTGAAATGTACTTGTAAAACTGTTTGTCCTTACGCAGAATGTACTTGTAAAACAGTTTGTCCTTATGCAGGACTTTAAATACTGTTAAAACTGAAGTGGAATGTACTTATAAAACTGTTTGTTCTTATGCAGGACGGTCATTGTAAATATATCTATCACTATACCTATCTATAGCATACTCGTTTGACCGAAGTAAAGTGAAATGAAGTGACGTTTTCATATGATGGTGTTCAAATACTTTTAAAACTGAAGTGGAATGTACTTTTAAAAATAATTGTTCATAAGCAGGACGGTCATGAGTTCTATGTAGATCTCCACTCCCTCTTTAGTTTAAAAGTGACAAAAGTGTAATGAGACTTTTTAGCCATACATGGACGCTTATAATTGATATGTAACACTAGATGTTGACTATGTTATATAAATAAGAATGTACATTATTCTATGATTGTCATGAAACAATTAATAGACTTTTGGATAGTTCAGATAATAATTATTGTAAAAATCCTTTAGTTTCTGTTTCATTGCGCTTGATATTTTCTTGATGAAGACAAAGATGTATGATAATGATGATATAAATATAGTCTACAGGCTGTGCGCAATGAATAGGGTAACAGTACATGTTATTACAGTAGTATAGAATAAGTTATATGTTGTCGCGAACGCAACATTCATTTGTAATATAATAAAACTGAACTAATCATAAATTAAAGTAAACGGAAATAGCCTTAAAGTCAAGGCTGTCATTGTAATCTTGATGATTGTAAATAACAGTGAGAACATTTCTCGTTTGATTGCGCTATGAATATCATGAACATATGTACATACTTGGCACATACGCGCAGCGATATCAAAACGACACAATATGCACGATGAAAGATGGTGGATGTCGCATAGCTCAAATGCTTTCTTAGACTAGATTCATGGGCACCCGAACTTATGGAGAACCATTACTATCATGGATGTTATGTACATACCTAGCAATGGTATTCTTTAATGAGCAAGTTCGAAAGCGAATATTTGAACTGGGAAGTTCACGTTTTAAAACAAATGCTATTTTGCAAAAACGCAGTACTTACGAATAATTTCCACCTAATGTTTTTTTTTTATTTTATGTAAGTATAGTTAGGCAATTAATTTTGCTTTCAATATTTTGTCTCATTATTTTACCAATCACAAATTTATTGTAAGTATTAACAGAATAATTGTTTCGCCTAATTTATAAAAAGTACATTATGTTTATACCAAAAAATATGATTATCCTAATTTGAAAAGTGTTTTGGTTTTTCTTACACATATAAGGGATTGAGTCTCATATTTAGTAACTGTTATTATTAGTCGAAAGTTATTTAGTCATAGAGTTTAAGTACTTAGTACCTAGTGTTTAAGGATGGACGAAAGAGGTAGACACTCTTTTTGAGTGAAACACATGAGGATGTTTATGACGGAGTATTTGAGTGAAACACAGGAGGATGTTTATGACGGAGTATGATTATAACATGCAGTATTAAAGGGAACATAGTGGCCGCAACTGTTGATCGCTCTCACAAGGGCGCTACACATATAGCCGCCATGTTTAATTGTATATAATGCAAGCGAGATCGAAGAAGTTGCAAATAATAAGACGCCTAGTTCTGACATGATGATGACAAAATCTCATAATAATAAAAACATAGTAGAGCCCGATCTTTTGTAAAATATTTTCGATGTGTAGAATCATTGTATAACATAAATGAATGTTATTAATATTGGAATTATTGATGATATTTAAAGTTGTAAGCTCATGATAGGAAACAGACATGCGGTCAACGGGGACGCGGCGCGGTGGACAATTTGTGAAAAAATTACTAAAGTATTCAATATTTTCGTTATAATGATGATTTGTATATTATGTTTCTAATTAAAGATATTTATTATTAAGTCAGATTTAGATTACATTACATCGGAATTATTAATAGAAACTTTTTATATATATAGATTTATTTGTTCCAAAGATTCCATAGTTGTCCACGTCTTATATTGGCACATTTGTCCGTGCCATATTTGTCACAAAACGGGTCTGTTGTAGGTAGTGTACTTCGCAATGTGCGGAAAGTTCAAGACACGGCAAATAGTTATTTAATTAATGAATTCTTTTATTGCTGGCTGGCACCATTTAGCTAGAAACGCATTGGTGTAAAGTTGGTAAAAACATAGCCGTACCGAGGCAGGCCCGGTAATGCTTGTGGTCACACTAGAGGTCAAGTTGCTAAAAGCAAGATTTAGGTATTTCATTATAAACTTAGATATCGATACAACCGATGGCTGAGCTTGCTATTCTGATTGACACCGAAGCCACCAGATCCATTAAACTTCACTATTATCGCCGGAACATTTGACATAAACGGCACAACCAGCAACCAGTCACTCTTGTTTAATTCACGATGGCGAGTTAGTCTTAATTGTGTTGTGAATTGCACGTGCATATTGTATCTGTGCGTAGATACTGCTCTACCACTACTGAGTGCTTCTCGATATGCACAACGCACATGCGTTTGACACACACACTATCGAATCAAGCCACCTTTGTGAAGACGTTTGCACAGAAACTCAGCAAGTCCGTTGCAGCTCAGTCGTCGTTGACTTCGAAGTATACTAGTCAGCGCTGGCTCGCTGAACGATTGTAAAACTCTGAAGAGTATGCAATCCTAGGGGTAACCTGTAGTAGGAAAGTATTTTAGCGTTACGGTATCAGGACTAAGTAGTAACAAGAGGGGTCAGATATCAAAATACGACTTTTGTCGATTTTGACGGAAAGTGAGCGTGGCTCATGAAGAATATTTTTGTATACTATTTCAAAATTCACCAGTCGGTGTTTTTAGAATGATTTAGATTGATCTTTGATCTAGTACTCTTAATTTATTATGTAAAGGTGGTAAGTTAAACTAACCATCAAGACGATCCCTATGAGGGATGTTTCGAACGCTTCTCAACTTAGGCTTTTCTTTTCATATTATGGCGACCTCTAGTGTCCAAAAGCGCATTAGTCGAAAGTCCTCTTTTATAATTGTAAACAAGCAGTGTGTTTCACTAAATGTATTAATTTATTTTGTGATTGTGTCCCGAGTAGGTTTCTTAACGAATTGCTTGTTTAACATGAAGTTTGTGGATGAGCCAGGGTTTGTCAAATGTATACTTTTCTCTAAAATGGTCATGATTGACGACCGTGTGTCTTTGAAATAAGAGGTAATTTCGAACGAGACGCAATTTTATCAAGAAGACAGGAGTAGCGATTATATTACGATATGCTGGTTTTCTAAAAATATATACATGTAGACTCAATGTTCATTAAATCAACGTAATTGTTAGTTGTTAAGATGTTAGCGTTAGTAATTGAGCCGATCTTATGTATTTTGTTCGACAGTTAACTACCATGCCCCTTGTGATACGTTTGTCGCGATATTCTTTAATAATTAATTAGTAACCACGTAGTTACATACACAAGTCCGTGGAAGTTCTGGTTATGCACAATATATTGCAACTAAAAGACTAAAAGTATTTCGTTTAAATAGATAGTCGTTCACAAATATTATATCTAGTTATAGCTATTGTCACATGACAAACAGATACACAAATACGAATAAGGTGCACTTTCACTAAGTTCAGTAGCTCCACAATTTCTGATTGTTACTGATTAGTGTGTGCCAAACGTATCAACTGCGGACTGTATTTTTCTGTGGTACCTTAATGTTGTAGGAAATAGATTGAAAAAAGCTCAAAAAATCCTCTAGTTTTATCCCGAAGGGACTTTTTCTTCGAACTTTTAATTGCACAACACTATAAACTTAAGTAATGCCTCCCGAGGCACTTCTAGCGAGCAGTCGTACGGTTTGAATTTGTCACTAGTCTTGGATCTCTTGTGTACTTGTGACATCGGGCTCAATATTAAAAATTACAAAAAAAATGCATTTTTTAAATATGTTTAAGAAATAACGTAGTTTCAGTGAGTTTCAGTAGTTTATTCCTCAATAAATGATCAGCTTTGCCCGATTAGTCATAGAGCCACGGGCCTACCTCACAACATCGGGCTCAATATACATTATACAATAAAATATGTTCAATATTACAAAAAAAAAATGCATGTTTTGAATAATTTTAAGAAATAACGTAGTTTCAGTGACAGTTTCAGTAGTTTATTCCTGTTTCAATGATTAGCGTTGCCCGATTAGACATAGAGCCACGGGCCTACCTCACAACTATGACCCTATAAACTGTTAGATGTACAATTTCGATGTTTTTGATGTTAGATAATAATTTAAATAAGTATAAGATGTCAGAAGTTCTTAGTTATAATGTTTTAAATTAACTGGTGTTTTTACAACAGACAAAATTTCACTTCGTAAAAAGTCATACTTTGTTGTTTAAAAAATATATAATAGTCTTCGCAATCATTCTTAACTCTGATTTCTTGCTGTTAACGTGTAGTGTATAGGCAGGGAAGTATGTAAAAATGTATCCTGCAAAAAGTCAACACCCGCGTGTTTTTTTTTTCTTTTTAATAAAATATCTAAGTACTTTAAAAAATAATTCTTTGGAAAAAGATATTAACTGGCATGTTTGTTTGTTTGGAGTATTTGTAGAAAAGATCGAGATTTACAAGTGCGCAAGAAAATTAAACATCTTTATCCGCGTTTGATGTTGTAGTTGAAGCTAAAAAATAACAGCTTTCTTTAAAAAAACATCTACTTATTAAATTTTTCAAAATTTCGTATTTATTCTTATAACTACTTACTTAAATTTTTTGAACGTTTAATTCTGATAAAAGAAATTAGTCTTACCTATTGTGAAAAGAAAATTAGTAATTTGCTTTTCCTAGCTTTTATTGAAATAAACGCTTTTTAGTTTTTTCTTTCAGAATGTCCCGATTCTAATACACGATTTAAGAAATAAATCAGAGTTAAGAATATTTTGCAAGGTTCAAAGCTAATTTGACTGGCCAATAAATTCAAACTTTTAAGTTATCTTCTGTTTGTAACCGAGCCTTCAACATGTTGTAGACAGTTAAGCTACAGTAAATCAATTCTGGTAATAAGGGCACAGGTACTTCTTAAGAATGAAAAGTATATAGAAGCTCTGCATTCTGTGGTTCAACTGTAAACGACTGAATTTAGTTATTTTAAAGTATGGTGATGTATACTATGTGTATAGCTGACAGATATTTCAAACGCCACACCCATAGCCTAAATCACTTCTATAGCTGACGAGATTATTAAAATGTCACAAATAATAAATTAATTAAACCAGTGAAAATTACAAAAAAAATATTACATTAGACACAACACACTTCAAATGTAGTTGAATGAAATATATCTGAAATATTTTATATATACCTCTGTCTGTCTGCTTACAATATAGTATTATATCACTCAAAATATTTCTACAAGTGTTAGTAGATTCTCTAATAGAAGAACTTCCAATGTATACTGCTCTAAGTGTTTATGTATTGATCCAGGGGTCTACTCTCTAAGCCCGAAGTCCGTAGTTTCGGCCTTAGTGTTGGGCGTTTTCTACTCCGTATCACCCACGGACTTATGGTAGGGGATTCATGATGATAAATGTGGATTTACTCGAGCGTTGCGGACACCTAGTAGATTTGGTAGATTGCGGTGGGGGAAGCGTCTACAGATTTTTTAAAGTTGTAAAAAAAAACAATGGCATAAAAATACTCAAGCGTGTCAGATATTGATATTTTTCATGCTCCAACATGTCTGATACGAAATATATATTAATCTGCCGATTTGCATGGTGGCCATGCGGGAGGGGTGAAAAAAATTTAAATATATATTTACTCGCGCGCCAGATTTTCAGAGGGGTGTTCACAGTGAACCCTACAGATGCTCCCATTTCTTATTCTGACGATTTGGAAGTGACGCAAGCTCGCAGCGAATTCCTGTATATGTAACAAAAATCGCCAATTTGAAATACTCGAGCGCGTCAAATTAGCATTATTATTTTTTTAAACACGGAAAGCTGTTGGTCCCGGTTTTCATTTTTAGATCTTTGTCAGTCGTTACGGATTGTCAGAAGCCAGTAAATTTGACTCCAGTCTTGCCAAGAAGTACCGTGTTACCCAGTTAATGGGTTGTGGTCTGGTAAGCAGCCGCTTCACGTGAAATACTGGTATTCAGCTGAATCCGGTATGACTGGAAGCCGACCACAATATAGTCAGGAAAAAGACTAGGCAGATGACGATGAACAGCTGTAATGATGTCATGGCGTCGGAAAACGGTGTGGGGAAGGTGCGAGAGAGTCAAAGATACTGGAAAAGTGAAAGGGACCGAGAGGCGCGGAGTGGGAAACACATGCTTTACCCTACTGCACGGTCTGAACTTAATTGACGATTTTATTACCTTCGGCTTGCGGAAATCGTCAGATTATATGTTTTTTCGTCATTCTGGTATGTACCTTTAAAATAAATAAAAAACCAACCGCGCTCGAGTAAATCCAGACATCGTTTTTTTTTTGCAACTTTGTTACCCTCCCGCTTCCTTAGGTTACGCTCAAATTGTCAGATTAGCAAAATTGACACTTCTTAGCTAGTAATGAATCCCCCATATCTTAATCTGACGCACTCGAGTATGTCAGATGATCGAGTTTTTTTTACTAATCTGACGGGTTCTCCTGAGCGTACTATATTAAGGGCTCATACTGGTTGAAGGTACTTATCAATATGTAAGGTATTCTCCCTCATATTAATCTGCCGCGCTCGAGTTAATCCAAAAATCCCTTCCAGGGCTCCCCTACCATTACGATAAGTCCCGAACCCGAACTAAGAACAACTGTCAAATCGTGTTGTCATTCATTCCAAGTTCGGGTTCGGGACTAATCGTAAGTACTTAGGTGATACGGACTAGAAAACGCCCGATACTAAGGCCGAAACTACGGACTTCGGGCTTAGACAGTAGACCCCCAGACTCTATAAAAACATGCAATTCATTTTGTGCTGTACATATAGTTGGTTTTATTGGGTTGCATCGATCAACAGCAATAGGTACTGCCCTCCGAAATCAAAAAGCGGTATTTCAAAATTTTATTTACTTTATATTTACTCGTGTATAGTACAAACACTTCAATGTGATACATTTTAAATTGGGGACTTGGTCCCGCCATCTTGATGCTCACTGAAATTTTCCGCGTGCTTCATTTAGGCTAATTGAAACACCCGTAACTTTATGGGATGATTGAAAAAATACAGTATCCTTACTTGTATTATATATTATGCTAAAGTAACTCAGTTTGTCTGTAGCGTTTGTACGCCTAATCTGCTATCCGATCTTAATGAAATTTTCATTGATGTGACTTGGACCTGGAGAAGGACTAAAGATACGTTTTATCAACATACTGCTTGGGCGAAACGTGGACAGAAACACGTTTTAAATATATGCCATTATGGTACCTATTTTTTCAAATACACTTTGATTAAGTTACCGCTTTTTGGATTCTGAGGGCAGAATAGAATCCTTGTACAATTTGGGGACAAAATCGTCACCCAACAAATAATAAAACAAGCAGGAGGGAACAAATTTAAACGTTTCCCAGACGAATACCTACAGCTACAACCAGTATCAAAGTTTGTTTCAAACCGTTGCGTAGTTACTGTTCTCAAATAGTTTTATAAGCGTTGAGAGGCAATTTAAAATGTAGCTCAAACATCATAAATTAATCTTGTACTAACACAAAAATAAGAATTTAGTCATTCATGTAAAAAAAAACCAAGACATACTTACAATTTCTTTATTATTAACAAAACATGAAAGCAATGCCAACATCTACAACGTGTAACAGATTAAGCGCAATACCTCAGACACCCCAATTAGAATATTAAATTATAAGTCTTAAACAACAACCGTAATTAAATTAATTTAAACCTGACCTAGAATTTTTTCATAAAATAGTTATCCTTATTAAACGTAAAACGTTTGTGCGTCCTACAACATCTCTACACACACTCATGCAATGTTAGGTACAACCCCGGCGCTCGCGCACGCCGCACAGTTCGCACACTCGTGCGCGCCAGCTGACGAGTAGGTATAAGAATGATGTGCATAGTTCAATGACCGAATTTTACATAACATGTCAAAGACTGATGAATGATGAACAACCATTGATAATTGATTTCACCGTGTACTTAATTATTAATAGTTTTGTAGCAAGTAAAATTATGATTCCATCTCAAAAGATTTTTCTTGTAAACAACAAAACAAATCCTAAAAAAATCCTTTTGATGATGGCCGGCCGAGGGTAGCGCGTACCTAGTATGCATCTCGCTCTTTTACATTATTCTCTTACATTTGCAAAAGACGTAGTATAGGTAGTTACCATAATGCATAAAATTTATGTAGTGTCTACTATTTCGATTCTCAAGTTCAACAAATCAATGTGGCATGCATGCGGAATACAAATCGGGCGTGCGTTTAAATAAGCCTAATTATTTCGACAGAAAGGTTAAATTCCCCTAAATCAACTTTTTATTAAACGAGCTCTGCCTAAAAAATATGTAAAATGCTTTGTAAATGTTATTCGTTTACCTATTACGGACCTTTAGGGAATTAAAAATTTAGTTTTGCATTTAGTATTGTGTGTTCTAAGTTAGCGGCGCACAGACTTGCGCCAGCGACGATGCTCCAGCTGAGATTTGAATTGATTTGAATACTCTGGAGACAAAACGGTCATTGAACTCCCGACAAGCTAACGCGACATTATCGAGATAGCGAGACAGGGTCCTCACCAAAACCATCGCGCGGAAACAAAAATGTGACGGAAGTTCACGGAACAAAAGTAAACAACAACATCATTCGATCGCTACTGGCCGAAGACTAGCTTTTGATGTAGGTACAATTCGGACCACGCGCGGCGTCGGCTTTGTGACAAAGCATACCGACAAAGCCTTTGTCGGTATTCGGTATCGGAAGAACGTCAAAGGGGGGATAAATGCTTTATTTCTTTGAGATAAGTTCTAAATTCCTTTAAATTAAATTATTTTATAAAATGCAAAAAAATATTTGTGTGCGTGCGTAGGCTAACTCTGATGGATGACCGAACTACATTTGGTCGTGCATTCAAAAAAGCCTTATTTATTGGAGATAAGGTTTGAACTCCTTTAATTAAATCATCTATTTTGTTTCACGCACACTACTTTTACTGTAAAATACATTGATGTTATTTACGTGAGCTATGCGCGACCTACAAATTATGTTGTACGTTTATGTAGGCTTTATTGCTCTGAGTTAAATTTTCAATTTCCTTGAATTAAGGATTTTATAAACTTGGCATGACACGGTGGTTCTAATAGTTATTTAAAAGATTTTTCCTTTAAAATTTAACACCTATTTTTAATGACGGAAAGGGACTCGGAAACCGATTCTGAACCAACTACTTTCAGGAATTGCGTTTATTCTGTTACATGTTTTATAAATAATAATTTCATAACGCGGATTTTTTACTACATCGAAAATTAAATTAATGTCTAAATGAATTAATTTAAAAAATTCCTTATTTCACATGTATTACGGTATAATAATATGTATTACGATCGAGTATGCAATATAATATTGATCTAACAACTCATTATGTAAAGATATGTAGATTTTTTTTTTAAATTGATGTTGTACTTAATAATTATTTGTTTTCGAAATAAATGTTTTTTTTTCATTGGTTTAGTTTTTTTTTTCCTTTTTCATTTTAAGCTGCTTACTTTTTTTAAATGTCCTTCAAAGAATTTTCTTATCGAATTTACAACTTATTATGTTGATAAAGTTAATCTGTAAGTTAGAAGACTGCAAAATTTTAGAACACTTTAGATTCTTAACCTTAGTATTTTCTAACGTACCTACGGTACTATTATCTTGTACCTACCGACTATTGTCAAGGATCGGTGTATATGTAGTAAGTTTCACTGTAATAAATGTGAGAAAATTCAATGGAATCGTTTTATTTTCTGACCTGAATATAATAAGTAGAACGAAAGACATTACTTTTTGGGCTGCAGCATAGTTCCCCGTGGATGCTACCTTTTGCCTCCATTGAAGACAAGATTGTTACTAAATAAAATTATTATTATGTTTACAAATGGTATAAAGTTGTCCCGCTTTACATGAAATCCTTGACTACAACGGAGTTAAGCAAGGAACATATAATTTCACGCTGACCGTCTGACCCTGAAGTCGGACTGACGTGGTGGTGATTTCGTACAAGCACTCTTGCACCTCGATGTACCGATAGTGGATCTGGCACCGTTGAAAAGACTGCAGCACAGCCTAAGTCTCAATAGAATTGAAGGCTTCTCGTAGTCTACAAACGCTTGGCAGAGAGGCAAGATTCAAAATTTAAATGTGGTCCCTCAATAGCACTCCCGACCCGTGGTACAACTGCGATGTCCAACTGGTTGTACTACGGAGAAGTAAATAAAAAAAAATAACCGAGTCGGGGTGCCCCAAATTGGACCATGCCCCAGTTGGACCATGGCACGGGTCGGTCGCACTCAATAGGAATGCCGACTGGTAAGACTTATGTCCAGCAATGGAAGTCTTTTAATATGTTGTTGATGACTATTGTCGATGATATGTTGTTGATGACTGGTGGGTATGTAAACAAAATTCCGTTTTTCCTTCGCAAAAGATCATAGTGTGTTTCCACACGATATGTGCAAGGATGCATAGCGAGGGATGTGTCGGGAGCCACTTCTTCTACCTAAACTGTAGCGATGCTAGGTAAATGAAGGGATTCTATTAGTTCTCACAAACACACAGAAAGCAGTAGCAGTGGTAAAATAGTAACAGTCGCTGCTGCCGCAATTAAATACAACACAATTCACAATGAAACGCAAATTTCTAACTAACATGATTTAATTTAAGCGTTTTTTAATAAACTTATAACAAACATCTACTATTTATGTACATTAAACTGGCGGAGGCTTCGCAGACGGGGCGCCCATGGGCTGCGTTGAGGCGTCGGGCAGCGCCGCTGACTCCAAGTTCTTCAGATTGGTCTCAAACTCGACGGGTTCAATGAACTTCTTCTTCGGGAACGGCGTTGGTCCCAGAATACGCTCGACATCTTGGAAGTTCAACGTTTCCTTTTTCAGAAGGGCTTCGGCCAACTACGGATAATAGTAGTATTTTAGACGCTGCGCTGACATTATTTACGGCCAATCAAACTTAATTTAAAAAAAAAATAAAAATAAAGGGTGACTTCATTCGTTGGCATTCTTTCAGAGGGTGAAATTAAACCAACTCTTACAACTTCAACATGAAATAGGGGAAAAATCAACTGTTCAGTACATTTATCCACAAAACTCGACTAAGGCTTGATTATTCAATATTCATATAAAGGCGGTTTTCAAAAATATGTCTAACCATATTTACGAATTAAATAAAAGTTTAGAAAAATCAAATCACCACGGGTTAGTGAATCGGCGCGAGTTACCGTTTTGCCCGTCGATGTCAGTCGTCGAAACACTCGCTCGTGGAGGGACGCTTTTATTTCCGAGTTGGTCCCTTACCTATTGAAAGTGACACACTCACCAATGAACACTTTCCTCTCCCGAAAGATTGCCAACAAATTAAAGATAAGCTATACATATAAAAATATTTGACATACCAAGACCAGTTTGTCCTGGTTATCTCTGAGTAGTTTCTCGGTTCTAAAGTAAGCTTCGCCGATAAGTTTCCTCGCCTCTAGATCGATGAGGTTCTTCAGGGTCTTGCTGAATGGGCTCCTGCC
The DNA here is from genome assembly GCA_947386135.1 of Melanchra persicariae. Taxonomy (NCBI): domain Eukaryota; kingdom Metazoa; phylum Arthropoda; class Insecta; order Lepidoptera; family Noctuidae; genus Melanchra; species Melanchra persicariae. Next base: position 3,703,075 of record OX376643.1, read on the forward strand.
GTGACTCTTGACGTCAGGGAACGATAGGAGCCCCACTTTTCGCGACATACCATAGACTCGGATCTGCCGAAGAAAGAGGAAAAACAGAAATTAAATATTATACTCGCAAATCGGCCTAGCCATTTAATAACTAGGAAAAAACTCGCAATGCTTTTAGATACAAATCGCTTTATAATAAAAATAAGTTATAGAAATTACATCATTCGGTTTTTGGCAGTCGCAGTCACAATTTTTTACAATTCACTGGTAAAATGTTGTTTGCTTGTAGAAAAAAGCGCATCAGCTCTATCGGGTCTGAGCTCATTTTGCTCAAACTATATTCGCACACAGCGCACTTGAGTTTTCTCCATTATTTATTATTATTTGCTAAATGTGAATTTTCAACTCAGGCTTAACATCAATTTGAAAGTTGATTACTTATCTAAAGGGCAGACACATAGTGTAGTTTAAAAATGTAGGTCATCACATTTTCAATTGCACTATCGTAACATAAAAGTTGTATAATAATTATCATTTATGGTTTTAGACCGATGACCTGATGAAGGTCGTGGAAATTCGCTAAATGCAAGAAGCTTGGGACCGACATTTTAGAGAGGCCATCTTTCGGAGGTAGTGATCGTGTTGACAAGATGAATAATTGTGATTTATGAGTTTTAACAATCATAGGGAATATGCATAAAAAAAACATTTATTATCCACACAGTTTATCTGAAAATATAATACTAACAGTGAAAATAAAATCAAAATTGACCCTCTCGCGGAAACGCCGTTTTCTATGGCAGCTGTATAGGCGTCATGAAGTTTCGACCTCAGAGTTCGTATCGGACTTCTCTTTCTAATTGTCAACTTAGAAGCTTTATAACTTCACTGCTGACGAAGGTATTTTAAAAATTATTTCATAATTGTTTAATAGAGCTAATAAGAATTTCATTTTGCAAATAAAAGAATAACATGCATATTCCCTATTTCCACTTAATTGAAGCTTAACAAACGAGGACACTTTCTAATTGTAATAGCTCAGGCTTTAGACAAAGTAACAACCAAAAATCAAAAAGAACAAAACACATGAGATTGACCTCGTAATATTTCGGTAGGACATGTACATCTTCTTACTCATTGCGAACATTTTTACAATCGTTTTTGCTGATAAAATATCATAATTATAAGCAATTTCGAGGTTGATTAAACTGCCGTTATAAGCGAAAGGGGTACATCTGACCGATTTATATAAATTGACTAGAGTCAAGAGCAAACCCATCTCAAATAAAAAATAAAAAGAAAAATCGGAGAAATAAGTAAAGAGACTTGAGATCCTTTACCGAAAAACCTAGTTTCGACGAACAAGGCTTTTCAATAGTTTAACTCTAAATTCGACGTGGGGCACACAATATTACTGTTTAAATTAAGTTTCTTTATATGTCATTGTGTGTATCTATGTGTACCAAATAAACAAGTTTATTTCTTTCAAAATGGGAGTTCGTAAAAATATTAGTAAAAAACTAAACGGTAGGTTGTAGTGATACCTGAGCGTAGGCGATCTTGGTGACCTTCTCGAGGTCGTTCTGCGCTCCACTGGTGATGGAGTTGAAGGTGATGGCTTCGGCGGCACGCCCACCCAGCGCCATACACATGCGGTCGAAGAGCTGAAAGTCCACAACATGACATGAGAATCAAAAAAAGAAAAACGTAAACCAACTTGAAAAGGGAATAGACTGAACAATTTATACACTATATCCCGAACTTTATCGCTCTGTCGGAAAAGAAAAAAAATACTGTGCGGCTACTGTCTATGACACTGCAAGCCTGTGAAGTCGCCCAATGATAATTATTCTATAAAAAGACGTGACCACTACTATGATTACTTCTGAGCAGGATAGGGAATACTCAATCTATTATTGTATGGCTATGAACCTGTGTTATAGAGTACTAGCTGTCCCCCGCGGCTTCGCTCCCGTCAACTGGCTACCTACCTACCTACCCTACAACAAACCTACAAAAAAAAAGTATCCTATGTCCTTCTCCTGGTTCTAAGCTACCTCTCCACCAATTTTCAGCCAAATCGGTTCAGCCGTTCTTGAGATAAAATTACAACGACAAGTGGCATTGATTTTTATATATATTATATAGATAACAAAAAAAAATTGAAATTAGATATAATTTTAATTTTTTTTTGTTATCTATATTTATAGATCAATAGAGGTTATCTGGTAGATCAGATATAGCTGTCAGTGAAAATACTGCCACTGTATGCCATAGAGTTAAGTAAAAGTTGTGAGATCTTCACTCACTTCACGTGGAGTGACAACCTGATAATGTTTGCGGGTCTAACTTGGCCGGATATCGCACAGAATAGAGAACTATAGTAAGAAAAAGGGGAGGCCTTCGCCGAGCAATGGGACACAAAAGAGGCCAACAAAAAAATAATTCTGTTACTATTTTTGTTGTAAAATAAAGTATATTCTATTTGTCTATGAAATAGAATCCTTTCTAGGTTGCCCCTAGGGCAGGCATGAGACATATACTAGTTTTTGGCTTAGCATTTTTTTATAATTATTTGTATGGACTGTGCGTGATTTAATTTCGCATGCTATTTTTTTTCCCTCACCTCTTCCTTATTGTAGAGCTTCTGGTCGGAGGTGGTGTATTGCGCGAAGCCCAGCGCCATGTTGGTGCGCGGCACGATGGTGAGCTTCAGCAGCGCGTCCGTGTGCTCCAGCAGCCAGCCCACGAGCGCGTGCCCCGCCTCGTGGTACGCCACCACGCGCTTCTCCGCCGGAGACATGGCGTGGCTGCGCTTCTCTGTGCCACCTGCAATGAGAATCATTTATTTACTGGATTTTGCACTTCTCTCGCATTTAATTAAATTAATCATTGCTGCATTTACTCAGAAATGAAAAGAGATTCCGGCATGCTTTATATTCGTATGGCTTCTACACCACCTTACAGCATTTTACAATAATATTTGCAGTATTTATAACAAGAATAATCACAATCGTAATCGTAATTTCTCCACAACTCGACGACATCGATTCAATGACACCGGCGAACTGTCAGCGCTGCGTGGTACGATATGTAGAAACGCCTACCGCGGTACGGTACGCGTGGTGCCATTTTTAAGTGTGAGTTACATTTCTTGAATTTTATTAATTGTAGGTCCAAATTCTCTCTCATAGACTACCAGAGGTTCTAGGAAAAGTGCCACAAAGCGAATACGATTGTCGAAATGCCAAAATAAAAGCATTGAATACGGGACATTTCGACAGTGTTTGTCACTACCGAAATTTTTGACGTTTTGACAATCGCCTTCGCCAGGCCAAAATCATAAAAAAAGTATAATCTCCTCTGAATTCTCCTAGATGCTGTTGACTTACCCACGACTCTTTCGACGGCGTACTCCAGGTCGGTGTGTCGCACGATGGTCTGCTTGTGTCGCGCGGCGTGCAAGGCGGCCTCGTTGCACACGTTCGCGATGTCGGCGCCGCTGAACCCTGGCGTCAGGTATGCGAGCCTGCGGACACAACATTATGCTAACTTAAGTACGAATAACTCTACCGAACACGAAGGAGATGGCGAGACGAGTTGGTTATCTTACTTAGGAATTTATCTAGAAGTGACACAGACACGGTTCGACCGATTTTTATGTTTTTTTTTTATATTTGGTAGATACCTATGAGAATAAGTCGTAAAGTATATTTCATACTTGATATATGTGCGTACGAAGTCGCGGGCAAAAGCTAGTAATAATAATAATTCTGCCGTTTAGCCATGAATATGGCCATAGCATGGGTAGCTAAAGTTGTACAGATATGGTTAACCACATTCTCACCAGCTCTTTTCAAATCCCATATAATAGTGTCTATGTGTAGGTTCAGCCTATTGCCATTGCCGGGAACCAACCCAGACTACAGAGAAATCCCTGATGGAAACACAAATAGCACTTTGCCCAATCTGGATATAGAAACCACCTTGTAGTTTCTACTAGCAGTAATATTTGCGACCGTTACGCCAACTAGGCATTGATAGTTTGCCTTTTTGTACATTACTTTGAATTGATTTCTCACATTAAATTATTTTACACTAGCTTCCAGCAGCTTCGCCCGCGTGAAAATCTAAAATCATGCCAGAGGAACGTACTCTCGGAAAAAAAGTATTTTTTTTTTGTAAATCTAGTACCTACTTATGTAAACTATATGTTTGCCAAATTTCATCCAAATCCGTAAAGTAGTTCTGGCGTGAAACAGTAACAACAAACTAATCTAAATCATCAAATCGTACCTTTTCACATAGTAGTCAGGCAGCTCTTCGAGAACGATATTTTTGAGATGCCTGTTGAATATTTCTTCGCGTTCGATCAGAGTGGGCAAGTCGATAAGGATGTGGCGGTCGAAGCGGCCGGGACGCAGCAGAGCCTAGGGAACACACCAGATCATTGTGTATTTATTATGGCACTATATAAGTCAAGCGTTATTAGTAAGCTTCCTTCCTTTGGTCTACACACTGGACTGTGCATGGCAAATAACTCACGTTTGTTGTGTGGGAGCCCCTTAAATATTGGTTTTATTTTAATTATTTATTTTTAAAGTGAATATATAACTAAACGTTCCGTGAATATTTCAAACCTGTTGCCGTTATCAATATCGAGCAAAAACGATTAAAAAAAATCACGACTGTTGTAGTTGTATGGGAGCCTCCTTAAATATTTATTTTAGTCTGTTTTTTAGTATTTGTTATATAGCGGCGACAGTAATAAATCATCTGTGAAAATCCAACTGTCTAGCTAGCATGGTTTATGAGATGCAGCCTGGTGACAGACGAACGGACAGACAGACGGACAGCAGAGTCTTAGTATTAGGGTCCCGTTTTTACCCCTTGGGTACGGAACCCTAAAAACCAGCCAAGTGCGCGTATCAGGCATACAAAATTTGTATGACCTAACGTAGCTCTTAGTACTTATATAACTCCAGAAACACACCTTATCTAGCACATCAGCTCTATTAGTAGACGCTAACACAACCACTCCCTCGCGACTCTTCATGCCGTCCATCTCCACCAGCAGCTGGTTCAGGGTCTGTTCGCCCTCCCCGCCGCCGGGCCCGAACGAGGACTGGCCCGTGGAGCGCGCGCGCCCCACCGCGTCCATTTCATCGATGTAGATGATGCACGGGGCCCGGGACATCGCTTCCTTGAATAAGTCCCTGCGAAATGTGATGGATATAAGTTTAATGTATGGTAAGTCGGTGAACAAGGATGAAATTCATGTAAGTAAAAGAGTGTAAATGTTGATGCATGGAGAGGGATAAGAACGTCAAAGAAAAGATGAGGTTTGAGATATCTTTATTTCCCATAAGAATTAATTCACTTACATGAAAAATGTTTTAAAAACTAGCATTAAACATTATTGCACTTAAAAAACTGACGCACAGTAACAATACTTGTGGCAAACATTATATTATAACTTAAATTAATATTTCATAAGTGTAGGGTACTCACCAAAATTACAAATCGCACAACTAAAACGTAAACATACACGGAGTATGCGCAACTGGAAGTGATTGAGTGGAGATTGACACGATAAACAGGGAATTAATGATGGCGCGGCAATTGTACACGCCACACGATAACTGATAAATGCTTGAACTGTCTTCACTGTTTGACTGGTCCACTCAAATCTGCGTGGTGGTACTTTCCTCAAAATGTAAGATCACCTCAGACATCAACCTACGTGGTTCTCATATGATTTGACCAGTACAATTTTATGGACTTCAAAAGAAACTTTGACCTCTGAATTTGTTTCAGTGTTTCTTCTCAGGGTAGTCAGCTAGGAAACACCGGCCTCATCTAGCTTAAAAACGACCGAAAAGATTGACGTGTAAAAGTGTTATTTATAAGCTCCTACCTACAAAATAAATATCATTTATAATTTGTAATAATGAAGTAAACTTAAACTCAATTATACGGCCAAGCTCCAAGGCGACTTATGAACCAATAATATTATTGCACTAATTCATAATATTTACTTACAAAATCGTTTATTTTGTACATTTTTGTCTCAAAACCTTCGTTAAAAGCAAGCTTTTTAAAATGTTTTGTAAAGCGGGAACAAATACTTGATATCGATTCGGATAGACTACATTGACAATTTTATATAGTGGCGATTCACTCGTTTAAAACACGCCTTTTTTTCGTACCTTTCCTATTCGAGTAGTACTTTATAAATGTGGAAGTCTGGATGTTTGGATGCATGTTTATCAATAAATCACGATTGATCGCCTGGTGGGATAAAAACGGATTGGTATGCACTAGTTTGAGTACACAATATTTTATACCTTTAATTTGTTTCCTTGAGATCTTAATGCGGGCGAAGCCGCAGGCAGAAAAGATTACATAATAAACATGTTATAATCACCTGACTCTAGCTGCTCCAAGTCCCCCGATCATCTCTATGAACTCCGATCCGTTCATAGACAAGAACGGAACGTTGGCTTCCGTCGCCACCGCTTTCGCCAGCAAAGTCTTGCCGCAGCCAGGGGGACCTAGCAAAAGTGCGCCTTTCGGGACCTAAGGATACAAAGCGATAGATAGATAAAAACATTCGACAATCTACATTATTATATCATAAAGTGAAAAGATTGGTACTTTTGTTTGTAATGTGGCCCTAAAACTACTAGATCACTGAATAACATAATGTCATTCAGTAATCTAATCATTTAGGACATTGCAGGCTTGAATCACCTGATTGTCTGATAAAAAGATGATTCCGTGCTTCGGAAGGCACGTATAAGCCGGTGGTCCCGGCCGGCAAATGGCGGTCGTCGAACTATGTCAGAGGCCCTTGAGGCGGTTTAGAAACTCTGTCAGAGTTTAGTTGCTAGGGTGTGTGGGGTCGTTAGACCTTACTACCCACACGAAGAAGAAGAAGATGAAGTAAGTATATTATGCTATATTTTATTTTCAAAAAGCGGACGAAGTCGCGGGCGAAGAGCTAGTTTTATGTATAATCGTCAAGGACATTCCAGCCGAAGGCTGCGAAGGGCTGGAGATAGGCACAAGCATCGTTACATCAACTGGTCGTCACGTTGTCGTCTTAGTAGCACTTGCGTGTGTCAATTTCTTGGGGCTTTGCCAGTAGAGTTCCTCATGCTGGAAAAGCCTAAGAGAAAAGTCGCTCCTGGTCGATCGACCAAGGGGGTGTTCAAGCCGCACCATATTGTGCATGTCTCTCCCATAGAGGAATCCTTCGAAGAGGAAACTTAACGACGGATTTGCTGAGTCAAATTTCCCAGATAGCGAACACAGGCCTGCCTGATCTAGAAGAAGGATACTTCTAAGATAAAAAAAACTACCTAATCCTAAGTTTCAAGGCTTACCTAATGTAAAAAACTATGCCTAGGTGGACTTCAATTCCTTTATACTTGCGGGAACTCTATCGATAGGAATTTAAAAGACAAACAAAATGGTCCAACAAAATGGATTGATACAGGAACTGCGTCCTCAGGTGTCGCTTCGGGTGAGGTTATAGTGAATGATCTGTCCGCTAACGACCTCAATAGTAGCTGACGGATGCCGAGGCGGCCATTCAGAAAGTCGGCAAGGTATTCAAAGGCCTTAGCGCCTCAATGCCTTGTAGATACTGCTGAGGTTCAGCTTCATTATAAACCAGTTAAAACACTTTACAGTACCTTAGCTCCCAAGCTCTTATAATGTTCGGGTCTCTTGAGGTAGTCGACGAACTCCATGACTTCCACCTTGGCCTCCCGGAGGCCGGCCACGTCATCGAACTTGACTCCTCTACCCTGCCCACTCATGGAGTCCACCAGAGTGAACTTGGCACGGCCTAGCTGGTTCTGAAAGAGTCAAATATATGTTAAACGAACTTTTGCCCGCGACTTCGTACGCACATAATATTCAATTTTTTCCGTTCCCGTAGGATTTTCGAGACAAATTATACATATTATACTTAAACCTCTTGAATCACTCTGTCTGTTGATGAAAAACGCATTAAAATCCATTGCGTAGTTTAAAAGATATACGCGTACAGATGGTGAAAGAGACTGTTTACTACGTAAAGATTTAAGTTTAATCATAAATTGCACATTTGGTCTACCATATCGAATGTCAAACACATCATAAAGTCAAAAGCCGTTTATTCAAATTAGGCTGAGCGACGTCAACTAAAAGACAGTCCCCCAAAAACGCCTCGCCCGTCACCACTTCCTAGTGTTTTAGCTGGGAAGAAGTGGCGCAACAAACTCCCCAGCAACACACCTGTCTGTTGAGTTTGAAGAACTAGCATTTATACAATAGTATGCAAAGTATTATTACAAAGAAAATAATATAACATAGGTAACTCGTAAAACCTAAAACTAAATTTTTAGTTGGTAGTTTCTGACTACCCATAATCTCAAAGACCTGCGGCCCTACCATGACGTGTTAAAGCGTGAGTCGTTCGAGCGAGAAGGAGGGATGGAGCTATACACCCTATATAGCTCCATCCCTCCTTCTCGCTCGAACAACTCACGCTTTAACACGTCATGGTAGGGCCGCTGTAAATGACAGCCATAAGCCATAAGAGGCAATAAAAATACTTACAAAGCCACCAAGATTGATGTTCATTCTCATTGACTTAGTGGAGTACAAGAAGGACAGTATGACGGCCGCTATCAGTAGCGTCGTTATCACCTTGCCCGCCACGCTGCCGTTCCTATCGTAGATCACGCGCACACCTGCAAATTATGAAACAGCAGTAACCATTAGGACGGTATTATGGTGAAATAGAATGGCTTAATAGTACTGAATGGATGGATTGAGCGTTCTTTATCCAGAGAGGCAATCCTCGTATTTTTAAGGTGGAAGCGCCAGGGTAGCCCGCGAAATTCAAATTTTCTTACGTTTTTTGCAATTTGTAGGGTCAGTATTGGGTTGTATGTTGGTTAAAATATGATTTGCGGCCGTAGAAAGTACATATTTACACTGTAAATATGTACTTTAAATTTATTATTTATACTTTAAATTACAGTTCTGTAAATTTTACAGAACTGTAATCATTAAAATCATCAATTATGGTCGCGAATCATATTTTGACCATGATACAACCGGACACTAAATTTTCCTGCATGGACAACGATACTCCAGCAGGAATCGTTCTTTTCCGATTTTTTTCAACAGTCGTTTTGTGAAAAAACGGAAAAAACTATTCAACGAACGAACAAATGTGTTATGTGGTGCACAATTACAGCAGATTACGCACTAATTTTACCAGCGTTAGAGAATATTACCCGGTAATAATAGGAACTTACTGGGAATATATCCGTATGGTAACATATGGAAAAATGGCAACAGCACTTCACTAGTTAGAACTAACTTAGTTAAAAGATAACTGTGGTTTGTGCAAGGGGGCCTTACCACGCCGTGCTTGCATTTACATACCTTCTTTGACACCTAGATTCTTTTCGGTATCCCTGAGTTTCTCCTCAAAACGATGGATGTCACCAACATTCATGTGAAACACGCGATGATTGGACTGGAACACAAAACAGGCAACGGTCACCATTGTACCGGGAACATTAAGTACTACACTGGGGGTGAAGATCATAACGGTGAGCGTTTTCTTACGAAAAACATTAATAAAAGCCAATGTTCGGGCAGTATGTATGCGAGACCGTAGAGTAGTAACGTAGAGTAGAGTAGAGTAGGGACTCCCTTATCCGCACTTACACTCTCATTCGGTCCGTTGTGCGTAGGTTTCCTGGCTAAGTTAGCCAGCCTAGCTCCGCCCAGAAGCACAGAAGTTTCCTGGGAGCTTCACAGGCTTTGGGTAGCCACAGCCTCGCATTCCAGGATGACGTGGGCGGCTGATTCTTCGGTGTCAAAACAGCCCCTGCATAGTGGGCTGTCCGTAGCGCCTATGTTATAGAGATGTCTGTTTAGGGGGCAATGGCCCGTAATTGTCCCTATTATTGTCAGGTCATTTCTACTTAGGCTGAGTAGTCGTTTTGTTAATCGCGGATGTAGACTTGGCATTGCCATTTTTGACTGCCTACAGTCTGTGGCCCGTGACCATTTGTTATTTTGGAGTTCAGTTGATCTCTGGCGAATCCATGTACGAAACTGCGAGAAAGGTAGGGGAAGGAGTGGGTTGAGGAGGGTTGCGGATTTTGTTCGAAAGAGTTACCGCGGCCCTGCACGTAAAAGGCACTAGAAGGAGCATGGGTGGGTTTTAGTCAGTAGAAGTCTGACACTCCCTGCCGCTCCACCCAGAGCGGGAGGGGTCATTTGATGATTTCCTATCCTCAAAAAAAAAAAAAAAAAGGAGTGGGTAAGGGCCTAACACTACCATCCCGGAACCTCTCTTCGCAAGTCCGTCTGCGGCATCATTGCCTAGGGATCCACTGTGTCCCTTGATCCACTGGAGGGTGATCCTATCCTATGCGAGACCGTTAGATTATGTGTCTATGACGCAAAAAGGTGGTGCTTTCAAGTTCAGGTGTTGGCGGAAACTTCTTCGTATTCCATGGCCTGCCATGAAAACGAATGAGTCCATACTGGAGGATCTCAATGTCACCAAGCAGTTGTCTGCAATATGGCATGTCTTCAGCTTTTTCGTAGATATTATACATTCACCAAAACAGTCTGGAAAGGCTCATGATACTGGGCCAGGTGGAAGAGAACAGCGGTAAAGGCAGAGCACCGGCAAGATGGCCAGACACAATGAAGAAGGCCGTTGGAGGTAGCATGTACCGAGCAGTGGTCCAGGTATTTGGGGACGCGTCGTATGTGGTCGAGATCATCAGGAGTGAGGGAAGGACGGGTAAGATGGAGGCGGCCATATTGTCACTGCAAAAACCCGGACCTCAGCCTACTTGGGAACTACTCTCTAGGCACTCCATGTTATAAAGTAAGCAGTCATTGACACTTACGCGTTTTCCTTTGATGATGGCACCTTCATGAAGTATGATTGTGACCACTTCAAGGTCAGGTCTGACGATCAGCTCCTCAACCTCACCTTTGGACAGCATGGAGTAAACAAACTCGTTCCAAGACACGTAGCGTATCATCTAAAAGAAAGTAATACACTTTACTTGGATATTATTGCAAAATTATGGACTGTAAATGTCCTAATACAGAGCTTAAACATCATGTACGTGAATGAAAAGTAAGTGATTGATTGAGTGATGTCTGTCTGAAGAGAATTAAAGAAAACCATATACCAGACCAGCTAGCTAAAGGGTATTTAGTTAGCTGTTACTCGGTTACTGGGTTGTGGAGATCCATTGGCCCTTGTAAAATACTGATACTCAGCTGGGATGCAGCTGAGTATCAGTATTTTACAAGGGCCAATGGATGGTGTCCACTTCCAGTCTAACCGGATGGTTAGACTGGAAGTGGACACCAAGATAGTCGGAAAAAGGATTAGCAGATGGAGTGGTTGAGTGCAGAGTGTATTACTTAAAGTGGGGACCCTCAGCGCATCAGTGTAAAATTTCAGGCTTATAATGTGTATATATATTATATTTTATTGTTGATAGTACTATCAACCCGCCCCGGCTTTGTACAGGTAGCAGAGCATACATAAACTCCCAGTTGGCATGGCTTTTTCCGACATCTTAAACAATCATCGTTATACTGGTATTTCAGCCAATTTACACAAATCCTTGGCAAATTATACACCTTCTGCATGAATTACTCCATCCATTGGTGAACAGTGTGAAAATCCATTTGGTAAGTTTTGAGTTTATTGCATACAAACAGACAGATATATACCGATATACAGACATTGGGACTTTGTTTAATAATAGTGTCATAGGGATATTATGACATAACACACCTCATTTTGACTACTATCTCCGCCCGGAACTATGAGTGAGCTCATGATGATCAGAAAACAGGTTGTGAACATCCAGAAGGCAGCCTTCATCATCAGAGAGGACATTTCTTCATTCTTTTTCTTTTTATCATCATCCTAAAAAGGGAAAAAAGAAAAACAAATTGTAATCTTCTATGAGATCATTGAGGCCTCTTGGTAGTAATGCACGACAACCAATTGTGTCATTGGGTATTGTGTTAGCTCCATATAAAATATTGGTAGGTAATATTGCATGCAAAAGGCAAGGCAGTTTCATTCACTTTTAAGTAGTGGTGCAAGTAGAAACTGCAAGGTCTCTACTCATGAGTGTGTATCATACTACTTTTGAGCCATTATTTCAAGGTATTCAATTATTATGAAAACAAGCATTGTAACTACAATACTAAGTACATTAAATGAAAAGTACCTTATCATCCTTTTGTTGATTACTATTCCTGGGAGTAGAATGAAATGCCCGGACATTGTTGTTGAAGAAAGTACTTATACTCGGCAAATTGGACCTCTTAATCAAAGCACAAGCAGCTTTGTATTCTGCATTGAAAAGGCGGTGTTGCTGTGGATTGATAATTTACTGGTTAAAGGAGGGAAATAAATGATAAGGTAGGGTGGTGTGAAGATGTCATCATGCTTGTGGGGCAAACTTGGCCAGAGATTGTCCAAGACCGAGAGGTTTGGAAGGAGAAAGGGTAGGGCTTTGCCCAGCAATGGGTAATCACTGTCCTTGAAGGAGAAGTAACAGTTGAACATTCACAAATTCACAATGAATAAGGACAGGATTTGTTTAGTTAGTATTCCAGTTTAAAATCTGCAAAGTCAAAGTAAAAAGTCAAAAAGTTTATTTCAATTAGGCCATTAAACGGCACTTTTGTATGTCATCATTTACATTTAAAATAATATAAAATGACTACTGTCCGTTCGTAGATTTTTATGGAGAAGAAACAAACGAACACACAAGAAACTCCATAGTTACTCTTTTCAAGTAAAATGTTTTACAATATTTGGAATAAAATAGTGTATTCTAATTATAGGAACAAAGTATTACCAGCAGAGGTAAACTTATTAATTTTCTTAATAAATACATGGTACTCACATATTTACAAATATTGGAACCGTTAATAAACCAGTGTGTGAGTTAACAGAAATATAAAAACTCAAAAAAAGAATAAGTACAAGTTAATACATAAATCAACCAGTTTGATTTTGTACACTGCATCCTTGATTGTTCTATGGAGCAGGACCAGCATGTTTCAAAGTATTCTTATCTTGAATATAATCATCTATTTTGTAATATTCTTGTTTACAAAGTGTGCGTTTAACATAAGTTTAAAATTTTCTGATGTAAACTTTAACACAGTATCCTATGAAAGATCTTAGTACTTTGGCTAGTCTATAGAACTGCTGCCACACACTCTTCTGCTACTTAGAATATCATTCATAACATTTGTTTTGTTTTGTTAACCGAGTTTGCATAAAAATAGAACTGAATTTTGTGTAAGGCCACCAATCTCACTGTCGAGTCACTGTGAGTCTAGCCTTTGAAGGAGGAGATATTATAGAGTGCGCAACTGTAAATCCACTTTAAGAGTTCTATGGGGTAGCAATTTAACACAACCTGAGAGAGATCAGGCACATGCATATGGTCAGCAACTTTATGTACTTTCTAGGTCGCAGGGGTTCTCAGTCACAGCCCGTAGTTTTAAAGTTGGCGGTATGAAAGAGGTTGTGCAAAATTGATTCAAAGCTATTCAAAAACTATTTTAACACTCATGGAGTGCCATGGAACATCCCCACCCTACCACATTTCCCCTACTTTTGGCAGTTTTGCTTAGATTGCCTTAATGGTTAGAGCTGTTGCATGGCATGTAAAATGGTCAACACTATTTGGAAAAAAGGTGTCCCACTCCGGCCAGTGATATTTAGTATGGCCATTCAACCAATTGTTAGAAAGCTAAATTCAGACGGAACCTTGGGAGGCGATATAGAAAAATTATAAAAATTGATGATGTTTCAGAAAGATTGGTCCAAATCAACATGCAATCGGCTATCACCATAATTCGTTTCGGCCCTAATTTGACATATTTTCTTCATGCATTTTTTGAAGCACATTCATCTTTTAAACCAAATGGATCAAGTTATGCGATGAACTCTGTCATTAATTACTGCTGAGCATGAGCGCCTCATGGCTGTTGGAAAATGGGAGTAGGGTCTTTGGCTTCATGTACTACGGACAATAGCTGCTGAAGTTGAAGTTCTAAGGTCCAAAATAAATGAAAGTTGCATCATCATCATCAGCAAACTATATTTTATGGGCTCAAAGAAGTTCTCTTTTAATTATGCACTGTACAGAATATTTCAAGTCGTCTGACTAAGATTATTGTTGCAGTAAATAATCATCATGATATTATAGCAAATAAGATTTCACAACATGGCTGTTGCATTGCATTAGAAAATATTTATCAAAAGCATTAAGGTCATAGACTGTGCCAAACCTGCTAGACTGAACGATCCAAACGAAAATTAAGCACTAATAATTATTTTCATCATTAGGTAATGCTGAAGGTTTTATATTTTTTACTCAATGAAAAAAATGGAAAGAAAATGACGACTAACCCAGGACATAAACATATTTCAAAAGCGTCATCTTACCGGGTGTCTCGATTTACTTGTTAAATTGTGTAACACAGAGAAAGATCTACACAAATTCACAAGATTGTTCTGGCACTGTTTATTTATGTGCCTCTCAACAACACTATTTCTTAGCAGAAAGTTTTGTTTCGACTGTATTTTGGATGCAGATAATGCCGGCAAACGTTTAATTGAGAGCATCTTCAAATAGGGCTCATTTGTTTCTTTTCTAATTTAAGTATGCGTCAGTAGTTAAAATATTCATTTTTTTCTCTTTCAAGAGTGAGGAGGGAGATATGATGAGGAAGATATAGGTTAGCCCAAACTTGTCATTTTAAGTGATTTTGACTTTGACATAACAACACACAGAAAGCTTTTTTTTTATTTAACCCGAAGGGCAGGCTTTAGTCTTTTGACCATTTTGCCTACTGCTCTTACGTCTTTTTATATTTTTTAGTTAATGTGTTTAATTAGTGAATCGAGTCCTCTTATTAGGGAGTTCGGCGTCCCGCCATCGGAGGTGCGTGGTTTTTTTAAAGGTTAGACTCACTGGGTGGAACTGCGATGCAGCGGAGTGACGCGACACTTCACTTCAACATACTGTTTCTAAGGCAACGTATTACACATATACCGCACTACGCGGCAGCGGAACTGCGCTGCGCGACACTGCGCGACAAAGTTGGGCAACTAAACAAAACTGACGCACGGTGTCGTGACGCGCATATCCGTTGCCGCTAGGTGCGTTATAGTTAGCAGCGTGACTGTGACGCGTCACCTCACATTTCATGCAAGTCAACGTGCCGGACGTGCATTGTTTTGTAAAATGAGAAAATTTAATTTTATTGGTTATTAATTACCAGTCCAGCAGAGCTTACAAAATGACCATTTAATTATTTCTTTATTTAGTACGAGAAAGAACGTGTATATGTTTAAAACTACATAATCATTTAATATACATATACAAGCTAGTAGAAAATATGTATGTATAAATGTTCAAGCGGAGTAGAAATGTTGGCTCTTTTCGGAAAAGTGTCCTCGAATCTCTTTTATGGCTGCGTAATTCGTACCTACTAACTCGTTAAACTTATGCAGCGACAATCTAAAATACGTAGGAATCCGCGTATGAAATCTTTTTGAGTCTCTTTTAATTAAGCCGTGGTATACAATATATTCTTCTCGTACATTATCTTCTCCATCTTCATATCGCCTCGGCTTTTTTTTAAATTTCATTAGTCGTTCTTCTACCTCGTAAAGTACAATAGTGACACTAAGATCACGTCCTCAGAAATTTCATCCATCGCGTTTAGAGGTTGCCGGTCAACTAAAGGACAAAACTGCCGCGCGCCGCTGCAGTTCTAGAGCGGTAAACAGCTTGGTAAAAAAGAGAATGATGTGGTGACAAGTGGAACTAAATATTTTACTAAATGGAAACCTTTGATGTCGATACTAGTTGGCCGACAAGTGTTAGATTTTGAGTAACGTTTATTGTTCCACATTTATTTTTAACAATTTGATTAAATTTTCTAACCGATTTCCCATATTATGGTGCGTTAAGTGAGATAGTAGCGCCCTCATTTTTAACAAACTCTTTTTGCCAAGCTGTACCAGAACCAAACTTCATCAATAAGTGTCGCGTCGCTCCGCTGCATGGCAGTTCCGCCTAGTGTAGTGCGGTCTTACCTTTATATCAGTCATTAAAGTTCAAATTTTTATTGAATAATTTCTTAGAAAAATCGCTTTATTAGTGAGGCAGGGGGGGTGGTGCGTCTTCCCTCCGCTGAAGTAATACTAAAGTGTAGTCGACCTATTTCTGGGTGGTTTAAAAAAAATTCCTGTCTGAGTCGTGGTGCCCCAAGTGCGTTTTTTGACGTAGCTCCGGCAACTGAAATTGCTTGAAGGCGCTTGAGATAAGCCCCCTTGTGGGGGTCAAGGGGGCTTAACTCAAGTGACAGATTCCTCAAATTCAAAGGACTTGATTCTAAACCCAACCCAGTCGGCCTTCTTGGTAAGCTTCGCTGTGGTAATTTTACACCACAATATCCACTACAATCAATTTGCGAATAATTAAAAACAGCCACAGACTTTTCGTTAAAATCCCGCCAAAAACTCCACACAAACATTTATGGAAGACATCTAAGTCAATTACATTCCTTACATTATTTTAATTAGCAGCAATCAATGATATTATAAGTAAAAAGGTGTAGATAGGTTACATATTTAAACAACATTCGATCTTCAAGAACGTCACAATGTCACACTGTTACGGCATGTCGTAATTATCGGGAGCGGAAAAGAGACAAGACGAGAAAAATGTGGCTAATTAGCCACATTTTGACGTGCCGCTTGCTGAGCGCTTATAACCTATCTACACCTTTTACTTAAAATATCATTGGCAGCAATGGATCTTAGCCTTTACTGCTAGGGCCAGAACATGCTTACATTTTGTTTGCTGTGTGGGTATCTATCGATTTCTCTTTCACTCGGCACATACCTATTATTTGAATTCTTCGCCCTACCTATTTACCTGATGAAAGCAATTAAGTAGTGCTAGATGGTAATTTCAGACAAAGATCACTCATAGGAGGCAGAGTTAACACTTAAAAGTGGACGGTCTGGGCTCCATGCTCCAGGGACAGTGACTGCAGAGTAAACAGAAGAAGTTGTTCATCATAGCACACCATGAGTCACCACGACGCATTTGCGTTCGCGAAGCGATGGTTTGGTACGATTGTTTTGCATCGCGAGTGAATCAAATGAACTAGACATTTGATTCAGACGCGCGCACTAACAGCTACTAGCAACTAGCGCCCGTAGCACACTAACACCAACAGCGTTGGTTACGAACTTACGAATCGACACACACTCGTAAAGCAGGTGCGAGCATGCGGCGAGCGAGTGCGATCTGACAAAGATAAAGCAGTAGCCACGGCACTGATTGATAGTGACGGCACAGGAGTACTGCTCGTTCCGAGGATCACTTCTAGAAAAACACCACTGCCTCGTGCCTCCCACAAACATAGTCTATGTACCACTGTTTTGAAATATAGGTACCTACCTACTTATTTTTTGAAATAAATTACCTTGGCATCCGCTTTTAGGTTGGTGCATAAAGCAGGGGTCAAATCCGAAGAAAAACCACATTTCTGCCAAAATCTTTCGCGATAGGGTAGGGAAGGCTTTAGTGTAGACCACCCATTACATTGCCTACTTATTAAAAGAGTCTGGCTGCCAAACATTTTCCAAAGTAGGTACCTATATAATTTTTCCAAAATAGAGCGTCGGTCGTGGAAACGTCACATCATTAAATATTTTACAACGTCGTACCTCCGTACTAAACTCCCAGCAAAATAATATCGTTATTTTCAAAAGTAAGTCTAAAATAAGCGTATGAGATAATGATTCGTTTACGATCTCTAATTTCTGGTACTTTGAGGGCAAGAAGTTTGTTAAGTCAAGTACAAACACCTTTAAGCGTGCAAAAATATGGGTGCCATTGGGGACCTCCACAGCCGTTTGATAATATGCCGTTTAGAGTATTAAATCGGTAAGCTTTTTTTCGCAATAACCAGAATAGTACCTAATTAGGTTAGAAGGTGATGGCGGGGTCAAATGAGCGAGCGAACTAGCGAACAGACCCCGCCATCACCTTCGTTGTTACTTTTTTAAACCACCCAGACATAGGAGCCCCGCTTAGCTTCCGTCGACTACACTCTGGTATTACTTCGGTGGAAAGAGGACACACCCTCCCACCCCTGCCTCTCATATTAAGGCGATTTTTATCAGAAATGAACTGTCCGTTGTCCCCGTTGCCCATGTTCTTGTCCCCGTGACAGGGACACAGATTACGGGAATACAGGGTATGTAATATTTTTTTTTTGCTAGCCTACTTTTGTGTCCCACTGCTGGGCAAAGGCCTCCCCCTTCTCCTTCCAAACCTCTCTGTCTTGGGCGATCTCTGGCCAAGCTTTCCCCGCAAATATGATCGTCACACCACCTTCGCCGCGGTCGTCCTCGACGACGACGTCCTTCCTCAGGCGTCCAGTGAGTGACGATCCTCGCCCACCTCTCCGGGTGCATTCGTGCGACATGGCCAGTCCACTCCCATTTTAGCCTAGCTGTTTTTTCCCCAACATCTATAACTTTAGTTAGGGAGCGCAGGGTGGTGTTTCTAACGCGATCTGTTCGCTTAACACCTATAATGTTGCGCTCCATAGCCCGTTGACAAATCTTGAGCCTGGACTTTTGTTGTTCAGTAAGTGACCAACTTTGTGCACCGTAGGTTAGGACGGGCAGGATGCACATGTCAATCAAATCAACATGTGCATCCATGTAATAATATGTTCGAAATATCTAGTTAGGTATTTGCAGGTTGATTCGATTACCCGAAGTAGGTAATTGGTATTTATTCTTTTTTACAGGTACGTGGCGACTGTGTTCTTCTCAATCTTTTTCGGAGTTGGTTTGTGGGCTCCATTCCTTATAGTGTGGTATTCTATGGCAAAAAGAAGTATGTAATATTTATACTGACAATAAATAAAAGATGAATTAAAATATCGTTTAATTTTATTAGGCTCACCTTCGCAAACCAGAGATCTTTTTCTAACTAACTTTTGGAGGAGGAGTCTGAGAGTCTTCGGCCTTAGGTACATTCAATTATTTATTTGTAGAACGTCAGGATTGAGGAGCCATATAAAATGCGTCAATTTACCAATTTCAATCTCACTATTGGTATGCTGCAAAATCAAACACCACCTGCTGCTAAATGATCACTATGTGAAATTAATTGACCGATCCAGCCCTGACATGTGAAAATTCCCAAATAAAAAATCTTACGTAGGTAATCTACTCTAATATTATAAAGAGGAAAGATTTGTTTGTTTGAAATGAATAGGCTCCGAAACTACTGGACCGATTTTAAAAATTCTTTCACCAGTAGAATTGTACATTATCGGTGATGGACATAGGCTATAGAATATTTTCAAAAAAGTTAGAGATCCGTATGAAAACTTCGATAATGTAACCCAAAGTGTGAGAAAAAATCCTTATATCGCGTACGCTGCGGAATCTATTGACAATAGAGCAAAGTGATGTACTACAGTTTTATAGAAGTCATCAATATGTACAAAAAAGTCCATAGGTCTAACTATTATGGATAAGTCACCATGACCGCTTTTTGTTCATATTATTCAAGCAAATCCAATGGTGAAATAAAAAATGGTGATTTTAGTATCATGATATTAATCCTTATCCATTTAAATGGTTTGATAATTAAGGTTGATTATGTCCGTGTAAATTACACTTTAAATTATTCAAATCGGACCTTTCGTTCAAAAGTTACGACGGTAAGAAACATGCTCGGAGTAAGAAAAATGTCACGGTTTGAGCGAACTGGGGAGAATCGTATCAATTAGCGATGGTCGTTGAATGAACGAACTAGTTAATTCGACCGTCGACGTACTGTGAACGAATCGACGGTTCACCGATAAACGATGGACTAGTCGAATCCGTAGACGCCTCAGACGGTTAAACTGAAACTCGCAACTCGCTTGCGCGACGCGACGCGACGGCGAGACGGGCGAGACGAGAACGAGAACGTAGACTGGTACATACAAATTCAATCGTCCGTTGAAATTTGTTGAATGTTGCAAACAAATTTGAACTCTAAATCTATTAGCAGGGAGTTGATATTTGTATGTTGTACGGGTCGAATGAAATTATTGTTGTGCTATGTGAAGAAAAGGATGCCTATTGATGGATGTTTGGTAGTTTCGCGAGTGCGAAAGAGAAAGGCGATGGACTGGTCGAACTATGCGAGACAAACCAGTTTTTACTTGTTTGTTATTACTTACGTAGTTCATCTTGTTTTGATTTTAAAATTCATTGCGTGCGTGACTAATCGCGCTCCGCGCTGAAGGTTCCTTCCGTTCTACCGTTTTCGAATGTTTGCGAATTCAACGATTAACTGGTTTTGTATATATTTAATTAATGTATATAAAATCAGTTGATCTTCTAAATACGCCAGAATAGTGAATAAAACTTTATTAGTGATTAACTCTATTCAGTATTCAGCCAGTCCTAAGCCTGGAAAAATATGAAGGGAAGTTCAAATTAATAGGTACATAAAGCACGCGGGAGACTAGTCTAAAGTCAACCGCCTACGTCGCCGTCGACGCCGTAGATTTCGTCGTAAAGTTTACCAAGTTAACGCGTAAACTAGTCGACGAATTCAACTAGTTGATCGACTAGTCGATGAACGAAATTGGACGGTCTAGTTTCGTTGACGCCAAATACGTCGACGACCCATCCCTAGTATCAATGCTTGGTCCGATGAAGTTGAAACACCACGGCATAATAACAAGTTTGGATTTTTCGAAAATAAACTACATACATAATAAGGAGTGAAGCAGGGGTGATTAAGATTTTAGGGGAGGACATAATTGCTTGCTTCAATTTACGTCGGAATGCTATGCTTTCTATTCCCCAGCATAAGTCGGCGGCTTTCAGGGGCAGTTTTCGTTACGCAGCTACCAAATGCTGGAACAATATCCCGCCTCCTATAAAATATAGTAAAAGTTGCTCGACGTTCAAATTAAAATTAAAGTTGTTTTTATTGAATCATCAAAATTAATTTCAGGATGTTCGTGCTGACATGTCAACCATTTGAATATATTGAGTGTATGATTGTTACCTACAGCCTTGTGCATATTTGGCACTTTATCGATTTTGCACATTTTTAAACTTTCTACATTTTTAAATTTTGGCATTGTTATCGATTTTATCCATTTTTAAATTTTGGCATTGGCATTGTTATCGATTTTATACATTATTAATTTTTGGCATTGTTATCAAATTTATTGTTTTTTTTTTTTTTTTTACTTTGTTATCTATTTTATACATTTTTAAAGTTTTTCCTTTTTTGTACTTACTCAATTTTACCAAAGTTGGTTTTTGTACAAAATATTTGAGACTATTTTAATAATTGTGTTTATGTTTTCGAGCGTATGGCACTCGTGGGTTGCAGCTGAAAATCAGCGTCAGGTGGTATACCTTTTTTTTTTTTTTTTTTTTTTTTTCTAGGATGGGAAATCATCAAATGACCCCTCCCGCTCTGGGTGGAGCGGCAGGGAGTGTCAGACTTTTACTGACTAAAACCCACCCTTTAGTCCTCCTAGTGCCTTTCTTCCCAGGGCCGCGGTAACTCTTTCGAACAAATCCGCAACCCTGGTAGGCTCTGGCCCTATTGGGCTCCGACCCATGCTGACGTCTGCTGGTTTGGCGCGCGTAGAACACAGCGCGCCGTCAACCCGGGCCTGTTCTGATCGGACGGCGAGCTACCCATTGCTCGCCGTCCACAGGCATCAGTCACTGCGCCATGCTCAGGAGCATCAGTTCCTGGGCGGCGCAGTGGCTGACGTTCAACAGGAGGGGGTGAAATGGGGCCATTACTGGCACTCCATTTCAGCCCCCTCCGGAGCCCTTTGTAGGGGCTCTACTGCGGCTGCTGCAGTAGCAGCAGCCGCAGTGGAACCGGCAATGGCGGTAGAAGAAGCGGCGGCAGCGGCGGCGGTCGCGGCAGAGACGGCGGTGGCGGAGGGCTTCCTCCTGTTTCCGGCTTTGGTGGGTGGGGCGCAGGCCCTACCCCCAGCCCAGTGGTCGGCCGGCTTGCCAGCTGCCGCACAGACTACGCAGTGCGGCGCGGCGACGCAAGAGCCGGCCCTGTGACCGGGCTGACCGCAGCGGAAACAAAGACCGCTGCGGTCCACCTCCGAGGTGCATTGTGCTCCCACATGGTGGCCCACTTGGCACCGGAAGCACCTCAGAGGTCGGGGTTCCAGCAGTTTGACCTGCGCGGAAACCCAACCCACCAAAAACCTTCGGCCCTCCGTGATGGTTTTGGCCGCCGACACGGGGCAGCTCACCACAATGGTGCGCGTGCCCGTGTTGTCAGGACGTAGGGTGCCCGCCTTCACCTCCTCTGCTGAGCACCCCCCCGTCCTAACGACGGCGGCCACCACCTCCGCCTCCGTGACGGAGTCGTCCAGGCCCAAGATGCGCATGTCGATGCGCTTGGTGGGCCTGGACACTCGGGCATCGTCCGCGCTTAGGGACGCCCTGAGCCTTTCGGCTAGAGCGTCCGCGGTTGGGCCGCTGGCTGCCCCGGGGATCTCCAGCATCCGGGCCCCAGTCATGGTGACCCGGAGCCGAAGGCCCCCCACGATGCCTAGCTCACCAAGGTTTATCGCCTCCTTCGCCTTGGTGAGCACGTTCGCGTACGTCACGCCCCTCTTCGCCGCGTCCGGCTGCAGTGTAACCACTACAGCCGCGGTTTTCGGGGGGCGCAGCGCAGCCGCGACGCTTCGCGCCTTCTGCCGCCGCTTCCTCTCCCGCCTCTTGGCCGCCCTGGCTGCCTTTCCCGCCTTCCTCTTCTCCCCGGCCACTTGCCATTCGGCTTGAGCCGGGGGAGGAGCTGAAGGCGAGGAAGCCGGGGGGAGCTGCTGCTCAGACGGCGCAGGAGCCTTCGCCGTCCGCGCAGCAACCCCACCCTTCCTCTTCCTTCCCGGGGCCGGGTCCGGTTTTCCCGGCACCGGCTTCGCGGGTGCCGGCCCGGACCCTTTGTCCTGGCCGGACGACCCCGGTGTGGCAGCCACGGCGGCCGCGTACGACGCCGCCTTCCGGCCTGGAGCCTTCCCACTCGCCGCTAACGGGGGGCGCAGAACGATGCCCTCCAGGACGGAAAACCGCGCCTGGAAGGCAGCCATCTCCTGCCGCACCAGGTCCAGCACCTGGCCCTCCTGCGGCACGGGCTGGCTGTTCTCCCTGCGCCCCCCTTTAGGCGCCCCCTGTGGGCCGGCTCCCTGGAGCCTGGCCAGGTCTGCTCGGAGCCCCGCATTCTCCCTCTGGAGGCGCTCCGTGGCGGCAGCCAAGCGGGCGACCTCCGCCCGGAGCTTGGACATCTCGTCCCGCGGAGGCCCCCCTGGGTTACCCTCCGCTGCCGCCAGAATGGAGGCCATCGCCTCGCTTATGGCCTTGTTCTTGGAGGACAACTTCCTCTTCAAGGCCACATCGCGAAGCGCGGCCTCTACAACCTCCGCAAACCCGGCCCTCCGAACACGCTCCTGTCCGGAGTCATCCGGCTCACCGCCGGAGGACTCCGAACCAGGAGCCCTGCGACCGCCCTCTGCGGGGGGTCGTCCGTCAGCGACGAGCCCCCCGGCTCGCTGACCAGCCACCTTGGAGGCGGGCAATCTCCCCTTGCCTCCCTCTCGGCCCTTGCCCCGCCTGCTGGTGGGGATCTTGCGAGCCGAGGCTACCTCCTCGCTGCCGGACGACCCCCGGTCCTCCTCTGATCTGGGCCGCTTGCGGAAGGACCTGGAGTCCTCCGCAGCAGCCCTCGCCCCCTCGGGTACAGGGCTCGCCGAGCTAATGGTCGCCAGGTCGTCGGAGTCCAACTCGGACTCCGACTCTACACCCGCGCGACGCTCAAGCGAGCCCTCCTCCCAGTGCAGCGCGCCTTCGCCCGCGCTCTGCCCGGCCGACTCTTCGTCGGGCGAGCTAAAATTAAACCCGATTAATTTTTCGAAGTCGAATCGGGGGCCTCCTCGGCCACTGTTGCCCTTGGCAAGCGGAGTGCGGACAGCCCTGTTGCCCCCCCCAGAATACGAGGGGCTTGACGCACGAGGCGTGGCGGATTCCCGGACCGCTGTGCAGTCCGAACCGCCCTGGGGTAATATTTCTTTGGCAGGCCTGTCCATATTTTCCTTTTTGAGGGTGCGGTCCCTATCTCCCTTCCTCTCCCCCTCTCTCTCAGTGCTTGCTCGCTGCTCTCACAGTCACGTCTGATGATCAGACGCGTACCAGAGAGCAGCGAGCAAGCCAATGAGACGCACACCGTCCGAGGACCCGAACACTGCTCAAGTCTCCGAACGGTGTGCCCCCTCTTGTGTCTCTCTTGGTCTGGTCTCTCACTTGGGACCTTCCGGCATGAGTGGCTCTACCGGCAAAGCCCCCAAGGTCATTGAGACACGCAAGCCCCACCACGACGGCAACGTGGAGACACGGTTGGTGGGGAGGTGGTATACCTTGTGTTGCCATCTGGCATAATGCTGAGCTGAGGCCTTTTTGGCATTATTAGTTTTGTAATTTTGTTTAATTTTAAGGTCTTGCGTGTTTTAATGCCAATAAACTCAATTTTCTTTCTTTCTTTCTATGAACAAACTAAAAGCGGGATAATTGAAACAGATGTACTAACAATTTTTGCATACATAATCAAACCCTAACGGGTTGAACTGGGTGAACAGTTGCGCTGAACCTGGGCTCGAGACAAGTGAGATTCTGTCAACCGTGGCGTATAATTAATGAAAATCGTTGTGCTTAATTTTCCAAAACTAACCTTTTATAGGGGGCGTTGAAGTTTGTGGAGTACTTACTAAATCCGCGCGGACGAAGTGCTAGTAGTAAATAAACCTTAAAATAAACATTAAATTCGCGATAAATTCGCGGTACACTGGTGTGGCGGCAGTGCTCGAGCGGTTCATGGAAATTGTAATATGCTTATTAATAGACCGAGGAGCCCTAATAAAAGTATTGTATTTTCTTGAATTTCAGCACTACCTACTGAACTGAAAATTTTTGCAGGAGTACTAATACACAATAGCTGCTAAATGATACACAATTTTCAATAATATTCCTCTATTACTTAACGAGTTCCAGGTGGCCCCTCAATTCAGATGTTAAGATTGAGGAGCCACTTTTGCATTGATATAGGTAGTTTGCTGCTAAATCCAGAATGCGTGCTGCAAAATCAGCTATTCTGCTGCTAAATAAGAGTGTTAGGGCCGGCGCTCACTGCCGGCATGGCACGACAGGTTGCGCTACGGCATCGCGCGGCATGCCGTGGCTTCCCGCAGCAATCCATCTCCGCGCACCGACCGGACCACATTAACCGAAATGACCGCTGCGCAAGTTTCAACCATATTTCAACTAACTTAGCAATCATAATTCCTCGACACAAAATGACCCATTACGTCTCGTGGGATGCAATGGCGCGCCGCGGCATCCCGTGGCTTGAAACGGCATGACATGTCATGCCGCAGCATGCCGCGGCGCGTCCCGTCATACCACAGCATGGTGGTATCGAAATAAAGTAACACGAATTCTAAACTCATTAACATAATATTCAAAATAACTTGATTAGTAATAAAATCCTTTGCCGTGCCATGATGCCGGCAGTGAGCGCCGGCCCTTAGTTGCCCTTTAAAATCTGTCGTGGCTCCTCAATCCATACGGACACTTCTTTTTTCGTCAGGCGTGTGAAGATGTCTGCGTGTGTGAAGAACTGCCTCGTTGCGTGTCCGCTGCTGCCTGGAAGACACGTCGTGATCTCTTCACAAAAGCGTTCTTTTCGGAGCGAACTGGCTCGCGCGACGTGACGTCATCGTATCTTTTCAAGTCGTCTTTTTCAAGACGGTTTGTTTCTTTAAACGATTTGTCGAACACGTGGTATAGTAAACTGGTAATGGTTTTGTGTGGTAATGGTAACTGGTACTTCTGAGGAGGTAAGGTAATGCGTGACACGGTACTGTGTCACTACATCACTCCCCCTAAGCGAAGCGCACTGCAACCGGTCGATTCTGTCGACATCGCCTAAGCGGAGTGAACGACAGTTGAGCTGTCATTCCATCTTATTTGTATGGTTTGACAACTCACACGTCGTGCAGCCCGCCCAAGTGTTCACTTCGACAGGTTTTACGGAATCGCACTGCTGTAATCATGTCGAAGTGAACACCGTGCACGACGGGTGAGTTGTCAAACCATACAAATAAGATGGAATGACAGCTCACGTGTCGTTCACTCCGCTTAGGTGTACACCGTGACATGTCGACAGAATCGACCGCCAGGCAACAAACGGCTCAAATACATAATTCCCAATAAGGTTGTTGTATTTGCGTGGGTTTGAGAGTTTCAGCACCCGCAGCAGCCGCCCCAGCCGTGCTAAGAAGATGGGATGGCGCAAGGGTGTCGACACATGTTGCATCCCATACCAAAGGCCTACTCAACTTCCAATTAAGTAGTTACCATTTCCAGACTAAGGTCGGCCAGTCATAGAGATAAAGCATGTTCTAAATTGTAGAAATTATGGTACCACGGAAGATTTTATGAAACTACGATCACCGTGAAAGCAAAGATGAGCAAAGATTAGCTAGATACAATACGCGACGGAAAGAGTTACCTAACATGATCCAACCGTAATTAAACGTGGTTTATCACAGTCCCAGATACCAATCAGTCTTTCTACATAATAAGTTACCCTTGGGATTTAAAACTATAAATAGCAGTAACTTATTTAAAAACAAGCTCAAAACATAGGTATTTATTGAGGAAGAGCTATTACAGTGTCGAAGAGTTCTTAGATGACAAATTGACATTGTGTGACATATTATTGTATTTTTTTTAAAATTTTACCTTTGACATCATTCTTGTTTTGTTTTTTTTTTTTTTATTTATCCTTGCCATTGAATATTTTTTTTAATATTTTTAACTGACGGAACCTGGAGGTAAATAACCGTGGCTCGCCGCTCGTGTTGTGCGATGTTTATTGTTGCCACGTACGTGTTGCTGATCTGGTTGTAGACTCGTCTTCGCTGAGTGGTGTGCTGGTTTTAATCTGTCTATTGAGACAACTGCAGTTCTGTATGGTGAATTGCTTGGTGCCACGCTGAATGACTTTGAACGGGCCGTCATAAGGGTCAACGGGCTTCGCACGGTGTCGTTGCGCACGAATACATGAGTAGGTACATGTCGTTAGTAGGTCCTTATATACGAATGTGCTTGTGTTGTTATCGTGTGACTTGCTGTTTGGTGAGAGAGTTGACATTGTTTCGGTCAGCTGGCGGACGAATTCCGCGTCTTCATTTTTCGGGTGTGTTGGCAGTAGGCACGAAGAAGTCTGACGGTATTCTGAGTGTCGATCCGTAGGTCATCAGGGCCGGGCTGACTTGTGTGTCTTCGCGTGGAGCGGTACGTAGTCCAAGTGACACGGTCGCTAAGTCCTCGCTCCAGTTTGTACGCCTCTGTTTGCCTCTCGCCATGAGTGCGGATTTCAAAGTTCGATGCCAGCGTTCGACTCGACCATTTGCTTGCGGGTGGAATGCAGTAGTTCGAATCCTTGTGATGCCGAATTTCTTCATTAATGAGTTGAATAATGACGATTCAAACTGTTTTCCTTGGTCCATTGTCACACGTAGCGGGCATCGGGCAGCCAAATCGCGATATCCACCCTTCATAAAACACCTTAGCAACATTGTCGGCGGTGATGTCACAAGTAAATATAGCTTCGGGCCATTTTGTGCAGCGGTCTATCATAGTACCTACCTAACTAGGTATCTGTAGTCGTTAGATGGTGATAAAGGGCTGACGATATCGAAATTGTAAATGTTTAAATCGCGTTGATTTTTGAAACTCGCCGAGCGGACTGATGCCGTTGAGTTTACCCGCGCTGGCAGTTTTCACGATTTTGCCCATAAACCGACTTCTTTGTTCATGTCTACTTGGCCAGAAGAACTTTGTTGACATTAATCTTCATAATGTGCGAAAGCCTGGATGACTTAGTTCGTGTTGTGCTTTGAAAGCTCTATAACGATCAAGTAAGTCTCTGGTAGGTGCGGACGTAAATTGTCTGTTGTTGTTTCGCATGTGAAGGGTCGTTGACCTCCGGGCAATGTGATGTGATAACTGTGTAGGTACCTACGCGAAAACTTGAGTCTTGGGTTAGACATTTCACAATTCTTCATCATTTTCTTGGTCTTGGGCGAGTTGGTTGTAGTCGATCGTAGAGTGTGACAAGCTGATTTCTTCAATGCGTGGTGATAAGGCGTCAGCTGCTTCGTTCTTATCACCGTAGATGTACCCATTCGATCTTCGTAAAAAACTGACTAATGTAGAGTAGTTGATGCTATCTTCGTGGTGTGTCGGTGCTACTCGGCGTTCTTGTTAACGCGTAAGTAGGTTAGCGCTTTGTGGTCAATGAATACCTATTGTTAGGTCATTGCCCTCTATCAGTCGTCGGAGATGTTTGACGGCGATGTACTTACATTGCTAATAATTCGCGATCGTACACGCTGTAGCGTCGCGCGCTGAGTCTCACTAAAGTTTTAGAGTAGAATGTTGTTGACTTTTGTTGTAGAACGGCGCCGATGCTAGTGTTCGATGCGTCGGTAAACAAACATAACGGCGCGTTAGCGTTGTTGTGTTGTTGTTGTGTTCTGCTTCTTGAGGGATTTGTCGTTCTTCTTGCTGTTGTGTAGGTAAGTACCTACTTATTTGTTTTAATTTATGTTGGTACCTACTCGGCTTGATGTGGTAGGTAAACATCTGCGATAAAGTTGATTATTCATAAAAATCTTCGTACCTACCTAGTTGTAGGGGAGCCCATGATGCTAAATGTGGATTTGAGCGTTGCGGAAACCTAGTAGATTTGGTAGATTGGATGATTTGAAGAATAAATGGTCTCTTCATGTTTTCACTTTTAGCGGTGGGGAAAGCGTCTACAGAGTTTCAAAGTTGTAAAAAAAAACAATGACATGGAAATACTCCAGCGTGTCAGATATTGATATTTGTCATGCTCCAACATGTCTCTGATACGAAATATATATTAATCTGCCGATTTGCATGGCGGGGGTGGCCATGCGGGAGGGGTGAAAAAAAATAAAAAATGCATTTACTCGAGCGCGTCAGATCTTCAGAGGGGGTGACAATTGAACCCTACAGATGCTCCAATTTCTTAATCTGACGATTTGAAAGTAAAGTAAGCTCGCAGCGAATTCCTGAAAATGTAAAAAAAAATCTTGAAATACTCGAGCGCGTCAGATTAGCATACTGAAGGTTCATCATGATGTCCAAGCCATAGTGACCAAAAATCTGACAATTATTTTGAGGGGTATTGGTAATGGTAAGGTTATTGGTAAGACCACTTGAAAAAAAACCTTGTTTATTTTATTTTTTTATAAACACGTTCAGCTGTTGGTCCCGGTTGTCAATTTTAGATCTTTAGCAGTCGTTACGGATTGTCAGAAGCCAGTAAATTTGACTCCAGTCTTGCCAAGAAGTACCGTGTTACCCAGTTAATGGATTGTGGTGGTCTGGTAGGCAGCCGCTTCACGTAAAATACTGGTATTCAGCTGAATCCGGTTTCACTGGAAGCCGACCTCAATATATAAAATTTAGGGAAAAGACAAGGCAGATTTTTTTTATTTTTTTTATTTATTAATGGGCTAGCTCTTGACCTCGATCACGCCTGATGGAAAGCGATAGATGAGGTCCATGATGAAGCGAGCGTGACCAGAAGATGCCTTGAGGCACTGGTACTCCCACGCGTCGACGAAACACAGCAGGCTGCTTGACGCCGAACTCCGGTGGGAGGGTGTCGCGAACCAGGCGGGCGCCAGCCCTACCACCGCAAGGGAAGGATTGGCCAGTCTTATAAGGTGTTAGGTGAGACTGTCCAGGATGCGCCGAGCGCTCGGTTCAGTTTAGTGTCCGATGGAACAAATTGCGCTACACGAGGAGGCTCCTTCATGCACCCCAAAAGCAGATGATGATGAACAGCTGTAATGGTGTCATGGCGTCGGAAAACAGTGTGGGGAAGGTGCGAGAGGTTCAAAGATACGGGAAAAGTGAAAGGGATCGAGAGGCGCGGAGTAGGAAACACATGCTTTACCCTACTGCACGGTCTGAACTAAATTGACAATTTGTTACCTTCAGCTTGCGGAAATCGTCAGATTTTACGTTTTTTGTCATTCTGGTCTATAAAATAAATAAAAAAACAACCGCGCTCCAGTAAGTCTAGACATCGTTATTTTTTGCAACTTTGTTACCCTCCCGCTTCCTTAGGTTACGCTCAAATTGTCAGATTAGTCTTCTTGGCTAGTAATTAATCCTCCATATCTTAATCTGACGCGCTCGAGTATGTCAGATGATCGATTTTTTTTTACTAATCTGATGGCTTCTCCTGAGCGAACCCCCTTTATTAAGAGCTCATACTGGTTGAAGGTACTTATCAATATGTAAGGTATCCTCCCTTAAATTAATCTAACGCACTCGAATAAATCCACAAATACCTTCTAGGGTCCCCTACCATAGTTCTTGCACTGTTTGAGGTTTCAGGTAGTTGACTATGGCCTCTATTCTTTCTTGAGTGGGGTTGATTCCTTCAGCTGACACTTCGTATCCGAGAAAGTCATGAGAAACTCAATGTTTTCCGTGTCAAACTCACACTTGTCGATGTTTAGACTGACCGCGCCGTAGATATTCAGGCGTTCGAGTACCTACCTACTACCTATTTCCAAGTGACGGCGGTGTTCTTCCTTATTTTTGGAGTGGATTAGCAGATCGTCGATGAAACAAAAGTCGATGTCGTCCAGTCCTCTCAGTAATTCGTGCATGAAGCGTTGAAAAATGAATCCGAAGAGACCGAAAGGTGTTATATTGCTGTTTTTTGTGCATCTTCTTGGTACCTAAGTATCCAAAAATATGCCATTTTTTAGGTCGAGTTTCGAAAATATCTACTTGCCGTGGAGTTGGTAGGTAAGTGTAATCTCGAATCCGTGGTATGGGGTATCGGTCAAGAACGGTGATGGCGTTGAATCTTCTATAATCGCCACATATAAGTACCTACCTATACCAATTGAGTACCTACTAATTATTTATCAAATATGGAAGCGATTAGCGTTTGTGGTCCTGCGGGTAGTCATGGCACGGTCATCAAAACTTCTTGTAGGTGTAACTTATTTTTGACTTATCGAAAAAATCTAAGAAAAACACAATGTCGAGGTTCCAGGTACTACATTTAAATGAAAAGAAAAACTAATTATAACTCCTACAACTAGGTGAAATCAACGTGCTCCAGATAATTTTTTTTTCTCGGTGTAAGTACCTAATTAGTGTTCCGTACCCAAAGGGTAAAACGGGACCCTATTACTAAGGCTCCGCTGTCCGTCCGTCCGTCTGTCACCAGGCTGTATCTCATGAACCCTGATAGCTATGACAGTTAAATTTTACAGATGATGTATTTCTGTTGCTGCTATAACAACAAATACTTAAAACAGAATAAAATATTTAATTGGGGCTCCCATACAACAAACGTGATGATTTTGCCGTTTTTAGGGTTCCGTACCCAAAGGGTAAAACTAGACCTATTACTAAGACTTTGCTGTCCGTCCGTCCGTCTGTCACTAGGCTGTATCTCATGAACCATGATAGACAGACAGTTGAAATTTTCACAGATGATGTATCCTTGGAATCCTTCCTTGACCTTTGTAAAATTAAGCCACAAATCAGGGAAGAGAGATGCGGCGACCTGTAACTACGTCATTGAAGTATCAGCCAATTTACGTAAACCCCTAATCGCTCAATCGAGACTTTTTATAAATTGGACTTCCTGTCCTGTTAGGGACTTTACACCGGTGACTCGGTGCTACAAATGGCCAACAATATGGTCATGCAGCAAAAACGTACAGAGAGGTTAAGTCCATGTGTGGTCATTGTGGTGAAGCAGGTCACTCGATGTCACAGTGCGCAAGGAAAACTGAAATGCAAATGTCCACCTTGCTCACGCTTTAAAAAACCTAGCAACCATAGAACAGGAGACGCTGAAGCCCTGCAAGGAATATACCGGAATTCAGATAGGTACATCAACTCCATCGATTATGAGGGCGCCTAGAGCGTCATACTCAAGGCCAGATTTCCATACTACACCAGATGCTGATTCAACAAGAACATACCACTGTGATGACCTACTTCCCCTGAATTTGTTGCTGTCTTCGTTAATTAGCCGCCCATTGCAAAAATCAAATACTTACAATAAAACACATGAGTTGATTTGAACAAATTCTGCAACATTGACCGAGTTAAAACTGCTGAACCATATAGTTTCACCATGTCCGTCTGTCCGCGGTTTGCCTCAGAAACGCTAGCACTAGACAGACGGTTGGAATTTGGTATGGCCCTCCCCCAAATGGGAGGGTTTTGGGTTCGTGGGAGGCATATGTCCAGCAGTGAACGTCTTTCTGCTGATATGATGATGATGAGGCGTCGTTGGATAGTCTATTGGGGGTGTGCGAAAACCATTTTTCCATCCAAGGTTCCGTTTGCAAAATATAAATCTTTTTAGAGTGCTAATTTTTGTTAGAATCAAGGGGGACACTTGATTCTAACAAAAATTAGCACTCTAAAAAGCTCTGCCAGCTAAACGGTTGTTTTTGGAGACGTGAAAAAAATATGGTTGTAACAATAAACAGTGTGTCTTTATAATGTGCACATAATTATCGAAATGAGGGAAACTAAGCTTAATTTTACCGAAGGAAAAAATATTTTAAAAAAAATCTAAGTAGGTATGTAATTTGTTTTAATTTTCTATGGAATTTTAAAATATTATGTTCGTTACTGTGACCCCATCAAAGTACCTAAACAAAACGGTGTAACTTTTGATCTATCGCGATGAAATAAAAAAAAAATTGAAAATAAACATTTCGTCCGGTCGTGGAGCAGGTCGAATTTCTTACATCTCCTTCACTCCCGCGTAAATATAATGCGTCACGCTCGCACAAATGCAATGACTGCTGTCCTCAGGGATTGTAAACCTTTAACTTGCGACCGTAAGGTTTGTTCTTCTCTTCATGTGGTATTTGGTTGGCCTTGTGTCACAACAAAAAAACCCACGGCTTGCTTGACATAGGTAGTTAATAATTTTTAAATAACAAACGAACGACAATCCATCTTGGAATGCGTTAGTGATCGCTCAGTTTTCGGACACAGTTGTACGTAAATGTAAATGACGTAAGGTCGCCGCCGAAAGTGTTATTTGAGAAATAGCAAAAATGTCCGAACGGCTGGAAGTGTAATAAGTCAAACGGAACGTTCCTGCCTCTTAGTTTTTTATTTATTGGAATTTAGAACGCAGTACGGGCGCAGTTTGTGTTCCGTGTTTTATGGATAGGTTGATATTTGGAGCATATTTTTCTTATAAGCCCTGGTTTTGAATCGGAAATACGAAATTAGATATCTGTGGATGAAAACCGATTAGTTGTTGTACTGACGAGTGGACATTATGTGGTCGTTGTGGCAGTTATCTGGACAAATACATTTTAATTGGTTAGTAATAATATTATTCAAGATTATAAGTATACCATTTTGTTCGTAATTAAACGCTCTAACTACTTATATATAATGCAAGTGAATTCCGAGTCGTAAAATCGATGCTATAATTAGAAATATATTTCATTGTCTGAAAATTCCTCTAGAAAACCGTGACAAAAACGAATGCATTGCTACTTTATACAAAGTTAAATGTGTATAAACCATATAACATGATTATTTACGAACAATTTGGTACCAATATTATATCATTTAGTTGTGATTTCGAAGTAGGAAATCTAATTGCATACCTAAACTAAATTAGGGTGACTTTAGTCCCCCTTGCGCGTTCAAGCGGCCGCACTAATACAAAAATGTTTGTGACCACTGTCAGTAGGCAAAGTGGTACGAAATTCTTCCTGCTCCGCGACCGGACTTCAGCAAATACTTCCCTTATCTTTTTTTTTCATAAATTTTTACAATAATCGTAAAATTTCTCAATATGGTGCCTCCATTACGTTTCTTTTTAGGGTTCCGTACCCAAAGGGTAAAAACGGGACCCTATTACTAAGACTCCGCTGTCCGTCTGTCACCAGGCTGTATCTCATGAACCCTGATAGCTTTTGCAATATGCATGCATGCAATGCAATACCTAAACATGCAATTTTTACTATTGGGTAGCTAATACGATGAAAAATAACTTAATTAAGTACCTACTTAATAAAAAATCGGCCAAGTGCGAGTCGGACTCGCGCGCGTGGGTTCCGTACCATTATCTATAAAAAAAACGGCAAAAAAATTACGTTTGTTGTATAGGAGCCCCTCTTAAATATTTATTTTATTCTGTTATAGCGACAACAGAAGTACATAATCTGTGAAAATTTCAACTGTCTAGCTATGACGGTTCATGAGATACAGCCTGGTGACAGACGGACGGACGGACAGCGGAGTCTTAGTTATAGGGTCCCGTTTTACCCTTTGGGTACGGAACACTAAAAATAATTTTAAGTACCTAAGTAAGTACTTATCTACTTTACAAATATTTATTTTTGTACTTAGGTTAGTATTTTCACTTTACGGGAGGTGTTTCCTAAAATCCTTTCTTAACTGACGTCTTCTTCATACAATCTACCTTTGTGCCAAATCAGTTTTTGAGATTACGTAATGAATCAGTGAGTAAGTGAATGAGTGAGTGAGCTTTCGATTTTATTATTTATACTAGCTGTTGCCGGCGCACAGTGGAACGAATGTATGGGAGCGGTTGGACGTAGACATGTCCGAAAAAAAAGAGTAAAATTATGCCAAACTAATGATGCCATCTTATTCGATTACTTAATGCCTTCATAACTTGTGGTGATGAATTTCTTCATAACTCCCATATTTCGGGAGTAATTTGAGAAAATGTGAAATTTTACTATGAAAATGAGTGTATCAAGCTCTCTCCCTCCTGATTCCGGGCTTGTTTCAAGTAGCGGTCTCTAATATCATAATGCTAATACTAAGAGCTATATTTAATACTAAGACACATAGTGCGCCAAATGTGCACTTTCTGGGATAAAGAGTGATGTTTATTTTATAACACAATTTTTTTATTTTTTGTTTATTTTGTTGATTAAAACCGTTTTTCTAAAGGTTTACCTTATTACAATAACATTTCTGAGCAGCCAATTAGAGAAGATATAAGCTAATTAGGATATATAATTAGGGACTTAAGGTTTACATATAAAACTGATGCACTAATGATTACTGATAAGAACATTGCTATTATTTAATTACTAAATGGCTCTTAATACACTAATTTAGCATGCATCATTTACTAATTATCACAATAACTAATTACCTTGCAATATTTAACAAAGGATACCTGGGATACCTGGATTTTATATAAATAGGTCACTATTAGTAACTTTAAAATCAGTGTTGATTTACACCTCGTTGTATCCAAGCTAATCTCGCAATGTATTTTCCAAATTTTAATACAAATCTTGATATTCACGTTGCTTTATGCGCACGCGCACATAAAGATTTACGCGACTTTAACTATTTGTTCAGTGTTTTAAAAGATAACAGTTGTGTTCAGTTATGTGAAAGTGCTGAAACAAGTTTAAAAGACTGGTGTCGTCGATTTTGCTACCGCATTTATGCAAAATGGACACAGTCTGGAAGAAGCACAGATAAGTTTCGGAAGAAACATGAGATTTGGCTACAGGCTGCAATTCAATGGCCGGAATTACAGAATGAAAATATGGAACCTTCTACAGAAAATATAAGTGACGTCATCGAGCCCATAATTTCTCCTGCTAAATCTGATGCTTCAACTTGTACACATCCTAGTCCTCGTAAATCTTTTGAGGACCTTAGTAACCGGCAAAAAAGAAGACGCACTGAAGATAGTCTTTCATGCAGCAGTAGCAGCGCTGAAATTATGTTTTCGGCCGAAAGGGCGCTTCAAAAGGCAGGACAAAGCGATACAGCTTATGTTATGAAATACTTGACGGAGAATCCAGAAGAGGCCTCAAAAATCAAAGCCTTCATTGAAGGTAAATCAATTCAGGTACGGGAAATATCCCCTTTGAAGGCATTGGCTCTTTATGTATCGATGAACTTATCGAAATGGCGCTATAACACTCTTCGGGATTTCAACACTCAAGAAGGAGCTCTTCAATACCCGAGTTACTACATGTTGGTTAAAGAAAAAATTAAGTGCTATCCGGCCAAAGAAGATCTCACAGTTACAGAGAGCTCTGCAAAAATCAAATTACAAGCCTTGATGGATTTAACCTCAAGAAGACTTATTAGGTCGTTAGAAACCCCTGTTGATCCCAATCAACAGCTCGTATTGACCAGCAAATGGGGTTTTGACGGATCATCTAGCCAAAGCATTTATCATCAAAGGACGAGTGAAGATGAGCAAATCGATCTTGCTAGTAATTTTATGATTAGTCTTGTACCACTGCGGCTCGTCTCAAAAGGTGTAACAATTTGGGAAA
The DNA here is from genome assembly GCA_947386135.1 of Melanchra persicariae. Taxonomy (NCBI): domain Eukaryota; kingdom Metazoa; phylum Arthropoda; class Insecta; order Lepidoptera; family Noctuidae; genus Melanchra; species Melanchra persicariae. The sequence goes on from OX376643.1 coordinate 3,739,681, forward strand.
ACGAGCGACCATCTTCCACTTCATTTTGCCGGCCAATATTGTTTAAGTTTATAAAGGAAACCAAAGAAAATGTGCAGAGAGAGATGGCTGAAATCGAAGCAGAGATTGAAGCCTTAACTCCATCCACCATCACTGATGGAATTAGTGTCAAACACCAACTGCTGTTGACAATGATTGATGGTAAAATTCATTCCATTATATCCAATACAGCAGCTTCAGTGTGTGACATATGCAAGGCTTGTCCTAAAGAAATGAATAATTTAGAGTTAATCAAAGATAAACACGCAAACGAGGACATGTATAAATATAGCTTAAGCACCCTTCACGCTTGGATTCGCTCAATGGAATGCTTATTACACATTTCCTACAAATTAGACATAAAATCATGGCAAGTAAGGGGTGATATAGCAAAAAGGCAAGTTGATGACAGGAAGAAAAGAGTTCAAGAGGCTGTAAGAAGAGAAACGGGCTTACTTCTCGATGTTGTGAAACAAGGCAGTGGATCCACCAACAATGGCAACTCGGCAAGGAGATTTTTTGAAAACTACACTAAATCTGCTGAACTGACCGGAATAGATGCTATGCTTTTAAGAAAAATCTGTGTGATCTTGCAGTGTATTTCATCAGGAGAGAAGATCAACGTAACTAAATTCCGAGAGTTCTGCTTTGATACTGCTAAGCTTTACGTGGAGTTATACCCATGGTATTATATGCCTTCTTCACTTCATAAAATTTTAATGCATGGGCCAGACATAGTTCAGAACATGTCAATTGTGCCCATTGGTTTTCTATCCGAAGAGGCATCTGAGGCTAGAAATAAAGATTTTAGAAAATATAGAGAGGGGCATTCTCGAAAGCATAGCAGTATCTCATGCAATGAAGATATTATGCACAATCTTTTACTGTCTTCTGATCCACTTGTTACAAGTATCCGTCCAAAAGGAAATAAGTTTGTAAAAAAATCTTCTTTTAAGGAATTTTATGAGCTTACGGATTCTGAGAAAAGTGATATCGAATTTGTTAACATAAATGATTTAGCGGACATCGATTCTGAATTTGAATTAATTGATGATGATGATGATGACGAAGATAATTAAATGATGTTATTGTTTTAAAATGTGTAACTTAGTAAATTAGAGCTTACATCTTAATTATTTATTGTACTTTTAATGAAACTAGGTAATTTATTATCAACTTACTTAAAAGTCATACTCTCATCAGTTCTTGTGAATATTTTTGTTAATATATATTTCTGTATATATATAATATATTTATAGACCTCTTAATAAGTCTGTCTGCGGTTTAAAGTAAATACAAATGGGGAAAAAACGTTTTTTTTTAAAATTTTCATTTCCTTTTATCCCAGAAAGTGCACATTTGGCGCACTATGTGTCTTAGTATTAAATATAGCTCTTAGTAATAGCATTACGATATTAGAGACCGCTACTTGAAACAAGCCCGGAATCAGGAGGGAGAGAGCTCGATACACTCATTTTCATAGTAAAATTTCACATTTTCTCAAATTACTCCCGAAATATGGGAGTTATGAAGAAATTCATCACCACAATTTATGAAGGCATTAAGTAATCGAATAAGATGGCATCATTAGTTTGTCATAATTTTACTCTTATTTTTCGGACATGTCTACGTCCAACCGCTCCAGAGGCGGCGCAAGGCGTGGGCGACGTGGGCCATCGCCTACGGCCTCGCGGTTCGATGGGCCTCGCAGCTTTGGCTTTTTTCAACTCCGCAAAATTGTTAGGCCATAAAAAGAATCCAACAGTCTGTTTGCAAGATTTTTTGAGCTCGCTTTGCTCGCTCTTGCTATCTGAATTATTTTTATTGTTAAGGTTTACTTTAGTAAGTATTGTCAAAACATTTCCCGCGGTGGAATAGGCACTTATGATTAACAAGCTCACTGCGCTCGCTCTTACTTCCTAAGTTCTTTTAGTTTAGTTATTTCTTTTATTTTCCCTCATTCGCCAAATATTTACTACTTTTGCTCAAAAAGTCAAACGAAAATCAGAACTATTCCTGGAGGTGTGCAATTGAGTTCGCCGCATCTCACCCTCAATTGTAGAAGCTAACCTGAGAAAACCTCCTCAAAAAATCACTATTCTTAGGATCCAAAGGGCCTCGCAATATACGAATCTTGCCCACATAAAATTTTAGTCTTGCCCCGCCACTGAACCGCTCCCATACATTCGTTCCACTGTGCGGCGACTTCGTACGCGCATATCACGTTTTTTCCCGTTCCCTTAGGAATTCCCGGTCGGCCGTTCCCGTATACCTTTCCAGTTTAGGTAAGGGTTCCGTAGTTGCACGTCACAATTTCCGATTTGGTATGGTGCTTTTTGTTTGGGGCATTGAACTTCGTGGAATATCTACTAAATCCGCGTGGACGAAGTCGCGGGCGAAATGCTAGTGTAATTATACAAGTTAGAAGTAAGGTACGGTTTGCCTACTATTAATTTCTGGTAAGCATGCAGAGTAGTTAATTTATAAATTAAACAAACTTAATAAATAAAACTATTTAATTAGAACTGAAACAATCATTACATTAATTACAATCCAAATAACTTCAAGGCCAAGACGGTGGTCCTTCCTTCTTGCTTCCATAGAGTTGAGATTTGTCCCTGAAGCTAATCATCCTCAGTGTTTCCTGGTCATCCAAGTATTTACCACACATAAAGCCAGCAATTGGAACAGCAAACCAGGCATAACGTATGGTGATGCCAAAGACAGCCATCTTAGTTCTGTTCTAGCTGTTGTAATTTCCAGGTCCTTGTGTGACTCCAATCAAGATAAATAGATGTTCCAGTCAAAACCGGGAAAGATATGGTCACCAGATTACGGCAAATGAATCTTATCACCGCCATAAAACTGTTGAAGATAAATAGTAAAATTAATCAATAAGTTCCTAATTGGTCAAGCAGACAATCTATGTCATGCTCCGCAGCAGAACCACTTTGACTATATTATGTAAAAATTACAGGATAAAATGTATATTGTTCATAAATCATAAATCATTTATTTATTTGCAAACATGGGTAAAAATATACAATGATGTTTTTTTTTATATAAGTAATTGAGTTCTCCATGTTTAACCATCACATGGGTATGCAAATATAGTAAAATAATAAATAACAAAACACAGAATAAAATTTGTCAGTCACAATGCTATGAATTAATTATAATAATATTTACATGTCACACAAAAATAAAATAAAATGTCAATAACAAATAAAGTTACGAACAAATATAAATTAAGTTACAAAAAAATATAGATTAAATTCGAAATAGTTCAAATAATTCATGATTAAACACTATAGTTCTGTTAAAAATAATACCCTATAGTCAGATTTAAAACTAATACAAATCTTATTCAAAATAATTAATTGATAATTCATAAAGTTGCTGGTTTGATAATATGATAAATCGGATGTAGCAGGCCTCTAGCATCTTTCATTTAAATAGTCATTAATATGATAGTAGCATTTCACAACTAAAAATTCGTGCAGTTTTATTTTTAATTGATCCATATTTTGTTAGTTTCTTGGAAAATATCAAATCAAAGTGGTCATGCTACAGTGCATACTCTCCAGCAGAACAACTTTAAAATAACGGTTATTTCACGCTAATCACAGATCATAATTCGCCTCCTTGGGTCTCCCATTTTTGAGCAATCCTTTCCCAATTTTGTTGAGGAGAAAATACAAAATTTTAATGACATTTCGGAAAGATTACTCAAAATTAATATGCATTCGGCTATCACCTTAATTCGTTACTGCTGTTTCGGACCTAAATTAACTTACTTTCTTTGTGCTTAACAATTTATGGAAGCCACCTTTTGGAAAAATGGACCAAATCATCCGTTATACACTAACTTCACTTTTAAATGTGGCCATGGACGACCGAGCTTGGGCACAAGCTAGTCTTCCCATCCGTATGGGAGGCCTCGGCGTCCGCACAATTACTAGTATCAGTTTACCAGCTTTCATATCTTCGGTTCATGGCACTGAGAAATTAGTCAGGAATATCCTAACTTCCTCACTGACTAGTTTTGATATGCCTTGCTTCACTGAGGCTATGGATGCCTGGAGACTGGCTTGCCCGAATCTAAATCCACCCGACTACCCATCATCCCAGAGACGTTGGGACGAGCCACTCTGCAGAGGTTCAGAATAACCTTTTGGCCACATCTGGTACTGCTGCTGAGCGTGCTCGTCTGTTGGCTGCGGGTCAATGGGAGTCGGGACTCTGGCTTCACGCACTACCGTCGTCGAACATAGGCACCTTGTTCGATGATACTACTTTCCGCCTCGCTGCTTCCCTGCGTCTTGGCGCTCCATGTTGTTCTCCTCATCGCTGCCACTGTGGCGAAGCTGTCAACAGTCTCGGACACCACGGCTTGTCATGCAGCCGTAGCGCTGGTCGCATAGCGCGGCACGCGAATATTAACGACATCATCCGACGAGCTCTTGTCACCGTCGGCGTTCCGGCTGTATTAGAACCCAATGGTCTGGCACGCGACGATGGCAAGAGACCGGACGGCATGTCATTATTTCCGTGGAAGATGGGTAGGCCATTAGTGTGGGACGCTACTTGTGTCGATACTCTTGCGCCATCCCATCTTCCTAGCTCTTCGTGCTGCGCTGGCGCTGCCGCTGCGGCTGCGGAGAACCTCAAGCGGCGGAAATATAATAACCTTGTAGGTAGTTATATTTTCGAGCCGTTTGGGTTTGAAACTCTCGGGTCGTGGGGTCCGAGTGCTCATTATTTGTTTAAAGTTCTGTCAAGACGCTTAGTTGTCACTTCGCGTGACCCTAGGGCTGGCTTTCACCTCGGACAAAGGATAAGCATTGCCATACAATGTGGCAATGCTGCCAGCCTTTTGGGTACATTACCAGTGGCCTGCAATGCGGAGGAATTTTTCGATGCCATGTTTGAGATTACTTTTAGTTTTAGTTGAGTCTTTTATGTGTGTGTATATAGTTATAGTTGCAATAAAGGAATATCTTCCAGGAACTAACAATATAAAATTTTTGATATTAAGCTACAAAAACATAGACATTATCTACATTTTATCCTGTTTATACATAATATAGTCAAAGTGGTTCTGCTGCGGAGCATGACATAACAATCTTGTTAAAATTCCAATTATCTTTCACTAGTCTCTTCTTTCCTAAACAATTCAAAACAAAGTCACTGTGTGCCTGTTTCTACCTTCCTTTGTCTGATTGTACCACTTCACCCACACAATAGAATTTGATAAGAATTACACTAACAAAAAGTCTGATAAACGAGGTAGGTTTGGGTGTTTACTTTGTACCGGCGGAGCAAAGCCAAGGTGGGTAGGTAGTACTAGATGAAAATAACAATGGCATTCAACATAGTTTGTCTGCTCAAGCTTGAGTAAAGTGATAAAAACAATAACATTAGTTATACATGTTCAAGCTTTGAAATGTTGTCTACACAAACACTCTCAGCGGACAACAAGGTTACAATATAATGGGGGTTTTTAAAATTGATACTAATTTTCTAAACTTTTCCTTCTAATAGATGAACACAATAACATTTGTTAACATGTTCGAGCTTTGAAAAGTTGTCTATAATTGATGATGTGTGTAATGTAACAACATTCATTAAATTTTATGTATACCTACCTAAATATTTGCATGCTATCATATTATGGCGAAATGTGTCTTGCACCAAAAACATATTGTAACATCTTTTTACCACATTTTTTGCAAATAAAAAAACTTACTTACTTACTTACAAACACTCTCATCAAATAACAAGGTTATATAATGGGTGGGTTTTTAAAATTGATAGGTAGTACCTACTTATTTTGTAAACATGTCCTTTTAATATTGATGAAGTATAAAATGTTATTTTTGAAACTACGTAATACGAAACACGAAAGTTTGAAGTAAAATAGACTAAAGTTTAGGCACCAAAAGGAAAATAACACTACGAGAACACTGTTACGCAAAAAGTTAAGGCAGTAGATTTACAAACACAGGTTTATAAAAAGAAAAGGTCTTACAATTTAATAAACAAGTTAAATCTAATCTTAAATACTAACAATATTTTAAGACCCACTAACCTAACCCCGACCGATAATTCAGGAAGTCGGGAATATAATAATTGACGTTGACCGTTGACTGACGTTAGTTTGACTTTGACGTAACGAGATTACAAGACTAACCACTCGGGCCCAACATGTGAAAATTCCCTAATATAAAGTAAATCTTATGTATAGTGAGTTGTCAAACCATAGGTACAAAAATAAGATGGAATGACAGCTCTTGTCGTTCACTCCCACTCTGCCTTTGTGTTAGAAAATTGCAGTATTACAAAGGTGAAAGTTTGTATGTTTGTATGTTTGTGTAACAATCAGGCAAAAACGGCTGAAGGGATTTGGATGAAATTTGGCACACATGTAGTTCATATTCTGGAATAAAAAATAGGCTACTTTTTATCCCGGTAAGTGACATGGCTTAATGGAGACTGAGGAGGAAGTGGAAACTCAGAGCCGCTGCTGCCTTAGTTCTTCAGATTTTCAAGTACCAGGAGACCAGAAACATCAAGTACCAGGAGACCAAAAACATGTCATAGTATTTTTTGGCTGGTATAATTATGTAGGTAGGGAAGGTGTAGGGTAGGTGTAGGGTAGGTGTAGGGTAGGTGTAGGGTAGGTGTAGGGTAGGTGTAGGGTAGGTGTAGGGTAGGTGTAGGGTAGGTGTAGGGTAGGTGTAGGGTAGGTGTAAAGTAGGTGTACGGTAGGTGTAGGGTAGGTGTAAGGTAGGTGTAAGGTAGGTGTAAGGTAGGTGTAGGGTAGGTGTAAGGTAGGTGTAGGGTGGGTGTTTCCTGAGTAAAAAATTTACAATACAAATCAGGAAACCTTGCTATTTCCGATATTCACGCGGGCGAAGCCGCAGCTGGTAGAAGCTAGTTATGTTATAAATTTATTATCTGCTACTGGTAACCCTGTTTTGACTTACCTGTTGTAAGATACTCTTTGCCTGTAAGGGCGGCACCAGCAACACGAGCCTGAGCAATTATTATTAATTAATGAGGCATCATTACGTTTTTCACGTTCACAAAAGTTCTTCACTTTTAACACCATCATTCTTTTAACACTTTTCAAAGTTTTGGGCATGATTTCAGTCGAAAATCAAATGAAAATAAACAAAACCTGCAGGAGCGTCTTCTCGTGCCAATGACTTTGACAGGCAGGGTGTGCCATCTTGTTGAAACGTAGGTACTATACGCATGCTCATAAATAGCACGAAATTTTATTGCTAGGTACTTACTACTTAGTAACATGTGTGTCAAAGCGATGCTAGGGTCAGTGGTTCGTGTTAGGGGAGTACGTAATGACTAATGAGCATGCACGAAAATCGAACGATGCTGCGCAGGTGGAAGAGGGCGTGCTCGATCACGTGTGAGCAGGTTTGCTTATTGAGCATGCTATTATCGATCTACGTTTTTTGCAATTTGCAGGTCAGGATCAGGTTGTGTGTTGGTCAAAATTTGATTTGCGGCCGTAGCAAGTAGGTACCTACGTATTTACAGAACGGTAATCATTCAAATCATCAATACAACTGTCTCAGTTAGAATTGATGCCAAATGTTGTGATTTCATTGAAATACTACATTTGACATCAATTCTAACTGAAAGAGTTTGAAAAACTTCTAAAGGGATGAAAATGAAAGATTAGTCGAAAATTGATACCTATTGTTACGCGCCAGAATTAATGCCGGGTACAAAACGTTAAAAGTTACTACTAGCGCCATCTAGTATCGAGTAGCAGAACTAGTAGAGTCAAGCTCCTAGACATTTCGATGCTAGAACATTCTAGAGTTTTCGATATCTGGTTAGTCGGGACCGGTATGTACTCGAACTTTCTAGATGTTTTTATACCTACTAGAAGGTTCTGGAATAATCTGCCGACCTATGGCCCGCATAGCCTGCGACCGAGGCAGTATTGAATTTGCGTTACAAGCGACCACTTCGAGAGCGAACTTCAACTGCGAATTAGAGTGATCAGTAGTGCAATTGTGTTTTATAATTAGTGAGTTTTAAAGTTGTAATTAGTGTTGTTAATTAAAGTGTCATTTTGGTTATTTAATCGACTGATTTTATTGTCACGAACCCCAAGCTCGTAACAATATAAACAATTTATTTTATGAGAAATATTTGAAACGGATCTAACGATTTTTTCATAATCAAATCCAAACGGTTAACTTGTAAGACTACTTAGTTTTGATATTTTTTAAGTATAGGTAGGTACCGGTACAGGTAGGTAATACTTAAAAAATATCAAATCAAAGGAGGCTGTCTGTGGCTGAGTGTGAGTCTTTATTCGAAATGGGAATCAGTGGCGCCCTCATCGTTTGTTTGGTTACCTATTTCTTTTATTTTAGAATGAAAATGCAGAAAATAAGCACGGTAAATAGTGGCCACTATTTTCCGTAATATTATAATAAAATTAAACAATTTAAAACTACCGTTTATAATAATACTAGCTGTCCCCGCGACTTCGTTCGCATGGATGTCGGAAAAAATTGTACGTACAGAGGAATGAGGAGACTGGATGCTCATGACTTAATAATAACAGCTGCAAGGATTGATATTAAGGTTAAGCAATGCTTGCCGAGGTCGGCCTGTAGATGGCTGACCATTTTAACATACCGAGATTCCTTCGTGCCTCGGATAACATGTTAAGTCGTTGGTCCGGCTGTCATTTGTAGGTCTTTGGCAGACGTTACGGATTGCCAGAAGCTAAAAAATCTAACACCAGTCTTGCCAAGAGGTACCTACCTACCGTGTTTCCCAGTTATTAGGTTGTGAAGGTCAAACAGGCAGTCGCTTTACGTACCTACCTTTTTTATGGATGGGAAATCATCAAATGACTTCTCCCGCTCTGGGCAGAGCGGAAGGGAGTGTCAGACTCTTACTGACGAAAACCCATCAGTGCTCCTCCCTCGTGCCCTTTGCTTTCCAGGGCCGCGGTAACTCTTTCGAACATAATCCGCAACTCAGGCAGCGCTTTAAGTAGGTACCTAAAACAATGGTATTCAGCTGAATCCAGTTTGACTGGAAACCGACCCCAGCATAGTTGGTGAAAGGCTAGGCAGGCGATGATATTTTTAGTACCTACTGAATGAATCGACCCAGTAAATCGTTATACGTATTTTTTTTGTTTCGATCACTAAAAAAAACATTAAATGTGCCCAAAACCATTATAAGATTTAAATGCGATTTAACACATAATTAGTACTTAAAAACTTGCGAAGCTTGTGGTTATTGGAAATGAAAACAAAGTATTGTTTTATTTTTAAGTTTTGCTAAATAATCGTGCCGAGGTCAAGGTCTGTGGATGGGTGACATACCGAGACTCCTCCGTGCCTCGGAAAGCACGTTTTAAGCCGTTGATTCCGGCTGTTATTTGGAAATCTTTGGCAGTCGTTACGGATTGTCAGAAGTTAGAAAATCTGACACCAGTCTTGCCAAGAAGTACCGTGTTACACAGTTAATGGGTTGTGGAGGTTTGGTAGGCAGCCGCTCCACGTAAAATACTGTTATTCAGCTGAATTCGGTTTGACTAAGAGCCGACCCCAATTATAGTTGGGAAAAGGCTAGGCACATGATGATGTTAAATAATCGTGCACAGTTGAAGGATTCAGTCACATTATGCCAAAGAAAAGTTAAATAGTTGATTGATGTAGGAAAGGAATGAGCGAAATTGAATGAACTTAAATAACGTAATACACGTCTTATATGAATAGGTACTTTTTTAAATTTACGAAACTGAACTCGAGACCCTATCAGAGACTTGTAATTTTTTATGAGACCGAACGATAAAATTCTAGCGAATAACAATGATGCTAAAATCGTGTGAGAGTCATAATCTGACGGAAATTAACACCGCGATTCTGAAAAACGCGTCATCGGTGCAACGCCATCTATCGACCATTTGGTAAACTGACAAAATATAAATTGGCATAGGAAAACGTTAAATAAGGAGCCCATATGTATAACGCCATGGTATTAAAATGTTGACTTTTATTTTACTAAGTACTTATTAAAAGTTCCACAAATAACTAAACAATCTGTTTTGATGTTATTTCCATGCTTACCTCCATTTTATCTTTCTCAATAGATGGCGCCTAAAAGTCGGTCACCGCAACGCTTAGCGCTGTATGAAGTTCCTTACTAAAATTAAAAATTCAATATCTTTCGATTTTGTGGGTCGATTTTGATGAAATGAACGCTAAATGTTACTCGAGTTAACACTTAATATTTTTAAGAACTTAACTTTCGAATCCTATCAGTGATTTTTGCGTGATGCTGACTCAAACATTAGGACAAACAGACAAAAATTTCAAAAATGGCATTTTTGCTTTTTTATCTTTTTCCTAACATTTCTCAGTTATTTTTATGCGAAAATATTCAATGTACAGACACGGAAAATCTACGATTTTATTACATGTAATAGATAGATTAACGTATAATCTTGTGGAGCACAACTTAACGTGCTTATTTTCTGCATTTTCATTCTAAATCGACGAAAAAAATATTTAAAAAAATCTAACATATTTTTATGGAATTTCAAAAATTTTGCTCGCTCATGTGACCTTAGTCGCGCGCGCCTCTTGTAAACAAAACGTTACACCGTTTTGTTTACAAGAGGCGCGACTAAGGAGCTCACCAGAGAAAGGGCAGCAGCATTCTCTGTAGGTACATTTCTACAGCCACACTGCGATTGCCAACCCGCCTGCCAAGCGTGGTGATTATGGCAACCCCCCCACCATTTGGGGGAGGCCTATGTCCAGCAGTGGACGTCTTTCGGAATTATAATTCTCATTATAATTCTGTTCTATTCAATCCATTCTGCATGTTCTATTCTAAACCATTTCGTCATCTAACACAAAAGTTTTTCAAATAACTTTTGTTGTTTCAAGATTCTTTACAATTTCCCAAGACGAGAATTCAAGCTATTAATATCCAAGTTTTCCAGGTTAGGGGAAGAATCCATAAAAGTAAGGCAACATTTTTAACTGTTGCGATTCTAGAATGTCTTAAAATAAAATCCGACTTTCTTAGTTTCATCCTACTTCCTACTAATATTATAAATGTGAAAGTTTGTATGTTTGAATGTTTGTGTAACAATCAGACAAAAACGGCTGAAGGGATTTGGATGACATTTGGCACACTTGTAGTTCATATCCTGGAATAAAAAATAGGCCGCTGCTGCCTTAGTACTACAGGTTCACAAGTACCAGGAGACCAGAATCATGTTGAAATATTTCCGGAGCTAGAAATGTGAGCGCTTAGGATTCATAAGTAGGTACCAGGATACCAGAAACATGTCATAGTATTTTTGGGCTGGTTTAATTGTGTAGGTAGGGTGGGTGTTGGGTAGGTGGATAGTAGTTGGAGGGTAGGTAGGTAGCCAGTTGACGGGAGCGAAGTCACGGGAGACAGCTAGTTAATAATAATATGTACCTATTTGACTTTGACTTTGAAAGTTCTAGTTAAAAGTGGGATCATTAAAGGTTGATTCACACATAGCTGGGCCGTGTCCGGGATGAGGCCGGTCCGTCCGGAGCTCAATAAAATATAGTTGCATATATCTACACTAATATTATAAAGAGGAAAGATTTTCTTGTTTGTTTGTTTGTTTGAAATGAATAGGCTCCGAAACTACTGAACCGATTTGAAAAATTCTTTCACCAGTAGAATCCTACATTATCTGTGATGGACATAGGCTATAAAACATTTTATAAAAAGTTAGGGATCCGTATGAAAACTTCCAATGTAACCCAAGGTGTGAAAAAATCCTTATATCGCGTACGCTGCGGAATCAATTGACAATAGAGCAAAGTGATGTACTACAGTTTTATAGAGGTTATCAAAATATACAAAAAAGTCCTGAATACCATATGCCTAACTATGATGTTTAAGTCACCATGACCGCTTTTTGTTCAAATTATTCAAGCAAATCCCTGGTGAAATGAAAAAATGGTAATTTTGGTGTCATGATAACCTTATCCATTTAAATGGTTTTATAATTAAGGTTGATTATGTCCGTGTAAATTACACTTTAAATTATTCAAATCGGACCTTGTGTTCAAAAGTTACGCCGGTAATAAACATGCTCGAAGTAAGAAAATGTCGCGGCTTGAGCGAACTGTGGCGAATCGTATCAATGCTTAGTCCGATGAAGTTGAAACACGTCATTTAAATTATTTCGATAAAACAATAAGAATAACAAATGTTTGGATTTTTCGAAAATAAACTACATAGGGTGAAGCAGGGAGAATTAAGTTTTTAGGGAAGGACATTATTGCTTACTTCAATTTGCGTAGGAATGCTATGAAGTACTATGAACAAACTAAAAGTGGGCTAATTGAAACAGATGTACCTAACAATTTTTGCATAACCTGACGGGCTGAACAGTTGCGCTAACCCTGGGCGAGACAAGTGAGATTCTATCAACGGTAGCGTTGCGAAGGCGATTGTGAATAAGTCAAAAATGTATGTGGTGGTGTATTCCTACATTTGGGCACTTCGACAGTCGCATCCGCTAAATAAATGGTACATTGTCAAGGGCCTTCTGAGACCATAGAATGAGTAGAAATGGCTACATAATTAATCAAAATCGTTGCACTTAATTTTCCATTACTAACCTTTATAAGGGGGTATAGGGGGCGTTGAAGTTTGTGGAGTACCTACTAAATCCGCGCGGACGAAGTGCTAGTTTTGTATAAACTCGTTCATACACGTCCGTGTCCGGGAAGGCGCCGGAGCTTCCGTGCTCGGGCCGACGCACGGACGTGCAGATTCGGTTGCACGGCCACGGCCCTGACACTGCCCGACCATGGCCCGGCTATGTGTGAATCAATCACAACAGGGTCGAAGTTCTAATTTGATTATTCTTTTTGTTAGTATGGGTATTGCACATGGGAACACCTACATACTCCGAAATATTTTATTCTGAATTTCGATTTTCCGATTTTCAAAAGTCCGAATTTCATAAACCCTAAGAATTATAATGTGTATTATTAAAAATCACGAAATTTATTTTACCGAAAGTCGTACAAATGCGATTTGTTATTTTACCGATTTTCATACGTTCGAAGAATCAAATGTTCGAAGGGTTCTCGGTTCTTCGGTCCGAAAAACGACATTGCGATTTTCAATACTTCGAATAAACTACTAAAATTAGGATTCTGAATCACTTTTCCGAATTTTATTTGTTCGAATTTCATTTTATCGAAAACTATTGACCGACGTCTTTTTTGCTATATTATGCATTATATTTTACATTTGATGTGTTTTTTTTCGTGTGTGTTATTTTGTGGTTTTTATTGTGTGTGATGTGTTTTGTTTTTTTAGATGTGTCATAGGTAATATTTTACCGAACTATATTTCGCCGATTTACAAAATATTTTTTTGCGATTGGCCGAAGCCTCTTTTGAAATTTTTTCAGTAACCAAATGATTTATTTGCCATAATTTTCACCACACTGATACAACATTTTACGGAATATTATTTAGTTACAAATATATAGCCAGTTAATTGGTAGCATTTTCAATATTAAATTAAAATACTGTCATAAAAAGTCAATAATTATGTTGTGCTACAAAATTTAGTGACAGAAACGAATCACTGCAAAACCGACTTCACGCAGTTTTGTCTGCCCTACCCCTAGAGTGTTATTCAAGCCCGCGTAGGCGCGGAGGGGTGGGGCGGCCCGTGACCTGAGGAGCAGGTGAGTGTTAAAATAAAACCCTCTGTGACGATAAGCTCGCGTGGGCCCGCCCAAACCCCACAGCGCCGGAGCCGTGACAGAAAAAATGCTTGCTGCATGTTGAATGTTGCATGCCTGCTTGAATGTTGCATGCTTGCTTGCATGCTGCATGTCTGCTTGCACGCTGCATGCTGCTAATCCCCTGTATTTTTGATGAATCACTTCGGTTAGGTTAGAACTGCCGGTCGATTCTGTCGACATCTCTCGGTGATCACCTAGGCGTAGTGAACGACAATAGAGCAGCCGGTCGATTCTGTCGACATCTCACGGTGTTCACCTAGGCAGAGTGAACGACAATAGAGCTGTCATTCCATCTTATTTGTATGGTTTGACAACTCACCCGTCGTGCGCCCCGCCCGGGTGTTCACTTCGACATGTTTACAGAATCGCACTGCTGTTATTCTATCTTATTTGTATGGTTTGACAACTCACCCGTCATGCACCTCGCCCAAGTTTTCACTTCGACATGTTTACTGCAGTGCGATATGTCGAAGTGAACAACCGGGCGGGGCGCACGACAGGTGAGTTGTCAAACCATACAAATAAGATGGAATGACAGCTTTAGTGTCGTTCACTCCGCCTAGGTGAACACCGTGAGATGTCGACAGAATCGACCGGCAGAATCGCACTGCTGTGACTATTAAAGCGCGAAGGCGAGCAAGCTAAGCGAGCATGCCGCGGCAGCGGCCACCAAGTGCCAGATCCCCTCTATTATTGGTGAATCATTTGGGTTAGGTGAGATTAGAATTGTGACCAGGGAAACAAAATATTTAATGTGTTTATTTGTCTTGCTATTCAGTTTTACGAGGCGTTTTTATTTCGGAATTCTATTAATCGGTATTTTAATAATCGGAATTCGTATTTTTGATGTATCGAATTATCATTGAGTCGGACATTTTGTTATTCGATCTATTGAAACTCGGTATTTCGAGAATAAGTAGTAATTATAAACGTTAGGAATATTGAAATTTAGGAATTACAAAAATAGGAGTAATGATAAGTCGGAGTTGTTATATTCGGAACTTTGAACCATTCGGAATTATGATAATCAGTATTTTGAATTTCGAATTTGTGACTGACGGAATAAAGTTTTCCATTAGTTTTTTGTATTTATGTAGTGTACCCATTGCACATACGTACTCATTTCAAAATAAAGGAGACTGTTACAAATATTGTTCAAAACTTTTTCTGAAACTTGGTCATTTAGATTGTTTAGATTTGAGGCCGAGATCCGTTAGGGTGAACGCGATATGGAAGCCCATGCTTGTAAAAAAACAAATTCCCAAAATTCAAACTGACAAAGTCACATATCCGACTTGGGTAGACTGTTGAAACTAAAAATATAATGTTTATAAGAACTTAATGAACACGGTTATGCAATAAATATATCTTTATCTTTTTTATCTTCGAATTCCCGATATCGAACTGAACGATTTTATTTTGAACTTTCACAATCTCTTGAGACCTCACTTGAGACCTATCTTCATCATGTTTGTTCTAAACTTTTAATAAAATGTTTATGATAAAACAAAATTGTAATGGACGACCCTGACAGCTATTTCGATTTCTAAGTTCGAAAAAGTCGGAAAAAGTCTAAACTAGGTTGGTAAAGCGGTAAAGCCATATTGTGGATATTTCCATTGCCAGTGCAAAACATTATAAAAGTTTATTCTTGCTGTTATCTACCATGAGGCATTGGCTGTGGTTTTGAATGGTTTTTCTATCAATTCTCATCAATATTTTGGGGTGGCAATTTTACCATCAGTGTGGATAGCCGGTGCGGGACGGTACTGTCAAACGTCAACATCCTCTACTAGTAATAATATAGTGTTAAAACCCGTGAATCGGGTGGCACACCGGTATCCCAGAAGAGCTTGACCGGTCTTTGCCATAATTGGATTATGTTTTAGTCCAGTTTTAAGATTTTTTTTTTCAGGTATCCATAAAATCCCTACTTATAATATTATAAATGCGAAAGTAACTGTCTGTCTATTACGCTTTCACGCTAAAACGGCTGAACGGATCGTCATGAAATTTAGCAGATATAGGTATAGCGTGGAATATGGAGAAGGACATAGGCTACTTTTTACGTGATTTAAACCGACATCCAAGCGGGCGGAGCCGCGGTTAAAAGCTAGTTTATTATATTATGCTATTGGTTGCTTTGCATATCTGCATAGATTTTTTTAAGAAAAGCCTTTTCATACTTTTTATCCACCAAAAAGTCGCTTTCGCGATGCAAGCATGTGTCGTGCAAATTGCTTCTCTAGTTTAATTAATAAATATAATAGATTCTTCATACTTATTATTTTCACTTACCTACGTAAGCATATACCTACGTTAGGAGAGATATGGTTTACCAGAAGTTGATAATACGTAACTCCGTCCTATTGATCTTTTTTTTTTGTTACTGAGGAATGGGCTTGCTCTTGACCTCGATCCCGCCTGATGGAAAGCGATAGATGAGGTCTATGATGGAGCGAGCGTGCCCAGAAGATGCCTGTTCACTCTTGCTTTGAAGGCAGACGGGTTTTATGTGGAAGGGAACACAGACGCTAGTAGAGAGTTCCACACTTTGGCTGTGCGCATAATGAACGTGGAGGAAAAGCGCTGAGTACGACTAGTCGGGATATCGACCAAGTGCGGATAATACCCAGCAGTACGTTTGGTATTCCGGTGATGATGGTGGGATCAGGTCGTGGGGTTCCTGCGCACACTCTCCGAAGTACAGTCTGTAGAAGACCGACAGGCAAGCAACACTACGCCGATGAGCCAGGCTGTGAAGCTTAGCCACCAGCGACTCGTCGCCTATTAAGCCTTTTTGCTCTGCGTTCCACCGAGTCCAATGCAGCAAGCTGATATTTTGCTGAGCCATCCCATAAGTGGCTGCAATACTCCATACAGGAACGGACTTGTGCTTTGTATAGACTCAGAAGCTGTCCAGATGTGAAGTATCGCCTAAGTCTATTTAGGATGCTCGGCTTTTTGGCTGCAGTCTGTGCTCTTGACTCGATGGTTGAGCCGAAGTTGAGATTAGACGTCAGCTCCATGCCCAAAAGCTCCAGGCGATCGGTAACAGGTACAGACGCACCTCGGAAAGTAAGAGATAACTGAAACGGACTCCTTTTGGCAGTGAAAAGACACGCCTGTGTCTTCAGAGCATTGAATTTGATCAGATTATCGTCGCCCCACTGGGAAACGAGATTTAAGGTAAAATTCATTCGCTCTACCATGGCTTCTCTAAGAGTAGTAGTTTCCTCTCTGCTGGCACTTGCACTAGACATGTATCTTTCTGAGACTGTACTGTCATCTGCGTACCCGATTGCACCTAGTTGCAGCAGATCTTTAGTCGACTGTGCGTCTTCCGCTGATGACGAAAGAGCCTCCCCCAAATGTGGGGGAGTGGTTTGCCATAATCGCCACGCTTGGCGATTGCAGTGTAGCTGTAGCAATGTTCCTACAGAGAATGCTGCTGCCCATTTTCTGGTAAGTCCCTTAGTCGCCTCTTACGACACCCATGGGAAGTGATGGGATGGTGATATTCTTTATACTTTTACGTCCGACACCTTATGGAACATTCTTTTGACTTGATAAAAAGTATTCAAATAAAGCTTTACGCCAGTGCTCTTTGGATGCGGTAGAACGGTAGAACCTATCCGATGGTTCGGAATCAACCTTTCTGGCCTTAGATTTATATAAGCATAAATTGAAATAACAAAGAAAACCAATAAGTTATACAAGGTTTAAAATTTGATATATTATTATTTTTTGTGACAAATAACTTCAATGATCGTTGACTCTTTGTATCATAGTCTGTGTCAATGATAATAAATAACTGACAACTAAATGTAACTATGAATAAAAAAAAGTGTTTCGTAGCAGAGACGGAAGAATTTAATATCAGTGTTGCTTAAACAATAAACTTTTTCTTTTAACAATATTTATTTAGAGGCTGCAAAAACGAAATTATTTAGGTTTCGTGTCAGTAAATAAATATGGATTTCAATTTCTTGGTAAAATGAAGTTCTTCGATCTCCATTTTCTTGGTGAAATGAAGTTCTTCGATCCTAAAATAGCAACATTGTTTTGATTGATTATGTTGGCATTACGAAATTGGGAAACGATTTCGTCGACTTGTGCGTCGCGACGATCGCGAGCGAGCATGGAGCGAGTGCCTTCGTCATCGTTTGCTGATATTCAAAGTTAAAAATTGCAGTGTAGGGTGCTAAAATTATGTTAACGAAGTGAACAATAGAATTGGTGATGTTGGCCTTAGGCTTATTGTTAGTTCGCAGAAAAACTGTTAAAGAACACAAGTTTACCGTAGTAATCCGTCGAAAATCGAGAAAGCTTCAAACGTGTTTGAAGCTTTCGTTTTTGCATTAATGGAACTATGAACCTGGACCCTTTAACGTTTAGCTTATCGCAAATCAATTATCTTGTTGTAAATTTAAGTAAGAAGAACTTCAAGCAGACGAATCAAGAGTTGTGTCAGGTGAGATATTGCCACTTTACAGCTATTCTTTGTTTTCTGTTGTCGCCATATTGTGCATACGGAAAGTCATGATCGTTTGGCAAGATAGCATTGACTGGTTTTGACTATCATAGTTCACTATAATTATTCTTGTATTATGTTGCGATGCGCGATATTGGTTGCCAAATCATCTATTACATGATTTTCGTCTTCGCCATACGATGAGTTACGGATGTGGTGCGTGCTGTTCGCTTCAGCCCGCCACCGTTACTTGTCTGTATCTACCTACTTTTTTTTCATTTTTCCAGGTTATAAAATCGAACAATTTAACTAAAGCCGATTATTACTGTAAATCGTCGGATAAAGTAAAATCAACAAATCTGTAAATAAGATATCAAGGATGTTTTTCAGAACACAGTAGCTCAGCTGATGCTAAAATAGCCTAGGAAAATAAGACATTATCATCATGTCCCATTTTACTGAAACATCACGTTTTCATCTTCATCTTGTCTGCGAATCTAAATCTTCGAATACATCTCACCAGGATTAACAGTACTGTGTGAAAAGTCGATTGCGAAAATGTGTGAAAAAAATATATCTCTCAAAGGTCACGAAAATCAGTTTCTTTGCGAACGTCAAGTATTGGTTTATGATATGGTAAGATTCCTTATATAGGTAATTTTTATTGCAAAAGTAGCCCACTATGTTAACATGGAACATTGATTAGGGTAGTGAGCAGTTGCAAAGTTTTTAATTTTCCCATCACCTTTTACAAGAGCACTATTTTTATCTGTTGAGTTATTTCCACATATTGATTAGTCATCGAGTTATCAATAAGTAATGAACCATGACAACACTTTTTGGTGTTTTTCACAACAGTTTGGATATATTGGATTTCTTGTTCAAACTTTACCACATATTTCAAATTGTTTATATTCTTCTTATGCCCATTAAAGCACCATAATTTGGTAAGTAGGTTCATTGTGTTAAGTAGCACTTACTACTACCCACTATTTAGTCAATCTAAGTTTTGCAAGAAAATTTGACAAGTACCCATGTTAAAATATACAACCAATATCTATGCTAAAATCCATGTTGATACATTGCCTGTTTCTGCTGCATGGGAGTATTCTAAACAAACTTTTGTATTTTACTATAGGAGTAGTATTAAAAGTCACTGTCATGACCAAGAAATATTATTAAATAGCTCAGATATGGATAAAAAAAATCATTCTATTAACCATTTAAATGAGCAATTGGCATGTGAAAAGTTCATAGCTTAACCAAGAAAATGAGAAGAGAAAATTATTAGTTTTTCAACATATTCTCCCTCAAGTTCAAAACACTTCTTCTGTCGGCTTGTCAGGGCTTTTATACCAGCTTCAAAACTCTTAAAATATACATTGACAGCAGGTTGAGCTCCTAATTTGTAGAGTTTTAAACTTAAAGAATAGATAAGCAAGATGAAGCTAGATAAATTCGGGAAAAATGGGGCATAGGGTAATACTGATGGATTTCTGCCATAGTTTCAAATGACGTGTTAACTCGCACGTAAAAATCTGAGGCGTTTTTCTTTCACATAAATGTCCCAGGAGGTTGTAACGATGATATTCGAGTTTATTGTTCAACCCTTATCTAAGTACTCCTACCATGATTACACCCTCTGCATTGCCCAAAAAACTGATGACATCATTATACTGGCCAAGTGGCACTTTTACTTTTAATGGGACTGGCACTTTTATAGGGTTCCCGAAGGGTAACCAAAGGAACCCTATTAAGCCTCAGCTGTCTGTCCGTCTGTCTGTCAGTGGGCTGTATCTCAAGAGCTGTAATAGGTAGACAGTTGAATGGGAATAAAACTTTTATGGCATAGCCCACATCGCCATTTTGATTTATTTTTCAAAATCACGGCGTACGATGTAACAGGTATATTATGGGTAGAGGAATGCCCCTCATATAGTACTTTGACTACTCGCAATTTTTTTAAATGTAATCTCAAGAACCATTGAACCTACATTAATATAAAAGCACATTTTATGCAAAAATATGATATTACCACAGCATAAATTAGCTTAAATTCGAAGCTAAAACATTAGCCTAAACTCATTTTCGTGAACATTGACTGTTAATTAGTTCTTGTGCACAATTTTGCTAAGATTTTTCACACAGTATTGTTAATGCTTAAATAGAGACAATTCCGGTTTTTTCACAGATTAGCCTTAACTCCTATTAATATTTAAAAAGTGAATGTCTGCCTGTTTCTTCACCAATCATACTCCAACTGCTGAAAAGATTTGGATGTAATTTAGAACATTGGTAGATTGTAACCTGGATTAGGACATTTTCACATCAATACCAGTGTCAGTATAGATACTAAAGTGTAAGTATACAGTTAAATTAGTGTCCCTACTCCCTAGAGGGAGTAGGGACACTAATTTAACTGTATGCTTACACTTTTAATAAAATAAAAAGTGCATATTGTATGGCAATGCTTATCCTTTGCCCGAAGTAAGCCAGCCCTTGGCCCAAGGGCCAAACGCTAAGTTGACAGTTCACGTGACCCGCAGGCTTTGGGTCACGCAGTGTTAACTGAATGTTTCGAAAGTTCTTTAAATAACGCATAAGCACTCAAACCCCACGGTCAAAGAGTTTCAACCCTAAAAGGCTTGAAAATATAATTGCCCACTAGGTTATTATGTGTTTCATCTTCCTCAAATTGTAACAAACAAAAACCAATTTGTTTTTGAAAAAGGGTATCCAACAACCCATAATTAAATAAGGAAACATAATATTTACTCAAATTACGCACTTGGTTGTGATGTTGTGACAACAGTGTGATTACAATACATAAAAATGTTATTCTATCTCAAGGATCTAACAGAAAGAACGCAATGTGTACCTATTTCAAAAATCATACCAGAGGGCTGTACTATCTCAGCCTGCCTCTGATATGATTTTTTCATAAAAATTGCCCAAATTAAAATTCCTTACTTAGCAGACTCATGTGTGCTAAGTAATTATGATTATTTATGATAACTACTTAGTAACCCTAGATTCTAACTATTGCCTATTGTTACTGTCTCAAGACTACTAATTAAATAAATGAAAAAACCTATTGATTTATAGTACAGCCATTCTTAATTTAAGTATTCTAAACCATAGTCATCTGATCACATTCAATGGTCCATCATCAGGACTTGACACAGCATTTTCTTTAATGACACAAAATTAATTAAACAAAGTAAATATGCCTATGGATTGTGGATAGCAATTTATAGTACTACTAGCACTTCGCCCGCGACTTCGTCCGCGTGGGGATAGTAGGTACTCCACAAACTGCAACACCCCTATACATATCCCATTATAAAGGTTAGTTTTGGAAACTTAAGCACAACGATTCTCATTATTGGTTCAGCGCAACTGTTCACCCCATTCAGCCCGTCAGGGGTTGATTATGCAAAAATTGTTAGGTACATGATCTGTTTCAATTATCCCACTTTTAGTTTGTTCATAGAATTCCGACGTAAATTGAAGCAAGCTATAATTTCCTCCCCTAAAAACTTATTCACCCCTGCTTCACCCCTTATTATTTATGTACCTAGTTGATTTTCGAAAAATCCAATCATTTGTAATTCTTATTGTTTTATCGAAAACATTTAAATGCCGTGGTGTTTCAACTTCATCGGACCAAGCATTGATACGATTCTCCCCAGTTCGCTCAAGCCGCGACATTTTTCTTACTCCGAGCATGTTTATTACCGTCGTAACTTTTGAACGAAAGGTCCGATTTGAATGATTTAATAAAGTGTAATTTACACGGACATAATCAACCTTAATTATCAAACCATTTAAATGGATAAGGATTAATATCATGGTACTATAATCACCATTTTTTATTTCACCATGGTGTTTGCTTGACTAATATTAACAAAAAGCGGTCATGGTGACTTATCCATAATAGTTAGACCTATGGTATCGCGGACTTTTTTGTAGATATTGATGACCTCTATAAAACTGTAGTACATCACTTTGCTCTATTGTCAATAGATTCCGCAGCGTACGCGATATAAGGATCTTTTCTCACACCTTGGGTCACATTATCGAAGTTTTCATACGGATCCCTAACTTTTTTGAAAATATTCTATAGCCTATGACCATCACCGATGATGTAGGATTCAACTGTTGAAAGAATTTTTCAAATCGGTCCAGTAGTTTCGGAGCCTATTCATTTCAAACAAACAAACAAATCTTTCATCTTTATGATATTAGTGTAGATGTGCCACTTACAAATTGAATGACTTGATTTGGACTACATTAAAGATTCTCATTTAACCTTTGACCGTCAGAGCGTAAACGAATCGGCGTCCGCTCCCACACCAAGCCACAAATTCAGCGCAATACAAAAAAAAATAGGGATTCCAACATCTTACTAATAAAATTAATCATTGCTTTACGTTCCTCTACATCACGAGAGGACTGCCAAAACCACTTGTCGCGTTATTTTGATCAGAAGTCCCAAAATTTCTATAGCATTGGGAATTGGGATCATGTCCCTACCTACAAGATGGCAAAAAGTTATCGAAGAAAATGGTACCTACATACTTTAGTTAAATGTAAATAAACTATTTTAAAAAATGTTTTGAATTTGCTTAAAAAATGCGAAGAAACTTTTTCCCCAACCTATTATTAAAAACAGAATAAAAATAATATTTAAGTGGGGTTTCGGTGTGTAAGGGTTCGTTGTATGGGGCCCCCATACAACGAACCCTTCGTGCGCGAGTCTGACACGCAGTTGGCCGGTTTTTTATTATTAATTTCTTACACTCGCATAATAATAATGGGCACGTTTTCATTTGTCGGCTATATCCGACCGTGGCGCGCAAGCTCAACGACAATGTGCATATCCTGTGATGTTCAGACTTGGTCTTTGACTGTTCAATCGAAAACTAAGTTAATGTTTTGATTTTATGAAACTGGAGGTTGGATAAAATGGTGCGGTCCTAGCATGTAACATTTAAAAAATACACATTTGTGATTCATCTAGAATCATGAATGTGTAACTAATTTCCATTAGTGAGTCATTCGGTAAGAATATAACCTCAGCAGTTTTGTTAACTCGAAAAGTTATGAAGCTCAATTGGGATTAGCACTAAAAATAAAGGAGTTCATAATATTAAAGATATATGGTTTATAATACATAATAATAATAATAATAATATTTAATTCAGACTTGGTCCATAAATTTGTTAGTAACAATGTTCTTAACCTAGTGTTAGTAAAAATACAAATCCAAAGTAGTTAGTAACAATGTTCTTAGCCTAGTGTTAGTTAAGGTACAAAAAAGTTATTGTGGTTAGGCGCTTGCTCTCGCGTGTAGGCCTATCCAGTGTGCCATCAGTTCCGAGTCCCAGCGGCCGTAACATAACTCATCAAGATAATTTACCAAGATTGTGATATAATAGGTACATATAAAATAATGCATTATGCACTTTTTAAAACAAGATAATTGTTAACCTCCACCGATTATGCGAATCATTATCCAAAATGTCAATAAAAGGTACTTAGTTACATCAACGTATGGGTCATACGCTCGCTGTATAATATTGATTTACTAAGGCTTAACTTAACAGTAATATTTCATGAAACTGTAATTTAACGATGGCTCAAATCAACGATCTGAATACGACACAGACAATTTGTAAAATAGACGATACTTTTACATCCACAAAAGGTGAAGCCTCGTCGAGCTTTTCAGTTAGATATATTAGCGATCATAACTACTTTGTCCTAATTTCGATACTTACGAATACGATTTTTGCTGAAACTAGTAGTTATGACTGATATTGATATAAAACTATGTATAATGAAAATTAAATACGACCAATAGTATTAAATTCTTATGATAGGTATACTTGCTGTAGTTATAAGCTCATTTTCGTAAATAGAAACTAATATAAAAAGGAAGTCTTCGTCATGGTAAATTTCTCTTTGTAGTTACAAACCGACATACAAATTATACCTGACAGTCTCAAATTGATACCTAGGCCTCGTCGATACTAAAAGTGCAGTCGTTCGCCCAGTAATTTGGTTCACTTTGTCGTACGCAGTGGGGCCATTATAAAATGACTGAGAATAAACACACCTGACAAATTGTATTTGCTCGGTTTCCCCGCATGGAAAGGAAATTGCTTTTACCTTGTAGGTATTCATTATTATTTATTGTTGTATATTTATTTTCTATCGTTAGCGAATGACGCATTTGTACTTTACAAATAACTTCTGATTAAATTTAGCGAAGTGGTCAATCAATGCTTATCAAGACAATAATGATGTCCACGAAAATAGATGGTGAGACTCTTGAATTAATTCTTTTCAATCAACTGACGTGTGATCTACCCCTATACGTACACTTCTATACGTTACCACACATGTATACCATTGTAAACTCTAATACAACCCTATAAATTTTAAGTTCGCTTGCAAGCTTGTCATTGATTTATTGACGACTCTACTGTGATTTGACTCTAACTAGACTGGAAGCTAATCATATAATTAGTTACACCAATTGTTTGTTTTTATAAGTAGTACATTGATCAGACACTAAACTTTAGTGACACTACAAATAAAGTTCATTTTCGCTAAATAGTCGCAGCGCTACCATGGCTACGTGGACGCAAAACAAAGAATGGCTATTCATGTAGGTACTAAGTAGGTATACAAGTAGTTGAATCTAGACCACTTCTTTAGTCTTCGCCGCAAACAATGGCAAGTTGGTAGTGCGGTTAAAGAAAGTGAATTGTAAGTCAGATAGTTTTAGAGACTAGTTTGTTCCTTATTTCTAGAGAAATAATGCTTTAAAAAAAATATAATTATCAGTTACATAATTGTAATTTAGGTGTATTTTGCGTCAAATTGCGTCATTGTTATAAAACTTCGAAGGAATAATCCTGTTGCCCCTTTCGTTTTTGTTGCTTTCTTGGAGGGACTTACGTAAAATTGTGTTAGTCATAATTAATTTAAAAGCGAAGTCTCCAGAATTAGCACCCCCAAGACGAAGTTTTTCTGCTCTCGTAACGGTAAAGGTCAGATTTAACAATGCCTACCTACGTTGTTTCGAGTTTTTTTTATTAAGACCGAAATATACATTTAAGGTCATTCCTAATCATAACAATATTTTATTTGCATAAAAAACATGGTAGGTTGTCATTTATTGTGTTATTTTAGAATTAAAGTTTATTTAAAGATAATTGAAGTGTCTGTTTATAATATTTATATGCATTCAGTAAAAAGCCGATCTACGTTATATAGGCGAAAAAAAAATGATTTATATTTTAGTAAGTATGTTGTTTCCGGACTTCCGGTTATTCTCTAAAACGGTGGAACCTATTTTGTCGGAACTTTAACTGGCAGTTAACTGATAGTTGGTATTGATATTTTGGAAAAAGAATTAGGGTTCCGCGCAAAAAGAAAACAAATTGTGAACAGACGTGGACAAAGTCAAAGGCGACAAAAAGAAAGTAATCGTTTTCATTGACGTTATATTTTTTGAGTAAATAAAATATTAAAAGAAGATTTTATGTCTGTCAAACCTTATCGGTATGAGGACTAATCGTTATCGATGTTTTCACATCGTCTGTACTTTTTGGACTTCCGGACGGGACTTCCAACTTTAGAATAAAAATAATAAAATGATAAAAATTGGTCGACTGAAGAAGACGGCCACGGATGAAGATTTTTTTTTTTTTTTAAGTATGACCACTAGCAAGTCAACACACTTGGGATATCAACTGCTTAACCGGACTACTAACCTGTGGTGGCCTCAAATGAATTTAAGGCCCCCAGCCAAGGCAACAAAACTAGCTACAAGCTAAAAACTACTGACCGCTCACTAAGGGCATTCCCTGTGGAATACGACCTCGGCTTAGCGGAGTCAGTTAGGGACAGCAAGGGACAATCAGGCTGGGTCGTTTTATTATTTAGGGGTTATTAAAGCTAAAGACTCAGCGGCGCGGGCTGGCTCGTTTGCAAAAGTCGGGGAGGGTTTTGAGTGGGTCGTCGCGACGGACCTCGGCGGCGAGGTCGGTATACGGAACGCGGTCTGTATCTGTTTATTCTAAGGGTGCTGGTTTCCCTACGGATGAAGATTTAATCACTAATTATATCTTCATTCGTGGCCGTCTTCTTCAGTTCGTTGTCCAACACGGCAGCTTCTTTGGGTTGGATAACCTGAAGAGCTTCAAGCGTGCCCAATATCAACGAATAATAGTTCTCTCGCCATTCACTTTCAGTGGATGCTACTTATGTAGTTTTATTAGAAGTACATAAGGATTATAAAAATGATACGTTGTATTTAATTTAAAAATATTTATACGGCTCTCAAATGCTAATTTGTAGGAATTCATTCAATCAATTCACACAATAATTAAATTCTAACTTTATACCAGAGCGGCTTCATCTGCGTGAGAGACTCTTCCAAGGGAACGTATTCTTGGAATAGAAACTATCCTGCGTGCTCTTCAAGCTCGAACCTATCTCTATTTAATGTCTGTTATTCAATCACTTTTTTTACTGAATTCCGCATAAAATCGTTCTATACAAGATTTTCGCAGCAACACTAATTGCCAGTAATTGCTATATATGACTGACTAATAAAGCGCAAACAACTGCACTAAATGTTTACGGAGTGGTGTACAAATTCGATCGAAGTACTTCCCTACTACCCCAAAGCATTACTAGTGTACCCCAAAGCATTACAAGTGTTCCCCAAAGAATTACCAGTGTACCCTAAAGCATTACCAGTGTACCCCAAAGCATCACCAGTGTACCCGATTATGTCCCCCGATTCTATCCATAACACCCGGAGTCACAGTCTCACTCAAATTACAAAGTACAACTATCGTTTTAAATTTAAGCTACTAGCTATTTTTAATGATCAATTACAATAACAAAATCATGGCCAGCAAGACGACTGGTCACCTCAAGAAACGTCCGTTCGCGAACCTTCGCACGTTAAAATAGCTATTTCGGTGAATTATTTTACAATAAACTCTACAACAAACTAAATATACAGAATTTGAACAAATATCAAGGTATAAGAATATATGCTCACCTTAAAGTATGACGATGCGAAAGAATTACATATACCATGATACGCAAAACTCCCATTCGACATAAGAGATCCCTTTTTCCTAATTTTCAATTTTGCTGCTCTGTTTTTCTAATCTAGTTTATTTTTAAGTCCACTTAATGTATCTTCATTTTAAATCAAACACGAAATGAACGGATGGATGACCCCTGTCACACAGGTCATTGATCCCTACTAATATTATAAATGTGAAAGTAACTCTGTCTGTCTGTCTGTTACGCTTTCACGCTAAAACAACTGAACGTATCGTTATGAAATTGCAGATATAATCCTGGGATATGGAGAAGGACATAGGCTACTTTTTTACGCGATAACCGACATCGACGCGGGCGGCGCCGCGGGCAAAAGCTAGTTAATCATAATTGCCATAATTATTTTGGACCTCCACCATTTTACCTTAAATAAGTGTCACTGTAATTGTGTACTTTTTGCCAAATAACCACACCTTCGTGACACGCAGTATCGCACAAATGGTGGAAGAGTTTTAGCTCGTTAAATATTGTGCTCTGTTGACGAAATGGCTATCAATAAACAAATTATGGGAGTGATTATTAGTAAACATGTGAAATTACGATGCATTCATAAAATAAGCCATAATTTAATGCCATGTTTGGGTCGCACATGATTCGGCGCGTGACCGTGTCCTTGTCATTTACTCCTATCAATAAGAATGTTACGAGCTTGGGGTTCGTGACAATAAAAAAAGCCGATTAAATAACCAAAAATAGACACTTTCATTAAGCAACAGTAATAACGACTTCAAACACTAATTATTAAATCACAATTAATTGCACTATTGATCACTTTAATTCGCAGTTGAAGATCGCTCTCGAAGTTATCGCTTGTATCGCAAATCCAATACTGATTCGGTTGCGGATTATGTGAGCCTTTTAAAGGGCGGCAGATAATTCCAGAACCCTTTACCTTAGAAACATCTAGAAAGTTCGCGTACATAACGGTCTCGACTGACCGGATTTCGAGAAGTCTAGAATGTTCTACCACAGAAAAGTCTGGAAGGATCTTGACTCTACTAGTTCTGCTACTCGATACTAGATTGCGCCAGTAGTAACTAATAATGTTATGTAATCGGCATTTCATCGGCATCGGCATCTCTGGCGCGTAACAGGAATATATTTGTCACCGGAAATTGTAAAATATCGCGTGAAATTGTAAACTATTTTTTCTTATTGGAAACTATTGAATTTGGAAGGGACATATTGTATACAAAAAGATTTTTTCATAATGTATCTAGAAATTATAATCTAACTAGCTGTGTCCTGCGGTTTTACCCGCTGCTCGGCCTAGCGTTATCCTAAATACTCTAAAACCTTCCTCAAGTAGTCTGCACATCAAATGCAAAAGGAATGAATGAAATTGGTAGTCGTTCTCAAGTCATGACTTGAGAACGACTACCGATTTCCCTATTTCATTTTCCTATATATAATCTAACAAAGATTTATTACAATCTTACGTAGTCTGGAATTTTCCGTTGGTTTCCATGTTCAAAGGCGAGTTTATAAAACCAGGCTTTTATATTATAGTAGAAATCCGAAAATAAAACTCATTGTTCTGAATATAACTTTCCCCTATTGAAGTCGAATGGAATAAGTTCAGAAAGGTTTGCGTAACAAAAAGGGCCCTATATAAGTAGGAATTTTGAGGAAAACTATTCAGTATACCTGTGAGTGTGACTACGATCAAAAGTGCTCGACATTTGGGATTGTGGTGTACGCTGCTGAACCTAGTTATTTCACGAAGATTTTATAAAGCTCTAGCTGTGCCCGCGACTTCGTTCGCGTGAATGTCGGAATAAAAATGTAGGTAAGTACGTACAGAGGAATGAAGAGACTGGTTGAATGAGTAGCTCGTGAATTAATAATAAAAGCCGCGCGGGTCGAGATTTCAGAATTGCGGAATTTTTTCGAAAGATTTGGAGGCATTTGGAGGAAAAGGGATGGGTTTCAGTCAGTAATAGTCTGACACTCCCTTCTCTGCTCCCAGAGCGGAAGAAGGAATTTAATTATTCACATTTCTTATACGTAAAAAACGGGTCGATATTAAAGGTTGCAACGCTTGCCGAGATCGGCCTGTAGATGGGTGACCATTTTAACATACCGAGACTGGTTCCCTATCCATTTGCATAAAATTTGGCACTTTTGGTTACATGTTTTCGCATAATGTAATTACGCATAACAGCTTACGCATAATTTTTTAAGCATAATGATATTAAAACATATTTTTATAGGTACAACAATTTATTTCGACGATTGGAAAAAAGCCATATCTCCTGAATGAGGTAATATATAGGTAACATATTATAATATAACATAACGTATTGAAGAATTTTGTAGGTTTTTTTTTTCGCTGTATGAAGCATGAAGCAAGCAAGCATACAGCATGCAAGCAAGCATGCAGCATGCAAGCAAGCATGCAGCATGCAAGCAAGCATGCAGCATGCAGCATTCAAGCGAGCATGCAACATGCAGCAGGCAGGGTTTCTGTCACGGCTCCGGCGCTGCGGGCCGCCTCGCCCCTACGCGCCTACGCGATTTTAAATTACACTCTAGGGGTAGGACAAACAAGACTACGTGGAGTCGGTTTTGCAGCAATTCGGTTCTGTCACTAACTTTTGTTGCACAGCATATTAAATTCAGTCGATATTAAAGTCATTAGGCCTACTAACGTTATGCTAATAGTCATTAGGCCTACTAACGTTATGCGAATCAAATTTATGCCAAAACAAATTAGTCTTTAAGATGATTATGCCAACATAAAATGTATGCCTAAAAAATTATGCCGAAGTATTATTATGCCAAAACAAATTGTGCCAAAATCGTTATGCCGAAGTATATTAGGACAAAGAACATTATGCGAAAAGAAGGGATCTCACCGAGACTCCCTCTTACCTCGGAAAACATGTTAAGTCGTTGATTCTGGCTGTGATTTGAAGGTATTAGCCAGTCGTTACGGATTGCCAGACCAGAAGCCAGAAAATCTGACACCAGTCTTACCGAGCCAAGAATTACCGTGTTTCCCAGTTATTGGGTTGTGAATGTCAAATAGGCAGCCGCTTCACGTAAAACAATGGTATTCAGCTGAATCCGGTTTGACTGGAAGCCGACCCCAGCATAGTTGGGAAAAGGCTAGGCAGGTAATGATATTTTTAGTACTGCATGAATCGATCCAGTTAATTGTTATAATCACCCTAGAAAATCGAATATATAGGTACGTTTGTTTTGTTTCGATATTGCATAATATTATAAAAAATCGATGTGCCCAAAACCATTATAAGAATTAATTACAGTTTTACACTTAATTACTCAAAAACTCGCTAAACTCGTGGATAAAGGAAATGAAAACAAATGTTTTGCTAAATAATCGTGTATGTACGCGAAAGTTAATCTTTCGCGCGATTCAGTAAATTACATCAAATAAACAACGCCATCTATCGAGAATAAATTTGAACAGTTAAAAACGATAAAACTATAAATAACAAAAATATATTAAAATATTTAATTAAAATATTCAGTTTTTTCTTGCTACGTATTAAACTTTCCACAATTAGTTGGGGAAAGTCACAACAATATGTGTTGGTGTTAGTATTGTGCATTCGCTAGCCTTCTTATCTTAGTTAGTCTATTCTTTATCTGTGCACAATAGATGGCGCCTGCATTTCGTAATGAAAACTAATTCCTTCTACATGATTATCTTAATATAGTGGTGAAATAAATAAAACTAAGTTGTTCAAACAAACACACTCTTCCACTTTATAATATTAGTATAGATTGGGAAGTACATTCATAAATCTAGCTTCGTTTATGTTTAACTAAAGTCAATGTGGTAAGCTCAAGTTCCCAAACGACAGTTTTAAAATTATTTAGAATAGTTAGTGTTTTGCTAGGCTGTACTTAGCGACATTGGGTTTACCCCTCACAACATTGTGTTTACCCCTCATGTGATGATTAAGCAGTGTGCACACCCACGTATCAAGTACCAAGCACGCAACGCATTATTATTTTTGTTACAAAAACCCGACCGCGCCCCCATGTCCGAGAGCGTCTAAAGGCTACAAATACATAAAAATCTGTGTAATTTAGGTTGCATCAGTTGCATGTGATAGTCGATGCGGTAAGGCGATAAGTGATGCACGTAGCATTACTATTAGACTTACCGCGAAGGTGTAAACTTAGCATTATAGTCAGATATTTTATAGTGTGACTGTCAGCTGCCAATTTGCACGCATATAATTTGATGAAATGGTGGATGACGCAACTTAAATTTTTCAGCAGTGAAAGTAATTATGAATATTGTTACGCGCCAGAATTAATGCCGGGTACATAACGATAAAAGTTACTAATAGCGCCATCTAGTATCGAGTAGCAGAACTAGTAGAGTCAAGATCCTTCTAGACTTTTCTATGCTAGAACATTCTATGTAGAGTGTTCGATATTTGGTTAGTCCGGACCGGTATGTACTCGAAGTTTCTAGATGTTTTTTATAGTAGAAGGTTCTGGAATTATCTACAGACCTATAAAAGGCCCGCATAACATGCGACCGGGTCAGTTCGCCCGATAATGACTTATGCGTGTGCCACATTCGCACACACAAAGTCAAAGCAAATCCACAGGATGCAAGTAGTCCAAAACCGGTTTCTCCGAAAAGCCACGGGCGCCCCGTGGTTTATTAGGAATGAACGACTTCATGTCGACCTTAAAATCCCTACAATAAAACAATTCATGAAACGTCTTACAAAGCGTTTTATTGAATCAGCTGAGAAACACAGGAATCCTTTGATTTCAAAGGCCTCACAATACACTCCCTCTCGTATTAGTAAGATTCGCCATCCTCGGCATACACTCGTCGAGTCCGATGACGAGATCACAAAGATTCAGGAAAGCTGTAGGGAAACCAGCACTCTTAGAAAAACAAACACAGACCGCGTTCCGTATACCGACCTCGCCGCCGAGGTCCGTCGCGACGCCCCATTCAAAACCCTCCCCGACTTTTGCCAACGAGCCAGCCCGCGCCGCTGAGCCTTTAGCTTTAATAACCCCTAAATAATAAAACGACCCAGCCTGTTGTCCCTTGCTGTCCCAAACTGACGCCCGCTAAGCCGAGGTCGTATTCCACAGGGAATGCCCTCAGCGAGCGGTCAGTAGTTTTAGCTTGTAGCTAGCTTTGTTGCCTTGGCTGAGGGCCTTAAATTCATTTGAGGCCACCACAGGATACTCCGGTTAAGCAGTTGATAGCCCCTGCGTGTTAACTTGCTAGTGGTCATACCGAAAAAAAAAAAAAAAGCGACCGGGTCAGTATTGGATTTGCGATACAATCGACAACTTCGAGAGGGATCTTCAACTGCGAATTAAAGTGATCTGTAGTGCAATTGTGTTTTATAGTTAGTGAGTTTTAAAGTTGTAATTAGTGTTGATTAATTAAAGTGTCATTCTGGTTATTTAATCGGTTGTTTTTATTGTCACGAACCCCAAGCTCGTAACAATATGAACAAATATTACTGCGGGTTAAATTAAGAGGGCACCGAGCGCGCAGTGGCGCCCTCATCGTTTGTTTGGTTATTTCTTTTATTTTTCGGTTATAGTTTTATTACAATCACTAAAACATATACTGGCCACTATTTTCCGTTTTAGTGA
Organism: Melanchra persicariae; assembly: GCA_947386135.1. Taxonomy (NCBI): domain Eukaryota; kingdom Metazoa; phylum Arthropoda; class Insecta; order Lepidoptera; family Noctuidae; genus Melanchra; species Melanchra persicariae. The sequence goes on from OX376643.1 coordinate 3,772,773, forward strand.
TTATAATAAAACTAAACAAATTTAAAACTATTGTTTATAATAATATTAACGTATAATCTTGTGGAGCACAACTTAACGTGCTTATTTTCTGCATTTTCATTCTAAAACAAAATAAATAACCAAACAAACGATGACCGCCACTGCGCGCTCGGCGCCCTCTTAAGAAATATGAAAGCTGCTTGCTTTCGACAAAATGTAGGGAACGGCTGATATATCCGCGATTTTATGTTTGGTCGCATGAGAAAGGTACATATTCATAAGTACTTTTACCATTATTTATTTACCATTCATTTAAAATAGAATCTGCAATTTCTTTGTTGCTTAAGCCGAAATAATATCAGGATTATGGACATTCATTTCGTTTTTCTCATACCGTCTTTTAATTTTAATTTCCAAAAATCTGACATCAATTTTAAAAAGTGTCCTCATCTAGCTACCATTCCTCAGAGTTTTTATGAGGACAAAAAATAATGTCTCCAACAATTGAGTCTGAGCCATTCCATAAGTGGCTGCAATACACCCAGGCATCTTCTGGGCTCGCTCTCTCCATCATAGACCTCACCTATCGCTTTCCATCTGGCGTGATCGAGGTCAAGAGCAAGCCCATTCCTCAATAAAAAAAGATAAACGAGTGAGAAGAGTCGACTTTACCATGCCGGGCTCTGCTGTTACAAGAACAACGTCGTCTGGTATTTTGTTAACAGTATTCACAATCATGTCGATATCATCTCCTGACTTCCTTAGGCGTCTTTCTACATGCAAGGGTTTTATTTCATTATAATTTTCTTTGACGATTAGTTAACCAACTGCAATTGGTTCTTCACTGAATATTTTTATCAAAATGTCACCTTTCACATACCCATCTTCGATTTTTCATCGACTGACAATTCTAATCTTACCGTGTCTTGAAACATTACTCTGGCGTTGTCGAAAATACTCTTCTGTGATGCTTCACTCGTGTTAATGAGACTATTCTTAGCGTCGTGCAATGGAGGATTATCAACATGTTTGACTTTGGTCTACTACACCCTCGATTGTCCTATGGAGCAGAACCAGCATATTTCTAAGCATTCTTAACTTGAATATAATCATCTAGTTTGTAATATGCTTGTCATTTAATTCTAATAAATCACAAGGTATTTTTTTGTAACATACAACACAGTGTCACATGAAAGATGTTCGTACTTTGGCTAGTCTATAAATTGTGGATCTAATTTATTTCTATTTCTAGTATTAACATTATGTCTATCACAAATTTTGCTAAAGAGATGTCGATTTTTTCTTACTTTCATAAATTAATTGACAAGGGACTGTCATAATCATAATAATATTAATCTTTTTAAAAAGCTCCCTGAGAGAATCGCGGTGACGAATATTATAAATGGCTCTGACCGCACGCTTTTGCAAAATAAATTTTAATAATAATATGGATTCAATGTCAGCAGCACGACCCCACAGCAAAATATCGTACGACAATTATGTCGTACGGTATTTTGCTGTGGGGTCGAGCTTTAGAATTATAATGAAATTAAACTCTTGCATGTAGAGAGACGCCTAAGAAAGATGGATATGATATCGACATGATTGTGAATACTGTTAACAAAATACCAGACGACGTTGTTCTTGTAACAGCAGAGCCCGGTATGGTCAAGTCGACTCTTCTCACTCGTTTATCTTTTTTTATTGAGGAATGGGCTTGCTCTTGACCTCGATCACGCCTGATGGAAAGCGATAGATGAGGTCTATGATGGAGCGAGCGTGCCCAGAAGATGTCTGTTCACTCTTGCTTTGAAGGCAGACGGGTTATATGCTGCGCACACTCTCCGAAGTACAGTCTGTAGAAGACCGACAGGCAAGCAACAATACGCCGATGAGCCAGGCTGTGAAGTTTAAAAATAGATATATTTCCAACGCATCGGTCAAGCAATATAATTCAATTTCGTAAAAAGGAGTAATTCGATATCCATAATAACCTAACAAAAATGTTAACCTCTCAAGATCGACGTTTTTGTTTACACCTAATCCTTGAAGCGCGGCGCGCGCGCGCCGGCGCCCGCTTATCGCAGTATCAGATTACAGCGCTCAGTAAAAACGTTATCGCTCCGTATCTATACATTCTTTTTACACACTTGAAACGGTTATGAGTACTTGAGTGATGCTGTTATGATATACAACGTAAACAAGATTCCTATTACAGCTCGAAATATAAACATTTCCTTGTTAAATGAGAGACCTTACTGAAAGTGTTTATGTTGCTGTATTACGTTTATTTCTGACACAACTATTGGACCGATTTACACGAAATTTTGGATATTAGGTCATAATAAGACAAGTTATCTAGTGACAATGTTGTTTTACGAGATCTGTAATCAAATTTCCGAAATATTCAAACTCAAACATCATAATGCGCGCGCCGTCATTTTGAATTACGTAATGCGTGTTTTTGTAAAAGAACATCAGAAATATTCCAATTAGATTCCAGTATAAATTGTTTCTAGATTACTAGTCATATATTCACCGACTCATTTGTAACTTTATATCGTTAAAATAGGCCACTATAATTCTGAAATATCAAAATACATGATACGGGAAGAAAGCGGGTAACTTTATTTTGTTTTCTTATTGTCACCCGCAACTTTGATGTTTGAATTTGAATATTGGTTGAAAATGAACAATAACTAAGTAAATAATGAATTCCAATCCATACTTGGCTTACCTTTCATAGAAACAATCCAAAATATCGATCTCACAATGCACTCAAGCGGAACAGATTTTGAGGTTACTTCACAATCATTTTTCGAAATGACACTAAGTTTATTTCTCTTTGCTGTCATTTTTGACAGCTAGCTAATATTATCTACCATAGAGAACAATCGTTCAGAAATTAAAATAAACCATAGGAAACAAACAAAAAAAGTTTAAATCAGCCGCGATTTGCTGGAACCGATTGGATCCACCCGGACTCAATGACAGTTCTAAACATCCGGAGCCATTTGGACCCGTTAGGTCGGAAGAGGGATAAGTATTTCGATTTCTTGAAAAAGTGTTCAGACTTGGCCTGGCCTAACGATATTTTCATAATTTAATTCGCATAATGCCAATCCCCAATCAACTTGTGATTCCCCGCAGTATGGGAAATTTCTACTTAAAAACTGTAAAAAAAAACTGTCTTGTTTAAAACTGTCAAAGTGTCGTTCTTAGACAGCTTCACAATTGGACACTAGAAGCGCTAGTTAGAATCTTTGCATCGTCAATAGGTGAACAACGAAGTTTGATTTTGCCATTTTCAAAAAGCCCCAAACCGGCGTTATTTGGAATTGCACTTATGAATAAAAATATCTTTGTAATTTTATGTTCAATACATAAATACAACCGCATTTCTTTAGAAGATTATATGATTTGATAACTTTTTTTTGTACAAGGTATTTATAAAAAACATACCAAATTGTATAAAAACGTCCATTGCCAACACAATTTTCCAAATTCAATACAGTAATTAATTATGTTTGGACATAGTAAACAAATAAGTAAGCATATCTAAACAAGTAAGTTTTGAAAAATAAAACTACCATCAAGTTCATAAAATGGTAGAATTTACTTTTAACCCAATGGCAACCCTCACGGTACGATCCATAGTTTTGCAATTTGTGTTTTGTTTGTACCTGTTTACAACATTCACAGCTAAGTGGTAGATTCTTGTAATTCGGAAATGTAGCTAAAATTATTCCTTTTAGGAAATGTGGATAAAATGATTTCATTTACGGATATATCGCCATCGCGTGCCATTAAACCTCTCGTACCGACATTGAGCTGAACGTGTTCGCAATCAAGGTAAAACAAGTTACTGCATTGTCGCGTCCATATATTGTCTGCACTTTTATTGTAATATTGTAAATTATCTACTTCCTATCTGTAAGGTATTATGATGATGACGTATTAATTCATATTTTGACTTAATTATTAGGACTCGATATTATACGAGTACCCACCTAAGTTTATATAGCTATAAAATTGCATCAATAAGCGCCATTTAGCGAATGTGTTGTCAATTGAGTGTTATATTATTTAAACATAATTATGTTTTGTTGCTCTTTTGTTGCTTGCGTTTTAAATGTCGATAGCTATCAATGGTTTCGATAAGATAAAGAAAGTTAGATAAATTGTCAGCTGTGCATCTAATATTATGTATTACCAAGTTATTTTATTTAGTAAGGCTAGAATAAATATTGTGTGGTGGTGAGGCTTGGGGGTCATTGTAAAGATGATACTGTATGGCAATGTTTTTGTATGGCGAAATGCGCTGCTACTTGCGAATGTATAAATAAAGAAATGAGTAGAATAATTAATAGGAAGTCTGACGTCAAGAGCAAGCCCACTCCTCAATAAAAAAAATTAAGCAAAAAATAAAAAAAAGTTGTGCAATTGTTTTGGTATGGCATGTGGTACGGAGATATATGAGGAAAGTTTTGAGAAAACTTTATTTATGAATATAGATGGCTCAGAGTAGAAGTGGATAAGGCTGTGTAAAAGATATTGCTGGACTTAAATGGGGGATGACTTATAGAGGACTCTTTTGGAACCCTTTGGATTTTCCTTTAGGCCCTTTTAGATTGTTATTGCTTTGAATTTCAACTGTTTTTTTTGTCATAAATAATTTACAATAACCCTTAGAACCAAAATAAGAGTTAAAAAAAAAAGAATTGAATTATGGTTATTTTGAGTTTTATCATAATTTGTTTTCTTGACAATAATTTGGTGCTTTAACAAAGAAAACTTCTTATAATTTTAAAAAATATAGAAATTACAAATGTATTTTAAGGAGAGTGCAGTCAGACCTCCTTTTCACAATCCAATTTCCCTACATGTGGTCCAGGTTTTCACATTGATTGTTGCTGAGATGATATTGCGACTAGAATTTGAACGCTTTTTAAGTGCAGTTGGCCTTCTATTTATTGTAACACAGGATTTCTAATTCCTTTAGTTCAGTTTTTTTTAGTTAATGGATTGTGTAGGTCTGGTAGGCAGCCGCGCCACATAAATACTGGTATTCAGCTGAATCCGGTTTGACTGGAAGCTGACCCCAATATGGTTGGGAAAAGGCTAGGCAGATTATGATTTTTAATTTCGTGTTTAGTTTATATACCCAAAAGTTTTCATTATAAAACTGGTAAAGATTTGAGTTGAAATACCTACATTACAAATTATAGGGAGATAGTTGGAATTTATGCTTCATGCATAGTATAGCTAGTGTCTCATAAAAAAGTATCTCCATAAAAATGATAATGTTTACAGAACACATGCTTGTAAGCTTGTAAAATAGGAAGCCGGTGTGCATATCATTTGAACCATGAAACTCTTAAATATCAACTTTGGTAATCAATCTCATTGCTGAGCGAATAATCACTGACAAGAAGTTTATTTGATGAAGATACAAGTACCTATAAGTACACACGCTCATCTTCATATTGCTGTTATAACAACTGGGCGATTTCATAGATATTATTTTCATTACTTCTGATTTTGCTTTCATTACTGCTGTACATGTTGTTTTTTATTGTTAATCTCCTTCGATAATAACGCAAGGTTTCTCTTGTCGTAGCTGGTTAGTCTATATGGGCTGGAAGCAGAAAATCAACTCTTGAGGTGCTTGCTCACTGAGGCAGCTAAGAACTCCTGGGACACTGATCGCCCGGGCAGCACTCCTAGCAACAGCATCCACGCGTCGTTGCTGGCGCAGCACCTCGCGTCCTTGCTCAACCACCCCGCCAAGTCGACCGTCATCTGTCGCGCTGTAGATCAACCCACCAGAACTCTTCAAAAGGTAAGTATCCTTACTACAACACTTCCTCCAAGTTTTAACATGCTCAACTATAATCCAATGCCCATTTCACCTGTATCGTATGTTTGTCCTGAAATCCATACCATTCTTATACCTATCTAAACTTACCTCATACTATTACTTATATCCCTGTTTTGTTTTCACTCCGTTTTTACCAAATATGATAGTGGATGCTGTTAAGCATTCGTGTGTTAACCCACATAAACTCGGGTATTGAGTTAAGAATTCAGTCTTATTCTACAGATCATAAGGATTATGATGGTCCAATCTATTTCGTTGAAAAGAAACTGTAGAAGATTATAAAGTACAAAAATGGTTACTGCTTATTTCCTTTAATTAAGGTAAGGTACCGTTTCTCAATAAATGTACCGAAGTGATTTTTTTTACTTCGGTACATATATTGAGAAAATGTACCTATCTAAAATTATATTTATAGTTCAGGGGCTCGATTCTGCTATTGCAATCGTGTCTCAATGACCGGTCAGTGATCGAATATTTGACAACTTTGACAGTTTTTGTATGGGAAATGTGTCAAAAGTTTGACGTTATACGTCAAAAATCGATCATTGACCGGTCATTGAGACACGATTGCAATAGCAGAATCGACCCCCAGAATCGTACCATCAACAATTCGTGGGAAAAACATTTTAAGAATGCAAAGCATTTTATTTAATAAACATACTTTTGTGTAAAAAAGTAATGATTTGACTACCCATCTGTAAATGCGTCCTTAAGGTTTGTATTTAGTATTTACATTTTATGTGCCTTACATTATTAATGCGAAAATCTACTGCGACTATGACAAAAAGTACGTACATAATATGAATAACGAATTGTAGGTTAGAAAATAAATGCAGTATTGGGTGAGCACGGGTAACTGAGCCGTGTCACTCTCTCTGTGGTCGGCCCTTCGTGTCTGGGGATCATGGTTAGTATCAGGATTGGACATGGAGCGGATGACCTGCCTCCAACGGTTTCTGTCCAGCGTTACACGACCGTGTAGAATTTACAGGACGAAGACTTGATCGATCCATCTTGTTGGTGAACGACACGCGTGACCTTTTTCTTCGGTGTTCGCAAACACAATTAGGTTTTACAAATTTTCGCTGCCTCTGCACACTGTGTGGCTGGTATTCAAAAGAATGCGTTATTATTAGCTTTTGTATTACAGATTTCGGTGGTAGCCTTTGTTGCATCCTTGGTGATTTCTTGCACTTAAGAGGTTGCACTTATAACGTTCTTCTGTCGCCCATGTAATGATAGCGTTAGTAGACACCCGTATCATACAACTATAACTCTGCGCAGTAGTTTTTCCAGCGCTCTAACTCTTGAGCCGCATTTGTAAGTAGACGCCTGTCGGTTCCATTCAATTCTTTGTCTTTTTTTAAAGATTTTCTAATAGTCAGTACTAATTTTGTTTAAATCAACAGATCAATATTTTGCATTAGTGTGTTACGGCACATAACACATTAACGTTTAATGTAACAGAACCCTCATGAATTTAAGCAGCAGCCATTTTTATGCTATTTAATTATTGTGAATTTACTAGAAAACATTTATTTATAAAATTAATTTATGCATAGGAACAAAAAGTAAAATATACCACATTACCATACTTTATGTATTAAAATAAGCGGAAAAGGAAGATGGTTCTCAAAAAACTTAAATGGTTGTTTACTCAAAACTATCTTGCACGAATGCTTAAAAGCGTCCAGATATGATTTTGCTTAAATCATTTACTAGTTTCTATGTCTTCATATTGTACTAATGTAGTTTTTGTAATTATTGGTATGAGATGTTCTGTGAAATATATTTTGTTAACTGCAGCTGGCCGGGAGGCCATGGGGATAATCATAAACACAAGGACATAACACACCATACAGATGTAGGTACTATAAGTTTTTACTATGTCAATGTCATACTATATTGATATAGTGTAGATGAGGTTTATAACCCATATAATGTTACTAATACCAGAAAATGTATATTGAATTCAATCAGACATGCATCGGAAACTCAGAAGCATTTAATAATTTATTTCCGGTGCTTTTACCTAGAATTTTGATTAATGTATGAATACTACTAAAGCAGTGATTTCTTACAGATCTTAAAACCATCAAATACTTTACTCAATCGACTGTCAAGATTGTTAAAGTTAACCACTGCTGAGGATGTTGCTCTTTCGCTGGTTCTGAGGAGGAATTCGTCGAAATCTGAAATCGTAAATTTATCCAAGCAACATCTTAAAAAGAGATTTTTAGATCTCGTACAGTGCTACCTCGACGCAGGTCGGTATTTCGTATTATATTAATACGATATTATAGAGAAATGAAATGACACTAACCACAATGTTTTATCTGAGTAATTAGACATCTGTGGCACATAAACGGGGCTAACACATGTTGTTTCGGTCCACAGAGCGCGGACATCAAGTGGAGCGTGCCGGACTTCAGGAATGCAGCCCTGAAGTATTGCAAACTCTTCTAACTAATCTCGCGCATGAAAACTTTCGTTTAGCCGCAGTGACTAAAGACTTGTTTTTGAAAAAGTTACGAATCGATTTCCCTCGCGAAGTAGTGCCCATAGTGCTCGCGCCCCTGCTGTATCCCGACGATACACAGACGCCTCTCGAGGAAATGACTACAGCTGACGACATGGCTGCAGCCATGATGGATAACTCTCTCGCTGAGATCATCCGAGACATCGGCTATTCTTTCACCTCATCCGTTGAGGAATGCAAGAACAACATGTTGAACTTCGGCGCCCGGGAGCCTACGGCTACGGATGTCGCCAAGATCATATCGACGATGGTGAGATATCACACGACCGTGCAAGACGGACCACCGATACAGACACCCGGCAACTTCTGGCATGAAGTCAAGAAGGAAATGCTACAAGGACACGGCGATTCGTGGAACGCAGAAGTTTTGGTGCAGACCCTGAAAGATCTAGCCTCTAACCTGAACTGGAAGGAGGTCATTCTACAACTGGATCATCCTGAATTTTTCGTACCAGACAGGCAAGGTATTACCTTGCTTTTCACAATTTTGCGACTCGGTCTTCAAAGTGCTGGCTATCCTGCCAACATATTTCCGGTTGAATACTTGTGTCGTCGGTGGACGAACCTGGAAGGACAGATGAGTCTCATCACCAACATCCTGAAGTACACCGACATCTTCAGTTTCGCTGATCACCCATTCCACCCGGTGTCTATTGATTTACTGAAATCTCCTCCCGAAAACGACAACAAAGATGTAGGAACGTGGCGTTGCCTGTATTTGGTCGAGTTGCTTCTGTATGCGTCAGAGCGTGGCTATTACATGCAAGTACAAGATTTATTCAAGATTCCTCTGCAATACTGCCCTGACGTTTTGATGTTGGCTCTATTGCAGATTAGTCCACCAGTCAATGTTGTCAGACAAGAACTATTCTCAACACTGATACCAATATTTTTGGGCAACCATCCGAATAGTGGAATCATTTTACACCATGCCTGGCATAACCAAAACCCGAATATCAAGCCTGTCATTATGCACTCAATGGCAGAATGGTATATTCGTGGAGATTGTGATCAATCAAAACTTTCAAGGATCTTAGATGTGGCACAGGATTTGAAGGCATTGTCCTTATTATTGAATGTTCAGTCATTTCCCTTTGTTATTGACTTGGCTTGTCTAGCGTCCCGGAGAGAATACCTAAAATTGGACAAATGGTTAACCGATAAGATCAGGGACCATGGTGAAGCGTTTGTATCGTCTATGGTGAAATTCTTGCAAAGGAGATGCCCGCTTGTTCTTGGCAAAGGACCAGATGAACAGTTGCCAAAAGCGGCACAACTACCTCACGAGACTATCGCCACGATGTTGGCATGTTTACAGTTGTGTATTCCCAACGTCCAACAAGAGCTACAGGAGGCGATCTGCAATGTGATTGCTAACTGCCAGACTCTCATACTGAGCAAGACGCGGCAGGGCATTCCGGGTATCGCTCGCCCGCATACCAGAGTCTTGGAGACTCCTTTCAACCCCGTACTGGGCGGTCAACTGTTTCCGCCACATGTAGATTCGATCACGAATCTGACCCCGAATGTTGCGAACATGAGTCTTGGCCCAGCCAACACTGCGTTTGCGATGCCCGGTACTTTGGGACCTCTAGTCACGACACCAGGATCTCCGTCGCGATTGATGGGCGCGGGTCCCAATAGCCCTTTCGCTATGATGCCGTTACAACATAATCCTAATGTTGCCAATATGGGACTAGCCAGAATGGCTCCTGCTCCAGCTATGGATAAGCCGCCACGCATCCCAGATCCCATCCACTTCCCTGAGATGATGCATAACGTTTCCAAGGAGATTGAAGACGAAGCTAATGGTTATTTCCAAAGAATCTACAACCACCCTCCGCATCCAACTCTGTCGATAGATGAAGTGCTTGACATGCTGAAGAAGTTTCAAGACTCGCCGAACAAAAGGGAGCGGGAGGTGTTCTCGTGCATGCTGCGAAACCTCTTCGAAGAATACAAATTCTTTCCTCAATACCCTGACAAGGAACTTCACATAACTGCTCAACTCTTCGGTGGCATAATTGAGAAAGGACTAGTTCCTAGTTACGTGTCCCTAGGTTTGGCATTGAGGTTCGTACTTGACGCATTAAGGAAGCCAGAGGGATCTAAAATGTACTACTTTGGTATAGCAGCCCTAGACCGATTCAAGTCGCGACTCAAGGACTATCACAAATATTGCGAACATGTTAGGGCTATACCTCATTTCAGCGAGTTCCCTCCCCATTTGATCGAGTACGTTGAATACGGGCTGCAGAGTCAGGAACCACCTTCGAAGCCGCAGGGCGCCGTATTGCCGACGAGTCTCGCTGCTATGTTAAACCAAACTGCAGTCGTAACTGTTTCAGCACCGTATAGGTATGTACTCATCTAATGATTGTTTCTTCAAAAAAAGGTTAGATGCAACAGCGACCGAGCCTCTCCTCTCCCTCACTGATAAATTGATTGTACTATAATGGGTATTACTTTTTGTATGTTAAAATAATTAGAAGGCCGTTTTTCAGCCGTCAGATAATTTTCAACAATAGGATGAACTTGGTTGTTTAACAGATCGTATTATCTAACCGACATTTATCTGGCGTTTGAAAAATTAGCACCACTAACACATTTATTTGTTTACAGGGCTGTTGCTCCAGCTATTTCAGTGATATCGAAAGTGGCAAATTGTAACACAGGCGGGATGGGAAGCCGGCCGTCGATCGCGAACGCCACCAACATCGACACGCTGCTGACAGCCACCGACAGAGAAGAGAAGATAACCGCTCCTCCGGAGCCTATTCAAGACAAAACTGCTTTTATTTTCAACAATTTGAGTCAGCTCAATTTGCAAACAAAATGTGAAGAGCTCAAGGAAATAATCACTGAAGACTATCATGCTTGGCTGTCTCAATATCTAGTTATGAAGAGAGCATCTATCGAACTTAATTTTCATGCATTATATTCTAATTTCCTTGACGTTCTTAAAATTCGAGATGTCAACAAGATGGTCACAAAGGAAACTTACCGTAACATCAAAGTATTATTGCGCTCAGATAAAGGCATAGCAAACTTTTCTGATCGTTCGTTACTGAAGAATCTCGGTCACTGGCTTGGCATGCTAACCCTGGCCCGAAATGAGCCCATTTTACATGTGGATATTGACCTCAAAGCTTTAGTTCTCGAAGCTTACCATAAGGGCCAGCAGGAACTATTGTATGTAGTACCATTTGTCGCAAAGGTTTTAGAATCATGTGCTAAAAGTATCGTTTTCAAGCCACCCAATCCATGGACGATGGCATTGATGAATGTTCTAGCTGAATTGCACCAGGAACCAGACCTAAAATTAAATTTGAAGTTTGAAATAGAAGTACTGTGTAAGAATCTGGGCTTAGACATAGCTAATCTGAAACCAGCAATTTATCTGAAAGATCCGGAAAAAGTTAGACAGATTGAATTTCAACTGTCTCAACCGAAACCGAATAAAGAGGCAGCGGTAGTGGTACCAGTCAACCAGGCCATCATCCAAGCTCCCCAGATGCAGATGATGCCTCCGCAGCCGCCGATGATCGCGGCGGAGGACATGACGGTGACGGCACCCACGCCCACCAGCGGCCTCATGGGCGACCCCGGCCTCATGGGCGTACTCGGCCTTCCCGAGCCCAGATTCAATTACTTGGACGTCAATGTCTCTTCAACATCAGCATTTGGTCAAAAGTTATGCTTCAATCCTCACATCCTCCTGTTCCAAAATTATCCCCACTTGAAACAGTTTGTTAAGCCCGCGATCGAGAGGTCGATCCAGGAGTGGATCCACCCTGTTGTGGATAGATCAATCAAGTATGCTTTGACTACTTGTGAGCAAATAATAAGGAAAGACTTCGCGTTGGATCCTGATGAAGTGAGAATGCGAACCTGCGCGCATCACATGATGCGTAACCTGACCGCTGGCATGGCGATGATCACGTGTCGCGAGCAGATCATTAGCACCATCAGCACCAACCTGAAGGGCGCTTTTGCTACAGCCCTGATGCCTTCCACACCCCAACAGGTTAGTATTTCAAATACAAATGAATTGATTGTCTTCTAATGCATCTTGAATAGTCAGCTAACTTGACCCGCGCTGTCGAGGTGAGCTCTCTGTGCAACATGTATTATGTGTATATGAAATACTAGTCAAATTAAAATATAAGTATCCCTTGTTGACTACTTCCATAAATGTTAATACTAATCAAATCAATCTAAAACATTTATGGATACAAATGTTATTGTAGTTAGCAATTAGGTAACAGTTAGGGAACAATTGGCCTTGAAAAATTTTTATTGTATTTAACTGGCTAGGGAGCAGATTGGCCTGGACAAAAATTAAAACGATTAAACGATTAGACGATTATTGAAAGGAGTGATAAATTTGTATTTTCATTAACTTAGGATGCTAGCGATGATAGTCTTAGAGGTAGGTGTTAGGTTGTTGTGTCACCGCATGGATGTGACAATTTTTACAGGTATGAAGTATTCCATCATCATGAAGAGAGGCCCTGGATGCAACTGTAAGAAGGCTACATAATTATTTGTCTCATTAAATGATAAATTCAACAGTAATCTTATGAATTATCACTTATTTTTCAAGTTATGTTATGTTTACAATTTTAAAGTTTTATTATAGAATTTTAGCTTTGTACCTCCTCCACCGCAAACTCTCAAAAGTAACAAGGACAATTTAAACTTTTCTTTGACCTACCGACTGACTTGATAAAAAAACCTAGGCCCTATGATTTTCTTTTTATTTTGTTCCCTTTAATGGCTATCAAAAGATATTTTACTATCATATTAATAGTTTCTGGTATTTCAGAAGGAGGTTATAGAAAGCGCAGCTGCTGTTCTAGCTACAGAAAACATGGAGCTGGCCTGCGCCTTCATTCAGAAAACGGCGGTGGAAAAGGCTCTGCCCGAGCTGGACAAGCGCCTGCTGGCCGACTACGAGCTGCGCAAGCTGGCGCGCCAGGAGGGCCGCCGCTATCTCGACCCCATGGTGCTAGCCTACCAGACCGAACGCCTGCCGGAGCGCGTGCGCCTCCGCTTAGGCGGCCCCATCGACGTGCAGATCACCGTCTACGAAGAGTTCGCGTGCAATATCCCCGGCTTCACGCCTGTTCGAGACGTCGGCCTGTTCATTCCTAAGCCATCCGCACAGGAACAGATGTCTCAACTCACCTTCAGCCAGGTCATCAATCCGACCCAGGTGTACGGCACCGACGAGATGGGCGCTCTGATCTCGAGTGCCGAGCTCTTCCTGGCCAACTGCATCAATAACGCCTCATTCGCGGTGCAGGCCGCCAACATGCACTCTCTGCTCGAGTGTCTCTGCATCGCTAGAAGAAACCGCGACTTTGTGTCCGGATGCGCTTTACTGCAAAAGGTAACATAGATATGGTTAACAAAAAAATTTGCAACGGAAGTGTCAACAATTATTGCGTTACTTTTGATGCAATAGTTCATTGATGCGTATTTGTTGCAAATTTTATCTTATTTATATTTCCTCTTTTTGGTTCAACTGTCCTAATTTTTATTTATTCATTATTTTCGTTATTCTTTATTTTTATCTTCCCAATGTTATCAGTACTGATAAATTAGTTTTAATTTGTAACTTGCAGATATCTAAAAGCGAGACTTGAGAAGATCTGGTAAATTAGATGTTGTGAAAATCAATGATGTCGTGAATGTGTGTAACAATAGTGAGCGGTTGGTGTAATAGTAATAATTTGTGTGATAGGCGGTGGAGGGCCTGCTGGACGGGCACATCGTGCAGCCCAACATGGGCAACGACCACCTGGAGATGATGGGTCGCTTCCGTGACACGCACCTGCGCGTGCTGAAGCTGCTGGAGGATGCGCGCGTGTACGGCCACGTGTGGACCACCAAGCAGATCACGTGCTGCCTCACCGAGTGTCGTGAGGAGCTGCGCTACAACATCGAGGCGGTCGACGTGCTCATCAGAAACCACCTTGTCAACTTGCCACAAGTAAGATCTTCTATAAAGCTTTTTATGTAGCACATTCTTATTTATTTTGACGCTATATTTTTGAAACGCTAATAACACACACCACACACCATCAGTACGACCTGGCGCTTGCTCACATGATGGACGTCGGCAACAACTACATGGCTGTTGCGTTCGCGATGCAGCTGGTGCAGCTGTACCTCGTCGACGACAGGAACAACATTTTCGTGAGCGAATCTGACCTGTACCACGTGACCGAGACGCTCGTGCGAGTCATGTCACACTCGCGTCAGCCACCGCCCGAAGGTCTCGGCTCCCTCATTGAAATGCTCCGTGTTAATCAGGACCCCAGCGCGTACCTCGGGGAGCGGTCTCCTCTGGGTCCAACTGCTCACATTCATTCTGGAATCTTGCAAGTTCGCGTAAGTGTACAAAAGTATTGAAATAAAATCTCAATTGAGTGGTCTGTTTACTCCATTTTTCTTTTATAACTGTAATGAAATGAATCAGAAGAACGCCCATTTATAAAGTTTTCCTAACTCCGCAGTCGCAGACTTACGACGACCCTCCCGGTCTTCAAGAAAAAACGGAGAACCTCCTCCGCGAATGGAGAAATGTGCTTCTCAGCCCCCTGACCGAGATTGAACTCGCACAGAATTTCAACTTGTACGTTCATCGCATGAACATGAACGGCATCCTGAAGACTGACGACATGATCACAAGGTTCTTCAGAATCGCAACGCAGATGTGCGTTGAGAACGTTTACCAGCAACTAAATGAGGACAGGATGAACACCCCTCCCTTGCCACCAAAGAGGGACAAGTATTACAACATGTGCGACTCGTTCATCAAGTTGGTCTCGCTCCTAATCAAGAACACAGCTGACGGCGGCAATCCCACACCGAAATTGAACTTACTGAATAAGGTACATTTCCAAATTATTTTAGACCTAGGTTTGGTGCATACATGACCAATACATGATCGTTTTTTCTTTTCCACAGATCCTAGGCATAATCGCCGGATGCCTCCTCCAGGATCATGAAGAGCATGGCACGAACTTTCAACAACTGCCATATCATCGACTTCTTCTTATCCTATTCCTAGATATGAATATGGCTGAACCCGTTTTAGAATCTATGAATTATCAGGTAAAAGATGAAGCCTTTAGTACTCTTACACAAATGAATGAATGAATAGAGGTAAGATGGTAAAAAATCAAGGTAATGAATCGTGTTTAATATTGATGAATTTAGAAATACCTGTCTTAATTGATTGAAATTTTTACAGAGAAAATTCCGTTCGAAGGTCTGTAGAGTTTATATTATATGTAGTCTGAGGTTTTCAAATATGGAATTGGTCGTATAATTTGGTATTATTGCCATAGGTTCTCACAGCGTTCTGCCACACGCTGCGTATCATCCGGCCAAATGTCGCACCCGGGTTTGCATATGCGTGGCTCGAAGTGGTCGCGCACCGCGCCTTCATCAACCGGGTGCTCGCGGTAACACCACAACAGAAGGTACACTTTGTTATACTTAACTAAGAAAACGTGATCTTGCTAGGGTATGTAAAATAAGCTTGGAATTCAATTTCATGTTTGGTTGGATTAGGTAATTTCATCCATATTGAAAAGCAACAGTTGACCATGTAATATTGCTATAACTAACATTAATGTAGCTTCAGATGTAAGGTGATCAAAGTAAAGGAGCATTTTATTTTAGTGACCCACTAAATTGGTTTGACTAATGGAGGACTACTAATAAGTACTATTATTTTGGACCACTCTTCTACTATTCCATCTTCAGAATGCATCTTGCTTAATTCACTAACAGTATTTTAAAGGAACTGCGATCAGCAGAAATGAGCAAGCAGCTGGAATGACAGTTCACTAACAAAAACAAAACAGTCCACCTAAGTTTGTATGTTAAGATGTTGACAGAATAGAATGACTGATCCTGCTGAATTGACACTGGAATAAAATTTGTTGATTCTATGTATATAATCAGTTTTTCAATGTAGTCCTCTAACTATCCATGATAATTAAAATAAAAAGATCAAATAGATAGAAATTTGAACTATTTAGTTACATTCATCATTTTTCAGTCATTTCCAGAACAGAGTGGATATTATTTCAAGTGCTTTCGTTTTGCTCTCCATGCTTAGATATTTTGCCAAAGAGGAATGGTAGTTTAATCAAAGCTATTCTAATCTAGGCTATTCAGTATTATTATAAAGATGAAGAGTTTGTTTGTTAGTTTGGTTGAATGCGCTAATCTCAGGAACTACTGATTCGAATTGAAAAGTTCTTTTAGTATTGGATATCCCATTAATCGAGGAAGGGGCATATAGTCTAATAATACATAATTTTTCTTTCGACAACCACGCGAATGAAGTCGCGGGCACAGCTAGTAAAGTATAAAGTACTGCAGCCTCCATAGATAAGAAGCTCATAACATGAACAATGGTTCACTTTCATATAATATTGATATTTTCTTTCTTTTCCTTTTAGCTACAAACTGGAGGCCAGGCAATGAAATTCCTTACTTTTTGTGTGTAAACTCAAGCAGCCTAATTATTAGAGATGGGCCAGATATGTCTAACTGGATTTGCGGGTCATATAATAGTTTGGTTTATTTCGGTTACGATTTATTTCAACACTAGTTCTAGGGTTCCTTAAAACATAAAAATATGTATTATTAAAATCTATCGGCCATTATCAACATAAATGCTTTCGCTAAGCTATTTCACTAACATTTTGTTTGGGCAATAGTTGACGATTGTTTTCCAGTTTCAACATCATCTAGAATGCTAAAAGATAAGTAAACATTCGGCCCATCTCTATTAATTTTTTACCTTTTTTACACCTCAGTGTGTCTCCGTCGAAATCGTAGTTCGAATTGTATCTATATTCAAAGTCAAGTCAAACGCTTTCGCCGCAAAGAGTCTGCTTTTGGAGCTTAAGATTTGCTTTATCCTTGTAGAAAAATTTCTTATTTATTTGGTTACTTTCGACTTTTCAATAACATGTGGTTCTTATATTTTCATTTCTTGCAATCACTGGCCGGGAACACATCAGGCTGTAATTATCTTTCATTATCATTCATGCTTTTTTCTTTATCATTCATGTTTCATTCTTCATCATTGTGTTGTTTGAACACTAAAACTTTCATGGTATGCTCAATTGTAAGTCATATTTAAAATGTTTTTCCTGCAATTTAAAAAGTTAAATATTTTGAAATAACTAAGTATAAGTAAATACTGAAAATATTGTCAAAATTCAAACAGACATAAAATATTGCAAAAGGTTAAAACTGCTGGTAATTTGATCATTTAATTGTCAGTAAATTGTGCATGTGCATTGCATGCAGTTTGTGTTACTCGCGGCTCACCAGGGCGACCTGGAGCGCGGCTATTACTGCGCACAGTGACCCAAGCACTGGTTGTACTTGCAGGGCTGGGGCATGTACTCGACACTGCTGATCGACCTGTTCAAGTTTCTGGACCCCTTCCTGCGCAACACGGAGCTCGCCACTCCCGTCATGATGCTGTACAAGGGCACATTGAAAGTGCTCCTGGTCTTACTCCACGATTTCCCGGAATTCCTCTGTGATTACCACTACGGTTTCTGCGACGAGATCCCTCCAAACTGCATCCAGATGAGAAACCTCATCCTGTCCGCGTTCCCGCGCAACATGCGGCTTCCCGACCCTTTCACTCCTAACCTGAAGGTGGACTTGTTGGCGGAGATTGCGCTGCCGCCACGCGCCGTCATCAACTACACCACTATCATCCCAGCGTCGCAGTTCAAAAAGGACTTAGATGCGTACCTGAAGGCTCGCGCGCCCGTCACCTTCTTGTCAGAGCTGAGAGGCAACATGCAGGTAAGCAGGCTTGAACAGAATCCGCAGTCCTTTAAAGACCAAAGGTCCGATATGAACGAGTGCGCGTGTGTGTCAGGTATTGAACGAGCCTGGTCGCCGGTACAACTGCCAGCTGATGAACGCTGTGGTGCTATACGTTGGCACGCAAGCTATCGCGTACATCCGCACCAAGGGACAGGTCCCCAACATGTCCACCATTGCGCACTCCGCGCACATGGACATCTTCCAGAACTTCACCGTGGACTTCGACTTCGAAGGCCGGTAAGATACATCGCACACAGGCATACTTACAACTAACACTTACTCTTAGAACCCGTATAACGGTACTATGTTTTATACTAACCGCATGTTTAGGGTGGCAGGCTAAGATAACCACGATAGAACAGCTTTGTGACGCTGTTAGGTCGCGAGACTAGAGAGTGAGCGACAGGAGGACCTGCAGCAGCTGATACTGCTCAAAGGTGAAGCCAGAGAAGGCAAGCTGCTTTTGTGGCGCAAATACCGAGTCCAGCAGAAGAAACCATTAATTGATTTCAGAGAACACAGTGTTCCAGAGTCAGCGGCAAAGCAAATAAGTACCAGCTTCATGTAAATAACTATGTTCGTAGAGTTTAGATCTTCCTACACTACTTTTGCATGCCTGTTCATATGCCAGGCCATGAGCACCCTTGCCTTCACTACACCGGACGCTCGTGTTCGCAGGTATTTGTTCCTGAACGCGATCGCGAACCAGCTGCGCTACCCGAACAGCCACACGCACTATTTCTCGTGCTGCCTCCTGTACCTGTTCGCCGAGGCCAACACCGAGGCCGTGCAGGAGCAGATTACCAGGATGCTCCTCGAGAGACTCATCGTCAACAGACCACACCCCTGGGGACTTCTCATCACGTTCATCGAACTCATCAAAAACCCCATCTACAAATTCTGGTCACATGAGTTTGTGCATTGTGCACCTGAGATTGAGAAGTATGTACCCTTTTCTGTTACTAAGTAACTTAGTATAGGCGCTAACGCAGTCATTAACGTATTAACCAACCATGGAGTAGTGCGTATGTACTTTATTCAGGCTTATTCATAAAGAAATCTAAACATATGCTTAGTTTAAATACTGTTTAAGAGATTCTGAATTCGAATTATCTATAGAAAATTTTGAATACAGAAACTGCTAATCAGTATATTCACTAAACAATGGTTAAAACATTTTATGAATAGGGTTGAAAGTGATAGAATAGCGTTCACCCTTTTGTGAGATGTCCGGGGTACGTTTGTCTTTGCACGGGAGGGAGCGTTGTGGCGATATAAACAGTGCAGACGTAACCGTTTACCCGCACATTATCACATTTGCAATCAAACATTGCTTACAATCCAATACTAATAATAAAGCCAGTCCTAATCATAATCTAGAAGTAGGAACTAGCCACAGTATTAGAATGTCTCATACTTAGTCCACATACGTAAAATAACAGTAAACAGTATGTTTTTTAATCCAGTCATTAAGTCAATTATGGTTCCTCATGGGCATAAAAGGGGTGAAATAGTTATTTCTATCAGAATGAGGCTGGATGCACTGAAAGAGAAACATTCTGAGGGCATGTAAAAGGTTTTACTCTGGTTGAAGTTTAATAAAAGCACATCAAATATCAATTTATTGCTGCATGCTTGAAGAAGCATTTCGCTTTCCAAATAGTCGAGTGCAAGTAGAAAAAATAACCGCCGACGAAGTTCTTACTCAATGTATTATGATAGGAATGTTTTTAACGAGTTTCTAGGCATAAATAATGTTAGGTGCAGATCTGTGAAATTGTCTAAGTATATATCATACGGCCGAAACCCACAAATATTTTCTTTTTTTGCGAAAAAGCTTATTAGTTATAATCAATTTTATAACCACAATAAATCCATGCATTTACTATTGATCTGTTAAATCCTGAATAAAAAATAAGTTTCATTTCTATTGTTACTTACTGGTTGCCGGTAATCTTTCGAAGATAATCAGAAATATCCAATTCATGTAATTTTAAGAAACATTTTGAGTTCATTTGAGACCTCAATATGAAAGGCCCATGAAAACAATTGACTACAAACTTTGTCAGGGGTTCTCTTAATACACTCGACTATAATTTCTTTCATTGTCTTTATTTTTTATTTAAACGTCTTCTATGCACCGGACCAGTCCAAGTTAAGGACACGTTTACGAATGGGTAGTCAAATCATTACTTTTTTCACAAAAGTATGTTTATTACATAAAATGCTCTGCTTTCTTAAATTGTTTTTCCCATGAATAGTTGATAGATTTGCATGGTACGATTCTGAATTGTACCGAAGTGATTTTTTTTACTTCGGTACATTTATTGAGAAAATGTACATATCTAAAATTATATTTATAGTTCAGAATGCAAAGCATTTTATTTAATAAACATACTTTTGTGTAAAAAAGTAATGATTTGACTACCCATCTGTAAACGCGTCCTTAACTTGCACAGTATCGGAATAACTACTAAAAGCATTGTTTACATGTTTCGAGGGAAACAAAATGTGTCAACAAGGAAATTTAGGCATTGACACATGTAGATAAAGATAAAGTGGCGGTCGCCGATATACCGATCTCTAGTGTTTGGTACAAAAGGGTTCCTTAGAAATAGTTTGAATAGTGGAGACGAGTAAATCTGCCTTTAGATAAAGTTAGCATATTCATTCAGTACAGGTGAAGATAATCATGTTTTTCTTTTTTTTATGAATAGTGCTATCCGACTTCACCTGGAGCGGTAATTAGCCCCCCTTTTATAAATGCGCGTCGTGTACCGATCGAAGCCATACATCTGTCTCAAGTTCTTGTTTTATTATTTTGTATTTTAATTTTAGTCCTCCCCTTTTGATATCGTTGCTGTCGTTTATAAAAATAATCTACAATCTCTTACGGCAACCATCC
Organism: Melanchra persicariae; assembly: GCA_947386135.1. Taxonomy (NCBI): domain Eukaryota; kingdom Metazoa; phylum Arthropoda; class Insecta; order Lepidoptera; family Noctuidae; genus Melanchra; species Melanchra persicariae. Next base: position 3,793,959 of record OX376643.1, read on the forward strand.
TTGCAGTTAAAGATTGAGTTTGTAAAATTCAGTATGACCCTCGATCAGTACCCGACTCAGCACATATTAATACTAGTACTGTTTTAAAGGGCTCACGCAATCATATAGTGGTCAGGCGTCCCCATGTAATTTCTTCCATTTTTTATCCATTTACACAATGGTCAGTGGCGACGTATGCTCGCTAGTCCACGTTGAACAACGGACGCTAGCACGTCCGCATACCGCTGACTGCTTTCTGGTTGCGCGCACTCCTTTGACGGGGTGAGATTCCAATAGGATACTAATCATAACTCATTAGTACATTTTTACTTGTTTGCTTCCTTCTGCCTCAATGGAGTTTCACCCTAAAGCTGATTCCAAAGCAATCGAAAGGCCAAAGCGGTCGGCAGGTAGAGCAAGTGTGGTGTGTGGATGGAGAACATAGTATCGCATCAGACTGTCATGGCTATGACCCGCGATGAGCGATATTTCGTGCTGCCGAGGTAGCGATGTTACCCATGCGTTCGAACTACCTCTGCTAGCCGACTGCGTTGACGTAATCATTGCTCTGGAATAAGCCAAAGGCCGAGGCTAAAACGACGCTGCCGGTTCGGCCCCGATGTCCACACAAGCGCTAGTTTAAATCATCTCTCCTGCTCCAAAATGTCTGGACACCGTAGCTTAATCGGCTCGCGTCTTGTCACGGACTATGATGTACTGCTAGTTAGGAATGGTGACGGCCAATAACAATTCTAACAAATCTTTGAAATTATGAATAATTATTATTGTTGTAAATAAATTCATTGAAAGAGGGTCGTTAGCCTATTGCCTATCTAGTGAACTAGACACTGCTATGCGCGTATGAAGACTAAATCAATCGACCGATTTAGAATAATAATATCGGCTATTTCCTTTGTTTCTTATACGTGAGGTGCGTCTAACTTTACTAACTGCTGAATGGCGACTTAATAATGGAATCGTTGATTTTTCGCGGCGTTTTGTTTATATTCGGCTGATTTTCTTAGCGTTCATGCGCACACTTGTTCATCTAACACGTCTGGTGTAGCTTTTTTATCGGCCGACTGAGCTAGCTTTCATGCGCGCCTAGCTTTACTAAGTTTTGTTTTAATTTTCGTGCCCAACATTATTCACGCGGAAAGGGCTAATGTTTGTAATAGAAAATAACACGATGCACATTATTGTAAGTTTCCAAAAACTATTATTTTATTCAGATTTCGCGTGAATGATGTCATTTCTTTTTAATAGGAGTAGGCATTTCAGGATATAATATTGATGATTTTATACTGGTTTGATTGTCCCATGTCTATGTGACTCCAGAGTCGCAGGATATTCCCAACATTGAAAACATCATTTTGCAATCACTAGTTAGCTTTGTTAATAGCTGGGACAAAACTAACCATGACTAATAATTATGTTTAAGGGGTATGCGTTTCGTCTCTTTTCCTTATAAAATAATCATCTTCCTGCCCTTATCCCATGTTGTTATATTCATATAAAATAATGTTTTAAAATTAAAAAATAAGACTATTATTATTTTATTCGAAGAAGATATGGATGGTATTATTCCCTGTTTCTTTTATGCTGCTATGGACAATGTAAGGTAAAATGAAATCACTTATAAAACAGGGCTTATGAATAAAGCCATTCCTTAATTCTATTAATGTTACTAAAATTGTTGGGCAATTCTTTCTAGATGGTGCCGCTTTTGCGTACGTATTTATTTTAAGAATTTTCTTGATTGGATATGATTTAAAATCAATTAGCATTACAATAATTTTTTGATAGATAGCAGTGTCCTATGTTGACAGAAGTCTGCCGTTGCGTGCAAGCGGCGCTATCTAGCGTTAGGTCTGTGTGTAGCAAGCATGCTGTTGTGTTGTGTTGTGTTGTGTTGTGTTGTGAAACGTCACTTCTGTGGAATTCTAACATTTTCTTTTGGTCAGGCTGTTTGCGTCAGTGGCGCGTTCCTGCATTGTAGACAAGACGGGTGCGGGAGGGGGGGAAAGGGAGATAGCCGAGTAGCACCGCGCCAATTGGGAGTCTGTCCGGCATAAGTACATGTACAAAGGCTATGCCGAGAAAGGTATGTTAAAATTCGTAATGATACATAATTTTTTAGTTTACCAAATAATTCACTATTTTCTCCACGTACCTACCGTACGTGGAGAAAATAGTGACATGAAGTTTAAGGCAGGGTATGGTAAATGAAAACAAAAGTACCTACCTACACTTCGGTGTTAAAACTAGCCTGTTCTTCAAAATTCATATCAGGGACGTTACTGCCAAGTCGACAAAATCGAGTTAAAATTATTGGCCGTTTATGAAAAACTAAAATCATAATTCATGTAGTATATTCAACCTCGTATTTTCTTAACATGACCCTGACCATACGATGCGATGAGCTCCCATTTTTTCCCATTCTGTAAAATATTTTGTTTTTCTGCTAGAAAATGAGAGTTTTTGTAAAATGACTTACACCAGGTGGCAGCACTGAGGCGTCAGGTCCAGGCACCTGTCAAAACGCTTATGTGTTAAGAAGCAAGAGGACCTCGCCTAAGCGGCCAACTTAATGGCGGCGTAAATTTTCCTAAACACCCTAATTACCGATCTATTATTGTTAGCGTGTTTATTCAGTACCTTCGTTCGCTCGTTTCAGGCTTCCAAGGCGAGGCAGGACCGAGCCAGCCACTGCAGCCACAGCCGTCCACTTCAGGCCAGCCTCCCAAACAGGTGTTGCAGTGGAACAAACTGTTTCAAAAGAAGTAAATCAGTGATGAACAATTTGATTGTAAATATAATTATGTATGTAGTAGTGAACTTTGTACAATAATCAGTTGACTTTTGACGTTCTCTCGACCTGTTCAAACTTCTTTATAGTTATATAAAGGTGATTTAATCATTCTAAATTTGTGTGCTAAATTTTTTCTTTATGTCATGCTGTCGTATTTTTTACACTACCTTGTACAGACATTGATTTTGATGAATGTACTTTTCTGCTAATATAACATGTTTGTCAGGTATCAATGAAGCACAAGCTAATAACTTGCTAACGTGTCCAACCAATGACAAATTGTACACCTAGACAGTTCTTCAGCGCTTTGTCAAGGTTGGACATGTTTGGACATGTCACAGGCTTATGTCAAAAATCAATAAAATAATTTTAAATAGAATACAAACGGAATGTCTGCGCGGTGGTACGAGAATTCGTCAGTTCGGGTCGAATCACAAAATTAGTTGTATTGTTAAGTATGTAGTGTTTAAACATAAGCATGATCTCTGAAGGCCGAGTCTCTATCATCGTGCTACTGCTAAAATAAGGGTTCCATATGGACTACTTTCTTTGCGCTCTTATTCGCGAAATTTTAATAGAATAGTAGATCCTATTTATTTATTTATATTTGAGTTGTGATTTCCGAGCAAACCGTTTTGGATTGTATGAATTAAACCTTCCTGAAGCTATTCAATTAAAATTTCAAAACTAAGTCTTCTTTCGTGAATACTTATTTCTTGATTTCGTTCTATAACATTTTTGTAGCAGCTTTGCTTATGGTTTCGATGGAGCCCGCAGCGTCGACGCTCCTAAACTGAGACGTTAACTTGGACTATTCGTAATCTGTTAATGGTGGCTGCACGCGCAGCGGTTATCCCCTGGACGATACGACTCGCTTGCGCGGGCGCCGCACTCATACGTACGGCGCTGCACTAACTGCACGTGCGCGCGATACCCGCGACCTCTACCTATGACATGAATCTACCCAATACAATTAACTCTATTTACACAACTGGTGTTTGACAAAAAAAAAACTTGAAATAATGTGAATAAAACAGTAATGTGGTTCAAAGTGGATAGTTGATGGTGGACGTTTCATAATGCGAAAGTAGTGATCACTTGGCGTGCAGCGGGTGGAATTGGTCCGTAAGATTTACGCGACGTGGTATATCACTCGTGTCCGGTGACTTGTGCGGCCGGTCGCGAGCTCAATAAGCTGCATTATATTCACCTCGCGACCAGACGCACAACACACCCCCTTATTTTAAGGCAAATTACACTAAGTGATACAGAGTTAACTCGTCGAATTAAGTAAATCGACTGATTAAAAGTAAACCGCTAAATCGATTGTTAGTTATAAATTTTTGATTACTTAAAACTAAATATTGTGTATTTGTAATTATTCAACACGTATCTTGTAGTTTTGATTATGAATTATCAAGTATGACCGATGGATTATTACAACGGTTGGTTTAATTTCTGAATTATAATTATAATATTTCATAAGTTTTGATGAGCGTAAGTTCACGTTGTAAAGTTTTCTAGGTGTGATTTTAACCTAATATTAGGATTGTATGTGTCGGAGGATAATTAGAGAAATGTAAAATCTGATCTTTGATTATTGGAAACTAATAACGTTTTTACGTATAATAATGAGTACGGTCAGTATTTTTTCTAGTTATCTTGCGAAATATGCGCCGGTGGGGCAGGCGCTCGTAGTTTGTATCCTACGACCGTGACGGCGTCTCACTTCACCGGCCTAAACAATTTAGATGTAATGCTAAAATTAAAACTTCAATTATTAAGCGAATGTATAATCACTAAGGATTGCAATCCAGCACTGTTTTCAACCCAGCGGGATCCCGCAATTATAGTTTTAAAAGTAACAAAAATTATCAATATAATATAAAAATATAATGAACAGTGTTTTTTATGAACAATATTTGGTAATTTTTTAGTCTTTGTACTCTAGTTAACTAAGACTTGATGCTTGCAGATCCGCATACGGGATCCCGCTGTTCCGAAAAACTATGCCAGATCCTGCTGGATTGCAATCCCTAATAATCACTCTTTTCTAAAGTGTTTAACAAAGGTATTTTTCCATCAAATTGTTTTTTATTATTAATCACGCTAAACCCTACTGGCCGTCAAATCATTTTCTCGGTTGATGACGATGACACGACGACCTTCTTATCCCACTTTCTTTAAAAAAACAGTACCTATAGATGTAGGGTCAAGATCGAAAAGGCTCGGGACCGAAACTTATTATATTCTTGAAACATCATCCTCCTAATTCTGGACACTTAAAAATAGTAGAGCTTGAATATATCAACTGCAGCTGCTTCAACTTGAGCTCTAATGTGCGTGTGAACTGAGGGACCACACTGGGAATTCACATACAATAAGGCCCACCAAAGCGGAGTGTAGAGGTGTTTAGTACCTACCGATATTAGTTATCTATAATAGAAACAAAATTGTGGTAAGGTTTTTACTTTATATCATATTATACCTTATTTTATACCGTTTATTCATTTTTGAAAACTTATTTAGTACATTTTTAAATATTTCTTAAAAAAAATCCAAAAAAAAAACATTTAGAAATATACCTACCTAAAATGATTTTATTTATTTATATAAATTCAATAAAATTATGAAACCGCAAATGCTGCAAATAAAATTTAAACAACGTAAAATCCCCTTCGAAGTTTTGTGCCGCTTCACTCCTGCATTCACCCCGTTTGTAGGTACTGTAGTCCACAGGGCTATGGTCTGAGGGCTATGTATTAAATACTGTAAATAAATCTCGAATGTAGCTTAAAGGAACTTGCATTGGAGCATTGGCTCCGAGGCTAGACATTCCAACAGTCAATATAGGTATAACAAATACGTTTACCTGGTAAGGAAACGCACCAGAGTCAAACATCACAAATTGTGAGTTGACCATGGTGAGTGTAGCCAGCCAAGGAGGCACTTCCCTCAATTGATGGCCGTTTCACGAACCAAGCCCTAAGACTGACTAAACAACAGTTGCGTACAGTCACAGTCGTCACAACTGGCCACGGGTTTTTACCCTTTTACTGATGACGGCAATATACGTGCCACCATCTAATAGGCGTATTAAATCCAGAAGTTTATTCCATTCTTATACTGGAATCGTTACTAATATGTAGTTGAATGTACATCACTATATTAAAAAAAAAAAACAGTGGTGCCAACCATAATATGCGAAAAAAAATTTGACACTTGGTAAAAAAAAGTTCCCGCTTTTCGTGACTTCAAAAATTAATTTAAGAATATTTCATCAATCCTACAGATAAAAATGTAAGTGACCTTCTTTTTTTACGTAAAAATATAGTATGGAAGACGATAGTATCATTATTTTCAAAAAAAGTCGTCGTAGTTTATTTAGAATCCATTTTTCGATGGTGGCCATATATATATGCCACTATCAATTTGTAACTACCTACATGGTGGCAATATAATGTACACAGCCAGTTGGAGGTAAAGTATTTTTGTCTTATTTTTCGTTTAGATAATCACAATGAGCCGGAATAAACCCATATCAGATGATCTCATTGCCCAGGAGTTGGAAGAAATGTTTGGAATTCCAGATGGTATGATTTCTGAAGATGATTTGGAAGAATCAGTTTCAGAACAAGGTACCCAAGAAGATTTGGTAAGGGTACTAACAGGTGATGATGTTCTACTTAGTTCTACGGCAATATCGTCACCATCCTCATCAACTTGTGTCCGTTTCGACTGCTCGGCCACTATGTCGTAGAAAAAAAAAACTTATGTCAGCATTTCGAAGGAATTTGTAAAAGATGAACAGTGAAAACCGCAAATTCGAAGAGTCAATAATCAGAAAGTTATGTGGGTTTAACCGTGGCCGCGCAGTCCGCATGAATTCAACTGCGCGGCCACCAGTTCTCTTAAACGGAGCGTTGTAAAAGTCTAATTCCTTTTGCTAATCACTGACAGGATTTCGAAGAAAATGTAGATCATAAAAATAATGCCCTACTGTCTGTAGTTCACGACCTACATCACTCCAAAGTTTGGCCGCGCAGTCCGCACAAAGCGAACCGCGCGGCCACCAGTTCTCTTAAACGGAGCGTTGTAAAAGTCTAAGTTTTTTTGCTAATCACTGATAGGATTTCGAAGAAAAAATACATTGTAAAAATATAGCTCTAAAGTTTGGACTTCTCGTTCCACAACACTCACGTAATGGCGAACCGCGCGGCCACGTGTTTCTTAAAGTGGAGCTTAAACGGAGCTTGGTACAGGTGTCTTTCTTTTTGCTAATCACTGATACGATTTCGAAGAATTTGTAAACATCATGAATGAAGTTCTAATGTTTGAAAATCGCGAGTTACAGAACTTATACCCTGTAACTAGAGTTAAAAGAAGGGTGACCATGATTTACGATGCGCTGACGAGATATTCCCATATAAGACGTTTTCATTGTCACGTATATTTCTATACTTTTTATCGTAACATGCAAATAGTTTTAGTCTTTTGGTTTGAAATTGAGTAGAGAAGCTAATTAAAAGGATATAAAGAAAAAAATGTTATTACATTATAAAATAATTAAGTTTTATAAATAAACACTTTAGGAAGATATTATATTTTTGGCATTCCTTTCATTCGCAGACAGGACAGATGTTTCATATAATTTAATAATTTAACTAATATTATAAACGTGAAAGGTTGTAATAATGTGTGTGTGTGTGTGTGTGTGTGTGTTTGTTGCTCTCACGCAACAACTACTGAACGGATTTTTCTGAAACTTTGCAGTAAAATAGCTTACATGTCAGAATAACACATGTGCTATAATTTATATAGATATAGTGTACATTTTTCAAAATATCACGATAAATAAAAAATTAAAATGTAAAGTATGAAAAATCTGTCTTTTGCGAGCTAGCTTTTATTTTACCCTATACTTTTTTTTGAGGCATCCTACTTCCTACTAATATTATAAACTTGAAAGTTTGTAATAATGTGTGTGTGTGTTTGCGCAACTACTACTGAACAGGTTTATAAAAACGTTTAAATACGCGCGGGCGAAGTACTTCGAACGTTGTACATCACGTTAGAAACATCAAAAATAACAGCCCCTATTTAATGGATTTTATTATTATACATATAAACCTTCCTCTTCTATCACTATCTATTAAAAAAACCGCATTAAAATCTATACATAGGGATATAGGGAGGGACAGAAAAAGCGACTTTGTATATTGTGTAGTGATGATATATTTATACTATGATATTGAAATGGAAAAAAGCCTGGATTCACACACTATAAATCTTGGTCACCCTATTTTTTCCTTCGATTATAGGTTTTAAGTTCTGTAGGTCTTGTAGTTCTTAATTATAGGATTTATTTATACTGTCTACATATTCTTCGAAATGGTGTCAGTAATTAGCAAAAAGAATGGGACTTCTACTAAGCTCCGTGTAAGGTCTATTAAAAAAAACTCGTGGCCGCGCGGTTCGCTTTGTGCGGACTGCGCGGCCAAACTTTGGAGTGATGTAGGTCGTGAACTACAGACAGTAGGGCATTATTTTTATGATCTACATTTTCTTCGAAATCCTGTCAGTGATTAGCAAAAGGAATTAGACTTTTACAACGCTCCGTTTAAGAGAACTGGTGGCCGCGCAGTTGAATTCATGCGGACTGCGCGGCCACGGTTAAACCCACATAACTTTCTGATTATTGACTCTTCGAATTTGCGGTTTTCACTGTTCATCTTTTACAAATTCCTTCGAAATGCTGACATAAGTTTTTTTTTTCTACGACGTAGTGGCCGAGCAGTCGAAACGGACACCATCAACTTGTCAAAGTCCTTCACTCCCCAGACCCCAAAGCGCTTCAAGATCTACACCAGCAGCCCCACATCAGAGTCCTTCAGCTTCAAGACTTCAGAGTGCCTCAAGATCTGCACCAATACCTCTACAACGTCAAAGTCCTTCAGTCGCAAGACTACCGAGTGACGCAGAACCAACAGCATCACCACATACGGCAGATAGGATTGATGGAGTGAGTGAATTATCAGATTTTTCGTCTTCAGATTCAGATTCGGACATAGATGAGACTGATTGGAAAAAACAAGAATGGACCCAGAATCCAGATCTCAGCTATTTCGACACTCCGCACATTCACTCTTCAAAACAACTTCCAAACAGGACGAAACCACTGACCTACATTTGTTTATTTTTTAGTGATGATGTACTACAGATCATTGTAGATCAAACTAATTTATACGCTTCGCAAGTAGGTAGGTAACAGGAGTTGGACACCAACCACTATTGAAGAGATCAAGGCTTTTCTTGGCGTTCTCATTCAAATATATGTTTTTCCGAGTATTGCGGACTATTCAAGGTCAAGTGACCCTGTACTGCAAGTGCCAGAAATACAGTGCAACAGGGTCACTTGACCAATAGTCCGCAATACTCGGCAAAACATGAATACCTATTTGAATGAGAACGCCAAGAAAAGCCTTGATCTCTTCAATAGTGGTTGGTGTCCAACTCCTGTTACCTACTTGCGAAGCGTATAAATTAGTTTGATCTACAATGATCTGTAGTACATCATCACTAAAAAATAAACCAAAGTAGGTCAGTGGTTTCGTCCTGTTTGGAAGTTGTTTTGAAGAGTGAATGTGCGGAGTGTCGAAATAGCTGAGATCTGGATTCTGGGTCCATTCTTGTTTTTTCCAATCAGTCTCATCTATGTCCGAATCTGAATCTGAAGACGAAAAATCTGATAATTCACTCACTCCATCAATCCTATCTGCCGTATGTGGTGATGCTGTTGGTTCTGCGTCACTCGGTAGTCTTGCGACTGAAGGACTTTGACGTTGTAGAGGTATTGGTGCAGATCTTGAGGCACTCTGAAGTCTTGAAGCTGAAGGACTCTGATGTAGGGCTGCTGGTGTAGATCTTGAAGCGCTTTGGGGTCTGGGGAGTGAAGGACTTTGACAAGTTGATGAGGATGGTGACGATATTGCCGTAGAACTAAGTAGAACATCATCACCTGTTAGTACCCTTACCAAATCTTCTTGGGTACCTTGTTCTGAATCTGATTCTTCCAAATCATCTTCAGAAATCATACCATCTGGAATTCCAAACATTTCTTCCAACTCCTGGGCAATGAGATCATCAGATTTGGGTTTATTCCGGCTCATTGTGATTATCTAAACGAAAAATAAGACAAAAATACTTAACCTCCAACTGGCAGTGTACATTATATTGCCACCATGTTTTTTTTATAGTAAATGTGAACTTAAAAAAAAAACAAAAATTGGTTTAATTAAAGTTTAATTTTGTTAAACCATACCCCAAATTTTATTTTACTGCTACACTTGGATCCTTCTGCTGGTAAAAGGGTTAATAAACACCTCTATGTCATAGGAGTCACTGACAGCCCACTCTGCAGAGCCTGCATGGAGGAGGATGAAACAGCAGCACATCTGCTTCTAAGCTGCCCGGTAGTCGCCGATTACAGGGCTATGTACTTCGGAAACCCAGGTACCCTCTATGAGATAGTAACACCAAGGCGTTACTGGCCTTTCTTGGGGAGCTGGGGTGGATCGAATGAAACATTTGTCCCACTTGCACGCAAAATACGCGCTTAGTCGTGGAGTTGCGGAAACCAGCCCTATTTACATACATACATACAACAAATACGTTCCAACCATATTTCCTAATTTAAATATTAACTTATTCTTCTACCGGACGCTTCCAAAGTAGGTGTTTAACGTGTCTACAAGAGGTTGCTGCCAGGGAGGTTACAGTACCTACCTAAGCTGGCTCCACTGAAGCTATTAAGCGAGATATTATAGAATTCAAGATTTGGATTCGTAACATGGACCCCCCTATCTAGTAGAAGAAATGTACAGTTAACAATTTGATATTTTACAATCTTACGCGAGTTTCGAATAATAATTATCAGGTGATCCATAGTTTTGTCTAATAAGAGTTGCATTAGAGACTTTTGTCCCAGAATTTGATCACTATCTCAAATTCTGAATTGAGAAGTAAAGATGTAGCAGTGGGTACCAGTATGCCCTACATGATACAGCATCAAACAACAACCTTCCGGCTAGCGGCCAGCAGACATGAACAGCAGTGCGATTGTGGCGGCGCTTAAGTACCCAGAACTGAATGCGGACATGTACAACTAAGGAAGTCGACAGGTTTTTTTGGAATAAGTAAGTGGCAAATGATATGACCGTAGAACCGATAGCCGTTATGGAAAGTGCTTCTAGAGTGGCAAACGTAAACACAGTAAAAATATTTGTGACGTAAATCTGAAAACGTTACAGTTTATTACAAGCTTTTGACCCGCGGCTTTGCGTGAAATGTTTTGTTGTAAGTACCTAGGCACCATGGCAATTTATTGTCGATAGGTAGGCACATAAAAAAAGTATTCTGGGTCCCTCTTCAAGAGCCAATCTATCTCTAAACTCTATATGTACCGAAATTCATGAAAATTGGTTCATACAAATACAGGTTACTTTCGCATTTAATATTATAGCAGGGGAGCCCATGATGCTGAATGTGGATTTACTCGAGCGTCGCGGAAACCTATTTTAGATTTGGTAGATTAGATGATAGGAAAAATAAATGGTCCTATCCATGTTTCCACATTTAGCGGTGGGGGAAGAGAAGAAAATTGTAAAAAAAACAATGACTTGGAAATACTCAAGCATGTCAGATATTGACATTTTTCATGCTCCATCTGATACGAAATATACTACCTACCTACTTACCGATAATATTAATCTGCTGATTTGCGTGGTGGCCATGCGGGAGGGGTGAAAAAAATTGTGAACCATACAGATGCTCCCATGTCTTAGGCGCTGGACACACAGAAAAGACGTAGGACGAGGATGGGGCGCGGACATGTCTCTTCCGCGTCCCTTTCATACAAAATGTAAAGAAGCGTCGCGATCGCGATGCAAAACATATAGATAGGACAGGGCGCGGACACGACGCCTATTTGTTTGAGCCCTATTGTAAAACATACAGAAAGGACGGGGCACGGGCGCGAGCGGACGAGGGGCGGGTGCGGGTGCCGAGACTCGCGCGTCGCTGTCACACACAATTGACCACATCTTCATCTTCGGAACTCTAGCGGCATCCAGCATCACGTCCGTGCCTCGTCTTTTCTATACTTATGTTTTAAAAAGTCGCGACGGCGCCCCGTCTGTGCCCTGTCCGCGCCCGGTCCTTGTCTTGTCTTTTCTGTGTGTCCCGCGACGACTTAGACTGACGATTTGGAAGTGACGCAAGCACGCAGCGAATTCCTGTAAATGTAAAAAAAATCGCCATCTTAAAATAGGTAGGTATCTACTCGAGCGCGTCAGATTAGCATACAGAAGGTTCATCATGATGTCTGCCATAGTGACCAAAATTTGACGATTATTTTGAGGGGTAGGTAAGCAGGTATTGGTAATCTCACAACTTGAAATAATAATGTGGTATTGGTTTTTAAAAAAATATATTTTCGCGGTCTACCCTGGCGCTGTAGGTACTTGGCCATCGTATGAAAACACAATGTATCTCACAACTTTACAAGTAATACACATTATAATAATATTAAATAAGATTATTTAGTGCGATTGCCAAGTCAAACATAAAAGATTGCCCTTTGCGATAAGACCGCCCATTGTACCTACACTTGTTTTTAAAAACGTTTTTCCTGTGATTGATATAAGGTTAATAAAGTATATAATAAATAAATAAAAGATTTTTATTATTGATATGGTCACTATATGATGTTAGTTAGCTTATTATGTACCTACGTAATAACTTAAGACAGAAGGACCCAAATACCCGATAGGACTGAATTAATTAACCGAAGTGGTATTACATGGATCTCACAACGGTATCACATGGATCTCACAACGGTATCACATGGATCTCACAACGGTATCACATGGATCTCACAACGGTATCACATGGATCTCACAACGGTACCACATGGATCTCACAACGGTATCACATGGATCTCACAACGGTATCACGTGGATCTCACAACGGTATCACATGGATCTCACAACGGTATCACATGGATATCACAACGGTATCACATGGATATCACAACGGTATCACATGGATCTCACAACGGTATCACATGGATCTCACAACGGTATCACATGGATCTCAAAACCCAAAGGTTGCCTGGAAGAAAGTGGCCGCCTTTCTGTGACGGACGGAAAGCGTGAAAGCCGCGGCCAGCCACCTCGCCGGCCGCGGTTATGATTACTTTCTTTCATGGCAATTTCGGGCAATTTAGTCTACTATAATACTTCGCGGGGTTTTGGCACAACTTCAGAAGTTACCTTTGAACATAAATACACTCCCGACCCGTGGTACAACTACGATGTCCAACTGGTTGTACTACGGAGAAGTAAATAAAAAAAAAATAACCGCGAAGTGGCCACCCTTCTAACCTAACCTGTCCGAAGTGCCCCAAATCCTTTTACTTCTCCGCCGTACAACCAGTTGGACACATCGCAGTTGTACCACGGGTCGGGAGACCATAAATAGGGGGAAAAAAATGACTTCTATACATTTCTGTACGCATAACTTGACAAAATAGACTGAACAGCAGATTTTTTTTGCAATTTTGGGGTTGTTCCCATAGTCTTTCATGATGATGAGTACAATGACCCTTGAAGAGGTATTGCCACTATTGCGTTTATTCTGTTACACGTTGGATTACAAAGTTATTTATGCAGTTGGTGTTTATCTAGAACTGGACCGAAATTGTAAAATATTTTAGTTTTTCCTTGATTTATGCTGCTTGGTTAGGTACTGAAAATTGAGACAGTTTTATCCACAACGAAGTTATATGTCGTCGGTCGAAAATGGCCTGAACTGCTTCGAGAAAAGGATGGTATGCGGCCGTGTCGCTTTTTTGCTTGACTCGAACCGGTTGATTTTGAAAAATAATCACACCCTGTATTGTTACTATTATTACACAATCCGAAAGTGTACTTAGGATCAAATTCTGGGAAGTAATAAAATAACACAATATGACAAACTAAACGAAAGCGCTAATTTATAAAGTCTACCTAATTATTTTTAAAGTTCTGACTAAACCTATCTAATCAGTAAATTATATTTTTTCAAAAATATCCCTAATGATGCAGTTAAAGACTCGGGTCCGAGTTTGATGAAAACTAAAACTAGATTTTTGCAAAAATTATCAGTTGATATTTTTTATTTTTAAAGATTAAAAAAGTATTTTGTTAAAAATTAGCTCTTTCCTACTTATTTAGTAAAAAAATATGAAAAATGGCTCGCGTGTTGTTTACGTTCACTGAACTCGATTTTTGTGGGGGTTAACGGGCGCCAAGTGGGGGCTGCCCAGCGACCAGCTTGGCATGATAAATACTTACAATCAATTGAATAGACGAGAGCTTAGGTACCAGCGACTTTTCCGCACTAGTGAGTAATCACTTCATTTCGTGCCTAAAAGCAGTGGGGTAGGAGCCAGTAGGTTAGGTAGGTTGTAAAACTTGGGTAGGGGCGACATCACTGGAAGCGAGCTCTCGCTTCAGTGATGTCACCCCCCACCCAATTTTTTATCGTGCCTCTCGCCACCGAGGGATCCTTCGCGTCACTGCATAGGTATAGATTAATATACAGGTAGGTGCATAGGTGGCGAGAGGAGGCGCGGACACGGGGTGAGGTACTGGTGCAGTGACTTGATCATGCTGCGCCCGCCGGTCCGAACACCGTCAGGTTTAGATGGCGGAATGGCGGGAGAGGCCTTTGCGCCCTACCGCCGGCCTCGTCACCACCGAGGCTGGTGCTCGACGACCACAGAGTACTTTTATATATATGGTCGACGACTGGCTCGGGTGGAGGTACGGCTCCCTATCATTCAGGGCGACGCAGGTGCTATCGGGGCATGGATGCTTCGGGAGTTCCTGCATCGCATAGGCGTGCGAGTGCGAGTGCGCAGCTTGGGAGGAGCCGCGTGGTGCCCTCGTTTCGGAAGTGGGAAGTGACCTGTCGCTGCATGCCGGCTGTAGGTAATTCGTTCCATGGTCGGCTGAGCAGCGTCGTGGGACGCGGTGATCTCCTTCTGCGAATATGTCATGTCGCAGAATGAGGCAAGCCCACCACACCACATTCCCAAGCCACTGCAACTTCTGAAAGCCAGAATCAACATTGGCGATCACCAGAAAAACGCCGAGTCAATGAAGCTCAACGAGTCCCAGAGAAATGTTCAACTGTCTTGGCTCCCGCTTAGCGCGAGCGGAGGAGTAGGAAAAAAAAATATAATTTCCACTTCCCTCCTTATTAAGGAGGAGACAGAACAGAGCTAGGCCAAATAGGCACCAATAAGGGACATATACAACTGGGTTAAGCCCAGTTGCCATAGCACCACGGATTATAAATTAAGGCTGACCCCACATTAGGCGTGCGCGTTCCTCGGGCGTGTGAGTAAAGCGGGCGACGCGCGCGCGCCGCGAGCGCGCTGCGTGAGCGTCGCATTTTGCTGCCCTGCGGCGTGTGTGGAGAGTGCACGCGGTGCTCGAGTCGCGTTCTTCCCCTTCGCCCGCTATCCCCAGTAGCAAAGCTAACAGTAGTGTTTCCTCTTCAGAATCCATGTTAGTAATTGTAAAACAGCAACGCAACGACGTGAGCTAACACGGCACTGTCCAAATTGCGACTGACTTGACTGAAGGGGGTTCAACGCTGCACACACGTCACACGGCGGCAACGCGCGACGTTAACGCAGAGCGATCGCGGCGCGCACGCGGCGCCCGCGTCGCTCACACGCCCGAGGAACGCGCGCGCTTAATGTGGGGGACGCCTTACACTAATAATAATGGGTCCTCAATTGAGAGCTACTTTTGATTCCAGTAATAGGTACCTATGGCAAAATCGCTTGAACGCACGGAAATTGGTTCTAGTTTCTACAAGGTCCGTATAGTATCTAGGTACCTATACAACTCCAGATGTAACCTGAATAAGTATTATCTAACATAATATTGCGTTCAGGGGCCTAACCACCAACTCTTAAAGCAGTATTACTTTAATATTACTTCCAGTGGGAAAGAGACGGAGCTATACGTCTTGTATAACTCCGTCTCTTTCCCACTGGAAGTAATATTGAAGTAATACTGCTTTAAGAGTTGGTGGTTTAGGCCCTGTTTGCCAAAGAATACACTCACATAAGATATGATGTGCGGATTGTTCGTATTCAAGGTCAGATGTAGAACATTGACAGAAAGGAGAAGACAAGCTTAAAGGAAAATAATTTAGGTAGGTACTCTTAAAGTTGCCATGACCAGTGAGAAATTGGGCAACACAGCCACCACCCACCATCCACCTCCAGCCATGTCCTATCCAGCCGCTCACGAACGGATGGAAAGAACTGGTAAAGGTGACGGCCTTTGATGGAATTTTCCCACCTACATTGCCATTCGGATAAAAGTTCCACGTCTGGGGGTTTAATTTTGCGTACGCGTTGCTGTAAGAACTGGGTCCATGATCTTTCGAGCGTAGTAGTACCTACATTACAGCAAGTCGCTGCACCTCTAGATCGACTGGGAATACACCTGCCAGTACCGGTAAGGCTTCAGTACTAACCGTCCTATACGCTTTGCATAAATGATAAATGATATTTATTTTGTAAGTAGGTTAAACATAACACTTTTACACGTCAATATTTTTTGGTCATTTGAAGCTAGATGAGGCCGGAATATATTGGAATATCAAAGCCAAATGCTGGCTTTGAAGCAATTTACGTCGTGCCGCCCCTATGGTGGCCCTATCGGCCCAAACAGGAGCCCCTAAGCACATACAACCCAAGTAAGTAGCTCCATAATTTTTTTTAAGGTTTGAAACGAGATACCCCAAGTAGCTTTGGATATTCTCGTCAAGGCGTAGAAGTTCTATTTCGCTTTTTCAGCTACTGTTTTTAAATGATCAATAAATGTAAAGTTTATTTCTAGTACCCACAGTCCATACC
Source organism: Melanchra persicariae (assembly GCA_947386135.1). Taxonomy (NCBI): domain Eukaryota; kingdom Metazoa; phylum Arthropoda; class Insecta; order Lepidoptera; family Noctuidae; genus Melanchra; species Melanchra persicariae. The sequence goes on from OX376643.1 coordinate 3,810,731, forward strand.
CAAAAGGAGTTGATAGGTTTTATGCGGTGCAAAGGTCAGCCGGTTAAGTTTTGGCCCCACTGAGATATTAAACGTAGGCATGTGTCAGCCAAGTTCTCTAGTCCAGCCCGAGTACTTGCCTGAATGAGTAGCAAGCCATCGTCACTTTACTAATTGAAGTGACATTAGTAAAGTAGGTACCTATTTTTTGAGTAGGTATTTGAAAAAAGAAAAGAAAAATGTTTATTTGAGACTCGCACAAGACAAACAAAAATCTTCTATCTATATACTTACACATATTAGGTATTATAGGTACTCTGTTGAAGTGCAATTTTTGTAAATAATGTAAACTGTGAAATTTTTGTAAGTGTTTAATTCGCGTCACTGGTTAGTATTATGTCTCCCGACCCGTGCCGTGGTACAACTGCGATGTGTCCAACTGGTTGTACTACGGAGAAGTAAAGGGATTTGGAGCACCCCGACTCGATTTTTTTTTATTTACAAGCTCCTTCACAGAGCTTTATGTAAGTGTAGCATATTTATGTACTTACCAATATCTAGAGGATATTTATGATTATTTGATTATCTATATAAAGTTTAGCCAGGATGGATGAAATGGCGACAGGTCACTGGAACAACTTGTGACCCACGGATGCCCCTCAAGTTGAAGGGGAAAATCTATAAGTCCGTGATAAGACCTGTCGTACTGTATGGATCAGAATGTTGGGCTATGAAAAAGACGGATGGAAATATGTAGATTGCATGTAGCGGAGATGAGAATGTTGAGATGGATGTGTGGAGTAACGAGTATGGATAAAGTAAGAAATGAGTACATTACGGTAGTTTAGAAGTGGCGCCAGTGACGGAAAAGTTGAAAGGTAACCGCTTGGCCTGGTATGGTCATGTGAAGAGGAGGGATGAAACGCATGTAACTAAAAGGGTTATGAATATAAATGTGGATGGATGGAGAAGAAGAGGAAGGCCAAAGAAAAGATGGATAGATTGTGTGAGGAGCGATATGAAAGAAAAGGGAGTTAGTGATAGTGTGACGGCTGATAGGACAGAATGGAAGAAGAAAACGTGTTGCGCCGACCCCAAGTACCATGGGATAAGGGCAGGAAGATTATGATGATATAAAGTTTAGCCTAAAGCCACGAGTGGATACTATTTTTTTATGGATGGGAAATCATCGAATGACTGCTTTGGCTTCCAGGGCCGCGGTAACTCTTTCGAACAAAATACAATCGGGGTAGGACTGGCTATAGGTACCTACATTCCAATTTTGAAGTGGCATTAGCCAGCCGAGCCCTAGCCTACGCTGCGCCCGGGGGGCCCCGGTTTTGACTTGAGGGGCTTGCAAACCAGGCTGTAGATAGGGTAGATAGCCGGCGCAGTCTAGGTCCCGGCTCTTATCGAACACTTGCTGACGACCTATAATATAAAGTAGCAGAATGATAGTTCACCAAGAAGGCAGAAATTTTCGATTCGCTAGGTCTTGCATTCTACAGTCTCTAAGTTCTTGATCTTTCCTACATTAGACAAAAAAAAAAATGAATGGTCAAAACAAAATCCAACCAAAGAAATTCGAGGTGGAGTGCAAAAGACTGAGCTGGCTTTCACATTCATTCAGTTCTTAACCTTTCCAGGGGACTCTTCTGTGCCCTTCCAGTTCAGTCCAACCCTGGACGCTTTTAATCAAGGCTCAAATACTGCTCAGTATAAAATACATTTTTCAATTTTTCGGATCCTCTTTCAGTTAGTCCGGCATCGATTTCAATAAAAAAAATAAAAGAAGTTGAATGAGCCACCACAAGGAACTTCCGCGGTCCCTGTGTCTACTCGTAGTACATGTTTAATGCCCGGTTTCTGAGGTATATAATACTTTATCTGTCGTTTATCTGTTCGTTAACGCTATGACCAATAGGGAACGTGCAGGAGCCATTGATATATTTATATGTCTATGGCAGGAACGAACTGGTGGCAGCACAGAACTGTCATTGTCAAGTCCGTCTGCCTAGCCTTTTCCCAACTATATTGGGATTTGGGATACAATGTCCTTGTCACGTACATTTTACGTATAAGTTTCGAATATGCACCGCTAGATGGCACCTCCCCCTAAACGGAGCGTGTAGGAACTATAGGTGGCAACAAAGAAAAGAAGCGACAATGTCATGATTTTTTACCCGACTGCGTCAAAAGGAGGGTAATGTTTTTCGAGCGTATGTATGTCCATTTCCTTGGCACTACTTACTTCCCAAACGGCTGGACGGATTTTGACCTATGAGGTGTCGTTGAATTCGTCAGAATTGTGGCAGTGACATAGGCTATATGAATTTCTTCAAAACTCACTAAAATGTAGGAAAAAAGAAGACAAAAACCCGACTGCTAAAAACGACTAAATAGCTCCAAACAAGTCGCTTTTGAAGCAGTCTCATGCAGTTCAATCACAGATCTGAGGCCACAAACTGCATCAACTTTTTAGTCGTTTTTTTTTAAATTAAAAGTTTCGAATAAGTATATGCATAGTCAACGCCGCCGTGCACGTTCCCTGTAGCGTTAACCTACAGATAAACGACCGATAAATTAGGTAAGTACCTACCTCAGAAACCGGGCATTAGCGGAAAATGCGCTAATTTGTTTTTTTTTTTTTTTAGGGATTTTTTGGGATATTAACTGCTTAACCGGACTAAACGCTAATTTGTGTTGTACGTGCTTAGGTCACGATAAGATTTAATAGCTAATTTTGTCGCCCTGCTTCAGTGTTCAGACGGACTCTAATAGGTCCCAACTTGATCATGATTGTCACGCAACGACACATCTCTTGACCCTTGAAGGAGCAGCCGACGCGCGACGGTTCAATTCAATTCAATTCATTTATTGCATCAAATATGGTAGGTACATGAAGTTCTTAAATAAAATATTTAGTTACACACATTTGGCCAATAAATAGCATGCAATAGTAATAATTTCAATTTGTCAATTTTTGTGTCTACTTAACAGTTAGGTAAATATATCTGTGCCTTCTGTGCTTTAATGTAGGTATACAATTTGCAGAGACACTTTAGAAAGAACTCATATTTCGAATAAAACACTTGTAACAACCACTTCCGCAACGCAACACAAAACTTATTGAAGGGTAAATAGTTGACTAATTGACCTAGGCAAAGCATTGTAAATTACGGGAGCCATGTAAACGCAGCTCCGCCGAAAAAATTCTAGCTTTAGAACGGGCATTTCAAAATCTAAATGTGTAGGTTTCCTTTTATTTGTGTTATCTTGCCGTTCAAATAGTTCAAGATTGGCAACCTCACAAACCTGGCAACCTCGTAAATATAAATACATGGGACAGTCAATATATTATGGTGCGACTTCAATATAGGCCTGCACGAGTCAGACCACTGCATTTTGAATATTGCATGAATACATTTTTTTTGGGCGATGAAGATCTTCGCTATTTTGGAAGAGTTTCCCCACACAACTATACCATATCGTATTACTGAGCAGACGTACACCATTATGGCGGTACGCAAAGTTATAATATTTTTAATTATTTTTATAGCAAAAACGAATTGATTTATTTTTTTTGAAATTATTTCGTTGTGATTCTTCCAAGTAAAATGCTCATCAAGTGTTACACCCAGGAACTTTGCATTATTACCTGTTCTATATTATTATTGTTAAGAGCAACATTAAGGCGTAGGTACAGGTTTACTTTTAAATGTTTTGAAGCGAAGCACATTCGTTTTGGAAATATTAATTCAACTGAACCGATTCCCATCCATTTCTATAGGTACGTCTATAACTACTAACAACGACTTATTCCCTATGTTTCATCCCATAGTAAAAGTTGTTCATAATGATGAGTTCAATGGAGGTATTGCCACAGTATAAATATGGACAGTAGTGAAACTAAGCCTAGTTGAGAACATAGTTACCTACGCTCCATTGAAGCAATAGGGTTGTCACTTTTAATGTTTTTGTTATTTTTTTTTTACATTTTTGTTCTGTAGTGATCAATCAATCGAATTTGAATAACTAGCTTACAAACATAATTTAAATAGGTAATCTCATGTCATCTCCATATTTATACGGTGGTATTGCGTTTATTCTGTTACACGTTGTATAACACGTTGTCGTCGCTGACCGGTTCTAGCTTTGGTTTAGGCGAATGATGGACAGACGGTGTAATCTGTCAACTTCTCACCGTGTAAACTTAGGTTGAGTGAGGTGAAGTGAACTGTCATTCCATCTTGTTTGTAGATTGAGAGCTCACTTCATCAAAGTATACTTACACAGTGAGATGTTGACAGAATAGACCGGCTGTTATTCCATCTTGTTTGCATCTTATTCATATTTGGCTTAAGTCAAATACCTACTTCTAAATTAATTACTTAGCTACAATTACAAAACATGATAAACTAACGCCCGTTTTCGGAGTAAAAAAAATACATTGGGTAGGTAGGTACATAGTGGCAAATTTTGACAGATTTTTAATTTTAATTCTTTGCCAACTGACTAAAAAAGCGGGTGTTGTTAGTCCATATTGTATAACTTTACAGTAGGTTTGTGTTATTTTTAAGCAATAACTTTGTCATGTTTTACAGTCACATAAGTTCAGGGCTGTGTCAGTCAACAGCTCACTAACTCCTTGACTTAGTTTAGGAGTTAGTGAATTTCATAATTCTATGTGATACCGTACAACCTCTAAACGAAGATTAATAAAATTTGTTATTAGAAATTGTTGTACCTACTCACCTACTTTGATGGAAATAAAATATTTATTATTTATTTATTATTATTAAAGGTACTTATCAGATAAAATATTTATAGGTACTTAGGTACTTATATGGTCCATACCTACTATAAGACTTAGGTATAGTATGGAGTTACGGACCATATAAATAAGTATATATTGTACGAGAAAATACTAAGAGGCTTTGATAACATAAAATATGAGTACCTAATCAAAGCGTCTTAGTATTTTCTCGTGTCCTAGCCGCGAGCGCGACGCGGCGTCGTGTTGTGCTCGCAAATAAAAAGAAGGCACGCGGGTCCAGACTCCAGACGGGTTCGGCGTCGGGCGCGTCGGTCGGCGGCGCGCGGGGGCGGCGTCCTCGTTCTGCGGGGTCGCCGCACAGCGCCGCGGCGCCACCGTCGCTTGTCACCTGCGACGGCCGACGGCGCTCGGTGCCGTTCTGCCGTTACTACAAGTCTACAACTCTTGCGCCGACGCGACGCTCAACAAATTCCTCTGTCTAAGTACCTAGATCGGCATACTCGTGCGCCGCTAAAACCCAGTGAACCATACTAAAGTGCTTGTTCTGTTGGATCGCAATAGCACGGTAAGTGTTTCAATGTTTTTCACAATAAAGTCGAGTTTCGTCTGCACGCGCACGCGGCTTCTGACAGATAACCGATGTTTTTGTTTATGTTTTGTGTTGTTGAATTATTTACTTAGGTATTTTTAAATACAGTTTATGACGTTCTTCTATCAATGTCAATGTTTTTGAATGGAATTTAGGTTTCTAACTAAATAGAATGCGAACTGCAACTTCTTATTTTTAAATGAATTAGTAGCTTGATAATTAGCCGAAATAATAAATAATGCTGCGAATGAAATCTTGTTAAATGTTTATATTATTGTCGTTATTTTTTCTTGAGTTTAAACTTTGAGTCGCTATCGAGTAGGCTCGATTGTCCGGCCGTGCATGCTTCATAATGTTATTGTTTATACGAGATCGGACCTTAAGTGAAGGTGTTAGGTGTTATATTACCGCGTGCGTGGGTGTAGCCTTGGGGGAAAGGGACGTCGCGTCGCCGCCGCCGCGCCGCCATTCAGGTAGGCAGGCTATCGTCGCGGCAAAGAATATTCTTACCAGAACGTACACAACTTTACACAAATGTAGGGTAGGTACCCATTCTGGACTTTTTAATTTTTGTCTGGAAAATCAACGATGTATCAAAAGTAAACGCATGTCTATTATCAGTCAATCAGAACACTTGACGATCTGATTGGTTAGTAATAGTCACGCGGTTAACAATTTGTTTTCAAATAATTATATATATTTTTTAGTGCAATTTAGTAAATGATCTGCAAACTTAGGTAACTAGAATAAGAATAGAATAGACTAAGCAGTTCTTAAAAACAAAACTTTATCCTACCCTATAGGTATCGACAAATAATGCTAGAGAAGTCGGAAACAGTTTACTTGATGAACTAAAATCTCAGTGCCATCACGACACGTGTTATTCCAAATAATATGGTAAGCAGGACCACTACAGCAGAAAATATAGGAGCATTAAATTAGGTATTGTGTAATGTTAGATAGTGTTCAGGTTACATCTATACGAGTATTTGGCTACACGGATCGTGCAGAAAGTAGAATACATTTCCTTGACCCAGTAATAATAATGTCAATACGTGGTGCTTAGCAACTGGGCTTACAACAGTTGTAATTGTTTTCTTTGCTGCCTACTGGCCTAACTTCTGTCTCTCGTTTGATATGGAGGGCAGAATAAATTATGTTTGTTGCTGCTCCTCTGTTATCAGAAATCCTGCAGTGAAATTGATCAGTTTCGTTGTTAGATCAAGTTAGTCGAATGATTCCACAGGAACCGTTTCTCCAAGACACGTCAAGCTTCATTGACTCGACGGTTTTCTGGTGGTCGCCACTTATGATTATGGCTTGAATGGGGTTACAGAGGTAAAATTGGAATTGAAAAAAAAGGGGGAATAGCGTGGCGGGCTTGTCCCGAAAAGAATTCTGATAATATGATCAGAAACACACTAGCTAGCTTAGTAGCTAGTGTATTACTCAACATAAATATAAACTTTTTTCACTAAAAAGTTATCTTTTACTTAAATAGCATGTAGGTAAGTAATCGAGTTATAATAATGTAATAAGTAATTCCCACGGTTATATTTTATAAGATTCATGAAAGAATATAGGTACTAGACTTTGCCAGCAGCCGCCTTTGCATACTTGTAATACGAAAATGATTCCACAGCAACGTAGGTACCACTGGGATAAAAAGTAGAAGTGCCAATTCACGCTATGCAATGAATGCAACCATAAAAACATTCGAGTTTCACATTTTATGAAAGTAGTGGGAAGAAATGTAGGACAATAATGATGTAGATGTATTTTACAATGATGTAAGTTTATTAGTAATATTGTACAGTTCAGTACAGTACAAATTTATTGTAAATAAACCAAAATAATACCACATGTTTTTTATCTAATTGACAGTTTAAAAAAAATAAAAATAACAGATTATTTTGAGTACTCATAACAAAAGTTAATAATAATATTTTAGATTTTATTATTCATTTATAAATTTGTTTGTAACTATAACTACGTCATAATTACTTTTTTTTTAATATTTATTTAAACGTCATAATTACTTAATATAGGTATTGTCACATTACTCATTCATTAGATATGATTATCAGGAAAAGAAAAGCTGTTTTCATATTTAATTTAATTTTTATAACAAATTAAACATCTCTAAGATCACAGCACCGTGTAGGCAGAACTTAAAAACCAACTCGTCTCCTCTGTCCAATTGATTGGTCTTTGTTCAAAACAGTGACCGAGAAGTACGAGCGCTACCCGGGTAGGCTCTATAATTTTAATTAAACTCAAGACTTAATTAACTATTGTGAGACGTTAAGTCCTTAATCGAATTTATGCTGTTTGTATTATTTTTCATTTGACAGTCATCAGATTGGTTTTGAGTGGAATTTACACTTGGTTTTCGTTTTCTCAGAACCAAGGTGACTAATATAATGTCAGTCTGTGGGTGACCACTGACAATTATTTTTTTTTCAACAGGTAAATGTGTGATGTGAATAACACATTACTTACCTTGTTTTTCCTCGTTTCTATTTTTGTTTTAGTTTTTTTAATTAGGAACCTACCGACTTAATAACCTGCCTAACATAGCAATAGGTATGTGTCATCATCATCATCCATAACCTGACTTAACGCACTGCTGAGCATAGGCCTCTCTTTTCCATCACCAATCCCCACTCTCTGCTCCTGTACCATACATTAACTATAACTAATAATTTTTAAATTTTGCATTTAAAAATTATTAGTTATAGTTAATGTATGATAGTGGTGGTGAGCAAGTTTGTTACGCTTTCGCTGTTGCCATAGAAAACACTATCTCCGCTCGCAGCTCTCATGTTAAACACGACGATGTGCTCACGATGTCCTCTCCGATCACCAGCGCGCGCATCGCGGAAAATCCACGCTACAGAAAAAAATATTTGCAGTTGATCTACTGTTGTCTTTGTGTTTCACGATTTTAACAGTAGGTAGGTATCGAGAAAATATAAACAGTCTGTTTATAATTTACGTCAGCCAAAATTCGTATTTAATCGATTAGGTACGAAGTATTATGGTAGAGAACTGAAACTATGGACCCTGGGGACGTTTATAGGCTGTTTTTTTGCGAAAATCTAAATAGGCTGCCTCGTGAATCGTCAGACAAGCGGCCGCAACCGCTACATACTGCTCTACTATCAAGCATGCCTTTGCGTCCTGAGTTCGATTCCTGTCATTGGTAGTGCTATTTTCTTCTTTTCTATATTGTAAACAGGAGTCAAGGGTTAAGCTGAAAACCAGCGCTTAGCAACCCACTAGGGGACCTAAGCATAATGCTGACGCTTGAACCTTTTACTTCCTCCGGTATTATAGTTTTGTGTATAGTTCCAATACTACTAGCTGTAATACTGGAGACAAACGTTTATTCTATTCTATTCCTATTGGGTTTAGGTACCTAGATATTCATTTGAGTTTTCTCAACAGGCTTCGCCCCTATGTGTAGGATTTAAATATAATGTGTGAAATGTGGGTGGAGCATAGGTTCACGTCTGACGAATCCTTACGTTTTGTTTAGGTACCTATGTAATGTACCTAAATAATCGTATTTATTTTATAAGCACACAAGACGGACTGCCTTATAGTGGCTGCTGTGCCTGTGATCTGCCTCAGTCCAAATATAAATCGAAAAACTATGTTGCGTCGCTTTTAGAACCTTAAATCTACTTACATGACTCTTAGCCGCAGTGGTCAATCTTCAAGTTAAGCAACGCTTGATGTGCTCGATCTATGGATGGATGACCAATGAGTTGACCGTCCATTGCTTTATAGTTTAAACCCTGCAGACAGAAATAGAGGCCCCGCGTAGTGGGGCTTCGTCAATTTTCCTTGGTCACGATGTTTAGGTATTTAGGCGACTTTAGATTCGATAAATTATGTCAAATGATCGTTAGATCTCTGAAATCTTATAGAAAACGAAAATTACAACTTTTAATTAAGTTTAAGTGTATGGTGTGTTGGTACTGTAGCGTACCTAATATGAAATGAAATTATATCTCATGGAAGTAAATGACCTATTAAAAATAGGTACTAAGGTAAGTACTTATACCAAACATTACACACCCCTATAAACTTACAGCTGCAAGCAGATACTACAGAAAATGTGTTTGTTTGTAAAGCTTTCACGCTGAACAAATTTTGATGAAATTTGGTACCTACTTACAGATATAGATAGGACCCTAGCGGTTATAGGCTATTTGGCCTAAGTGAACTGTCACACTGAAAAATAGAAGCACTTTCTACCCCATCGCTTTTAGACTCGCAACTAAGTGTACCTACTTTGCACTCGTGCGGAAAAGTGTGCACCAACCACCGCCTATTATTTTTTTGTATTTATGTATATAATTAGGCTGGTCGTCAGATTGCCCCGACTTTCGCCGGGCAGCCCAGGAGAGAATCAAGCGAGGCTCTCGCAAAAAAATTCTGAGGGCTATTTCTTTGCAGTCTCTCGGTTCGGTGGCGGCCGGACGATGACATCCTCTTATTCCTAGTCTGGTTGGTACCTTAGGTGCAGATGAGAACCAAATGACTGCACCAGCAAATTGTGTCACCGAAGGTAGCTGATTACAAAAAAAAAAAAATCCTACAGTAAATTCTACCTACCAATAATATAATTATTATTATATATTTGCCATTGAGGCTCTGAAGAAGCAACTTTCGTGAATGTACAATAAGCTCATCTAGGAAGTTTCTACAAGAACTTACTTGGTGTAACTGAGGTTCAGTTTCAAAGTTTCAGCTTTCGCGTTGCAAGGTACACCGTTAGGTAGGTAGCTGGCATATTAGTTCTGAACGTTCTCCATAGATGGCAGTGCTAGTACCGTTTTATGTGGTCGTAATTTTTATTCGTACTTAGACGTTTTTTTTTTCAAAACGTAAGTTCACTAAAATAATTATAATAAAGTTTATTAATGCTTTTGCCTAAGGGTTTAGTGTCTTAAGCCTATTTTATGCCTGTGTTAGAAGACTCCGCTCTTCCATAAGATAGCAATGGGTAATTTCCAACACTTGAGAAATGTATGAAACATTGTTGCACAAATGATTTCGATGCCAAAATACATCAATTACTGACAATTGTCTCTCATAAACATCGGTCAACGTCGAACGCCCTATGTACTTAATTGAAACAAACCATATTGCGTCGTTCCATGACCGTTCCTGGCACTTTTCAGAACATAATAGACACTATTTTAGTTAGCTAGATATACGAACATATAGTCCAAGAGCCCGCGACGATCAGACCTTCGTTATTTTATAAAACCTGAAAGTTTATCTGTGCATAATACGGGTATGAACGATCCCCGACTATTAAGTATGGATCATGGTTGCTTTGAAAAGTAACAGGTAGCAAAGGTGTATTTAAAATTGCTCCTCAAATTCGTTAAAGTAAAAAGTTCAGTTTTTATACAACGTGTAACAGAATAAACGCAATACCTCTTAAGGGGTCATTGTACTCATCAATATGAACAACTTTTACTATAGGACCAAACACGAAATCGCGGAAAAAAAATCAGCTGTTCAGTACATTTTGTCGAGTTACGCGTGCAGAAATGTATGGAGCAGTTGATGTTTTTTTCGCGATTTCAGTGTTGGCCCCATAATAAAAGTTGTGCATAATGATGACCTCAGAGGTATTGCGTTTATTCTGTGTATTGTATGTTTTATTTGGAACAATATTATAAACCATCTCGTCCATTGTCAGACACTTGTTACACCTCCTGTCAGACGCCCTTAAATTATAATATTAATTTTTCGATAAATCCAAAATAGGTACACACAATACAGAATAAACGACAGATGATGCGCAGTGAATGGTTACAAAAGACCGAACGCGCTATTTCACTCGCACCCGTTTGCATACACATAATAATATATACTTACCTCGCTCGTGGCTAAACTATAACAGCCGCACGGGTCGATCTTCAAGGGTAAGCAAAGCTTGCCGAGGTTGGTCTGCAGATGGGTGAGTCACCATCTTAACATACCGAGATTTCTCCGTGCCTCGGAGAGCACGTTAAGCCGTTGGTCCCGGCTATCATTTGGAGATCTTTGGCAGTCGTTACGGATTGTCAGAAGCCAGAAAATCTGACTTCACTCTTATCAAGAAGTACCGTGTTACCAAGTTAATGGGTTGTGGAGGTTTGGTAGGCAGCCGCTCCACGTAAAATACTGGTATTCAGCGGAATCCGGTTTGACTGGGAGTCGACCCCAATATAGTTGGGAAAAGGCTAGGCAGATGATGTTCGCACCTACGGTAGACTTTTAATATGTCTGACAAGATGTAAGAACCATCGAAACTGTTTGATTACTGAGAAAACATATATAGTTCCTCACGTAACATATTATTATATCAAATTCAGGTTTATGAATTATGAATAGTCGCAAAAACTATAATGATTTGATATAAGTAATTATTACATACCTGATAGAGTCCGTAGAGAATCAGTAACCAAAAATTGGTAGCTGATCCCCTTCAAACCATTTAAAATGGTATCGGTCATTTTCCATCACCCAACCATTATTATCTAGTTGGAGTTTTCAGTAGAGTATTGTTCCAAATGGTACAAATATAGATTGCTCGCTGAAACTTCAGAAATAGCTCACTTCTACAAGGTTGAAGTGAGCTAGACTGCTAGCGTCGAAATTTTTAATGTGTTTGCAAGATGTAAGAATCATCGAAACTGTCTCACTGAGGAAACATTTTTTGATAGTTCCTCAAGTAACACATAAAATTCAGGTTTTATACTATAACGTAAGTATAATTTATTATAATTTAAAGGTGTCTGACAGGGGGTTGCAACTGTACCTAAAAAGTGTCTGACAATGGACGAGGTGGTTTATAATATTGTTCCAAATAAAATATATAAAAACTGAGCTTTTTACTTTAACGAATTTGAGGAGCAATTTTAACACCTCTGCTACCTGATAACTTTTAAAGTAACTGTGATACATACTTCATAGTCGGGGATCGTTCATACCCGTATTAGGGTCATACACAGATAAACATTCAGGTTTTATAAAATAACGAAGGTCTGATCGTCGCGGGCTCTTGTTCTATTAATATACGTCACGGGTTTTTTTAAATTGTAGGAAGGTACACATCTACACACAAAACATGTGTTGTGTGTACTCGTAACATAATGAAAAAAAAAAGAAATGGTACGTATTCCAAATCCGGGACTACAAAGTGTCATTCCGGGACAATCCCGGATTTCCCGGGCATCTGGCAAACCCAAGCGTGCTCCATTATCGACTACATCATCGCTTGTCATCAGGTGAGATTGTGGTCATATAGCGACCCTATCAAAACTTATAACAATAAAAAAAGAAAATAATGATTGAAAATCATGAAAACTATCTCTATCTCTGTCACTCAAAGGTTTGCTGGAAGAAAACTTAACTTTGAGTTAAGCTCGCTTTTGAACATGAACTTTTCTTCACTGTTAATAATATAAGTTGCTATAGTGTACAGAACAAAATAATTGTAAGTAAGTATCATAAAACCCAACACACACACAACAGATTTTTTAATAGTCAGATATTTTTAACTTAAGAATAGGTAAATTTGGCGGCGTGACACATTTGCTGTACAAAAGTTGTCAAACCATCATTCTTATTCCTCAGGAAAGTGTCTGCATGACTATTAAAAATTGTTCCTTATTGAAACTGGAATAAACAAGGCTTCGATGGCCTTAGTTTTCACACAAATTTACTAGGGCTATTTATTATTAGGGCTCCAGTGTGCGCGCGCTGCACTGCCTCGCACGCACTGAGCAGCATGTTGATGCTAGGTCAGTCACTCCTACATACTACATGGTTACTTTTACTTATTTATGAACATGAGTTACATACGCTTTTTAAAGGATGTAAGCATAACACTAAGAGAATTATCACTAAAGTACCAAGTTCGTATCAGGTGTGTATTAACACTTTGTCATAATAAACAAGTAAAAACGCTCATTTTTTACTTCAAATAACAACATTTTCAACAGTACTTTACGACCTCAATAATTGTTGTTGCTCGTCTAGAAATATAGCTCGGGGGAACGCGCATAACCTAACTATTATTATTTAACAAGTGCAGTCTGTCTGTCCGTCATGATAATATTTATTGTTTGCAACAATATAATATTAAAAGGTTTGCGTTTATGCTCAGTTAATACGTTTAAGATTATACGTTGCGAGCGCCTGATCCTGGCTTTTACAATAAATAAATTCAGTTTGACGGTAAAATTGTATTATACGTTTTAATAAATACCGATATATAATGACAGGGCTTTGAACGTGCAGATTGCGAGGCAATGCTTTAGAAAAAATATATTTTGATTCTTCGGCGAATGGCGAATTAAACGGTTTAGGAGAAAATAGGTCCTTTGTTTGTTTGTACTAAGCCGTGACTCCTTTTTTAATGTATGGTAAATCATCAAATGACTTCTGTCGCTCTGGGTGGAGCGGGTGGGAGTGTCAGACTCTTACTGACTAAAACCCATCCGTGCTCCTCGCAGCTTTCCAGGGCCGCGGAAACTCTTTCGAACAAAATCCGCAACTCTAAGCCGTGACTCCTTCAGTTCACTATCATCTTAAACTCCGCAACAACCGCGACAAACCCTGTCACGTGTATTATCAATAAACACGAAAATTCATTCGCAAATCTAATTCCCGATCCCAATAACATAATTCCAAGGGTGATTGAGCAGGCACCACGCCTTGAAACCAACATTTTATATGATTTGCAAGTACGGAACCCCGCTGAGCGGATTGCATTGAGCAGTTGAGTTTGAAATAGGCCCTCGGGGTACCACAGGGCGTGCTCTGCGGGCTCCTAATACGTTGTTTAAATATTTTTCATTTTTAACTATTTTGCGTCCCGTGGAGATGTAATGAAATCTAAGTAGTTCAATATAAGAGGGTGCGCGTGATGTGCATTGTAGCATTCTGCAAGTGTTTGACACTCATTGACTTTGATTGACCATTTGAAGTGATGCAGGCCATGGGCACTGCATTATTGATAGTAGGTACATAGATAAGTACATACTCATTGATATGAACATTATTAAGTACCTATGTACTTATCTAATGTCGCCAGCCAAAAATATATGCGGGTAGAAATATAGTCGAACATCAGAGTTTAAAGCTCTAGTGCCAGTTAAACGTAAATAACTTACATTGAATGAAAGAAGTTAAGAACCACAAAAATCCCTATAACTTGCCTAAAAATAGAACAACGGACAAAATCAAAAGAAACAATCGTTCACGAACAGCTCTTGTTCTGCCCACCCTCTACCCGAGCATGTATGTAGCTATTGACCGCGAATCCGTACCGTGTAATTCTATCTCATAAATATTAGCGCAAATAATACATATTCGAGTTGAAATCGCGCCTTGATTGATGTCAAAGCGTTTGCTACGAGCCGTGGTAACTCTGTGCAGTTAACGTTCCCGGCGCTTGCTTTAATCTGTGAGAATATTAGAACTGAGTTTTATAAAATATGAATGCGTCGAAACATTTAAAAAGAGGCTAAATGGTTATGGGTAGTAGTGAAGAAATGTCTACCTACATGAATAGGTTTGTAGGTACTTATTTGTTACAGAATTTGTTCGAAAGAGTCACCGCAAAGATGGGTTTTAGTCAGTAAGAGTAAGAGTAAGACACTTCCTTTCCACTCCGCCCAGAGCGGAAGGAGTTATTTGATGATTTCCCATAAGGTAAGTAAGTACTTATTTAAATGATGTTACAAAGAAATGCTCTTCCTTCGGTTTATTTTTTAAAATTTTAAAACATTTTTTTTCTAGGATTTGTGAAAAAAAAACAAATTAAATTCGTCAACCCGGTTTTTGACTGAAAAAGACAAACTGGCTCATTTATGGGTTGACTTTTCATTCTTCAGATAACGTTTACCTGAGGAATAAAAATATAACGGTTTGATAACTTTTGTACAGAAAATATTACAAATTATCTGCTTACATAACTATTGAAAAAATTTTCCTAAACCAAATATTTCAAAATGTACTAACTTATCATTTGATGAGATGAAGACACTTTTATTGTTATTTTTGTTTCTACAATTTTAACTATAAATATGCTTACATAAAGAGCTTATTTACTGAATGCTTAATTATTCGTTAATTTAATTAAACTTCAAAATGGGTGATCTTTATGTCATTCACTATTGCTAAATGACAGTTTCTCATGTTCGAGTACTTTGAATATGATTTTAGGGGTCAGAAACAGGGAATAGGGGTCAGAAATATAGGAAAATTTGAAAATTCGGGTAACACTGAGAAAACGACTGTATCGTCAGCTAGTTGTTGTTGCAGGCTATGGATGAATGTGGGATAAGTGGACCAATGAAAAGATGGTTTGCTGAATATTTAGAGCATAGAACTATCAGAGTTCGAGTGAGTAGCGTTGAAAGTAATGAGGGCGTTGTAAAATATGGTGTTCCAACCGGATCTGTATATGGGCCAGTTGGTTATATTGTCCATGTAAACAGTATGTGTAATGTCATTAAAAAATGCAAAGTTTACATGTACGCCGACGACACTTGTCTCCTTTTCAGTGGCAAGGACCAAACCGCCATATAAGAAGCAATACAAGACGATTTGGACAGAATAATTAAATGGGCACATGACAATGGTATTATAATAAACATTAACAAAACCAAATGCATGTTAATACATTCCCCATATTCACGTTACGATAGCATCAAGTTGAATGTAAAGGGTCATAGTTATGAATGTTTCCACTATGAAAAATCAAACTGCAAATGTATTAATTTAGAGCAGGTTAAAACATACAGGTACTTAGGACTGACTATTGACACTAAATTTGCGTGGAACACACATATAGATACAGTTTGTAATAAGCTTCGTTCAGTTCTGGGTAAACTCTATACACTAAAGCCTGTAGTCAAGAGAGGACTCTTGTATGCGCTGTACTATGCACTTGCGGACTCGATTGTCAGTTATGGGTTGTGTGGTTATGGACTCACTTTTAAAACATACCTTGATAAAATTAAAATACTACAAATGCGACTTCTTAAACTATTAGTGAGCTATAGAACTAAACTTAGTGTAAACAAGGATTATGAAAAATTATTTAAAATTTGCAATGTATTACCAGTTCACATGAAAGTTAAAATATCCATTATCATGGAACAACATAATGTTAAAACTCATAAACACGCAAGAGTATATAACTACCCAACCCGGCAATCAAAGAAAAAACAACTGCAGGTCCCTAAGGTGAATAATTATTATGGTAAGCGTGCGAGGCGATGGATTACACCTACTATTATTAATGAGTTACCTGAAGGAGTGATACATCTAACCAAAAATAAAAACCACCTTAAAAATATGTTGATGAAACACTACCTGTCTATGTGTCCATAGTTGTATTGTATACTTATGTTGTATTTGTAAGCTGTGGCTGTGTGGGCAACTACTCTGTATCCACGTACGAAGTGGTTGCTTGAACAGCCATCTAGCCTTATGCCTTAGTATAGTTAGCCCTAGTTTAATTGAGCCGTTTTAAATCAAACTTAGATTTTGCTTTATATTCATTATTTTGTATTGTTAGTATGACCTCGTGCGAAATCCACGAGAGCTTACTGCCAACAAACTGCTTTGCAGTTTGGCAGATGTTATTTGAAGATCTAAATTTGTAACGCATTTAATAAAATAAAAAAAAAAAAAAAAAAAAAAAAGTTTATAAAATGTATAGGTACCTATTTAATAGTTTTTGTTCATAAGTTACAAATATGTTCAAAACCATACAGTTTCCAGTGTGGTTTTGAACCAACACCTACGAATATTACTTTCCCACATTACTCAAAAAGTCAAAACTCGCAGGTTCTATGAATTGCTGGTTATGCAGTACCTATACCCAAATCTAGATATTCACGCCTCCGGCTTATTCCATTAAATCTAATGTCAACGTACTTAAACTGTTTCCCATGAGAATATTTTGGTTATTTCGTCTGCGAAATATTTCTATCTCTATAGTTTGAAAAACCATTATTTTGAAGGAATTTGAAATTTCACAATAAATATTGATTAAAGCTCCAAATAATAAAAAAAGCTGAGAAAAATAGGCAAACTCAGTATGTACCTTGAGCTGGCTCTTGAAGTTGTCATCAAGTAGGATGTGGATACAGCAATCACTGTGCCGATAGTCGTAACGGCCAATGGCATGATTACCAAGAGCTTCGACAAACGACTGCGAATCAAAAATATACTTATCCATGTAAACCCGATTAAAACCTGTCAGGCAAGCTAACTTTAAAATTTAATGCCTAAGTTCTTCAGTATGTAGGTACACGTATTGTTTATACAACGTGTAACAGAATAAACGCAATAACTCTTAAGGGGTCATGGCACTCATTATTATGAATAACTTTTACTATGGGGCCAACCCCGAAATCGCGAAAATAAAATCAGCTGTTCAGTACATTTTGTCGAGTTATGCGCACAGTTTTGTTCCCATAGTAACTACATTCATTTCTGTGCAAATAACTCGACAAAATTTAAGTAGGTACTGAACAGCAGATTTTTTTTCGTGATGTCGGGCTTGTCTCATCGTTAAATTGGTTTATAATAATGAGTACAATGAACCATAAGAGGTATTGCGTTTATTCTGTTACACGTTGTAGAACTTGCAAGCTACTATTTATCTTTTATTTTTAAGGAAAATCGCGTGCTGTTTTACCCTTTAATATGCAGCAGGTTACAAACCATAGTCAAAGCAAACCCTATCCTATCCCAGTCTCCGTCACCGACAGTTTCCCCTATAATATTTTATATATATGGTAATTGTAACCAGGTTTCACAGAGCGAGTCTGTGCCCTGAGAGCGGAGATGAGCGGAGAGATGTGGAACTAGAAAAACTTTACAAAGTTGTTGTTCACTCACTTTGTGTCCGCATGCCTCTTCAGCTGTTGAAATTTTTGTAAACTTTCATCAAAATCGAGCTCGAGAGTCTAGTCTAGTCTAGAGATTTTTGAAAAATGATCAGTAGGGCGGTTACGCACTGCATCCGATCCGAATCCGTGAAAATACGGAAATAAAAAACTCGGACCGAATTCGGATATTACTTTACGCACTGCATCCGAATTCGTGAAATACGGATCTAGAGTCGAAAAACTCGGACCTCTGATCCACATCCAAACTATTCATTGAGCATCTTGGGCATATCTAAGGGTGTTACCACGCCAATTGATATATTATGCATAGTGCTGTCGAATTTTCACGTGATCAATTCGTTTTAATATAATTTGGCAGCTCGACAGTCGCATTCGCTCATAATTGGCACTTTATCAAGTCTAGAATCTCTGAAATTTTGTCAAGTTATTACCACTTGAATTTTAAAAACGTGAATTGGCCTTCTTGACTTGTGTCCATTTGCAATCTCCGCTTCAAACACTTTTCCCTTGTTACTAAACTCCTAGCCGCTAAACTCCTCTTCGCTCATCTCCGCTTACTCGCTCCTCGTGTATAGACAGGCAGCCTTATACCCGCGTCGTAGTAAACGCCTGCTCGTCTGTCACCACCATTCGCTGAACATGCTAAAAATGTTCTGAAGTGTGTTCGCAAGCGCTTTGACGACTTTTTTAGTTAAACAACATATTTTTTTTTGCTGTGGTGTTTTTGAGGGGTCGCTTGTGACTTTGTTGTGTGAAACTCGTGATTGACGAGTCTGTGGAACTGATGGTTCAATCGGTTGTTTCAGTTAATTAATTGGTTTTCGTTACAAAGCGTTACGTTCTTGTCGATACTGTTTTATATTTAGGCAATACAGCAGGATCCATAGCAGTTATTTGATTCGGTGGTTTACTTTTTAGATAGCATAGCGTGACGGCTGATAGGTGAAATTGTAGGAAATTGGGAAATGTAGGATTGGTGGGACAAAAAGTAACGTGTTTCGTCGATCACAAGTAACATGGTAAGCGGATGATGGTTGACTTTTTAAATAGTTTGGGCTCAGTAGGTGGTTTTAGCATCAGTGGTTGTTCTTGTACATAATCTAGTAGATAGATTTTCCAGAGGAAAATAAAAAAAAAAGGAAACCGATCGAGAACTCCACTCCTTAACTCTCCGCACAATAACACTTCAATAACTTAAATGATCTGCATATAATAATATCAGCAGCCATATAAAGATCAATTTTCCGTTGATCGGGGCCTGCGTACGCGCCGCGAGCAAGCTTACTCCCTTATTAGGAATTATAAAAATATAATATGCCCCTGTAATTCTTGTTTTTTGTTTCGGTAGCCGATACTCACCACAAATTATTATGTATTAAAAAAGGCGAGGTTCAACTGTTAGCGGATTTGAGAAGTCAGTGTTGAACGGATGTTAGCGAAAAATTATTCAGTAATGACGACGCATCCTATCACTAATTGTAAATCATGGGGATGCATGAAGGAGCCTCCTGATGTAGCGCAATTTGTTCTATCAGGCACTCAACGAACCTCTCTCGGCGTATCTTGGACAGTCTCGTGTAACACCTTATGAGACTGGCCAATCCTTCCCTTACGGTGGTAGGGCTAACGCCCTTCAGGTTCTCGACCACCCTCCCACCGGAATCCGGTGTCAAGAGCCTGCTGTGTTTCGTCGACGCGTAGGAGTACTGGGCACGCTCCCTCCATCATCCATCGCTTTCCATCAAGCTGTATATCGATCGAGGTCAAGGGCTAGCCCATTCACCAATAATATTAAAAAAATATTTACCGGACTTGATGCTATTTACCTACTAGGTATACATTTACCTCTCACCTATTTTGTCACCAATAGTTCGGGCCCTAGACAAAGTGTTATTCTTTCGGCGATAATGTTTGCAAAATTAAAAAATATGGGATTGATCACGTGACGTTTGGTTAGCACATGCCAATCACAGCAATAGATTAGACTAGTTTACAGCAGTCAGAGTCAGTAAAAATGACAGCCTGAAATTTCCTTTTGAGTTTAGATATGTTTATGTTTTCATTTTACAATGATCTAAACTGGTTCATAAATTCATAGATTCATTTATTAATTTTGTGTTAGATAGTCTAGTTCTTACCTTTCCTAGCTCAAACGTTGAAGTGTAATTGATTAAGAAACAAAGTAGGCACCTATACAATGTGTTCCAGAATGAAGCTTTGCAAAATCTGAAATGTAAGCATTGTACTCGTCATTAGAACTTGTACCTACTACAGTACGATCACTGAAATCGCGCATAAAAATCATGAACCGTAATGGTAGACAGTAGAAATTTTCACAGTATTAAATCTTGTACGGAACCCTTCATGCGCGAGTCCAACTCGCACTATACTCGTCATTAGAACTTGTACCTACTACAGTACGATCACTGAAATCGCGCATAAAAATCATGAACCGTAATGGTAGACAGTAGAAATTTTCACAGTTTTAAATCTTGTACGGAACTCTTCATGCGCGAGTCCAACTCGCACTAGGCCGGATTTTATTTTCAGACGAGCATTTAGGGCCAATTTCACCAATGAAACTGAACGCGATCACTACATCTAAACTGCGTTCAAGAGCTGTCAGTGTAAATATTCCATAGAAAAATAATGACACTGACAGCTCATATACGTGGTTTATTCGCTGATCGCGTTCAGTTTCATTGGTGAAATTGGCCCTTAGTCCGTTATACGTTGTATAGGTAGGAGGTACTCGTAAATCCAACCTTTCGCACTCATCTTAAGAGCAGGATACATATCAGAGAGCCAATTCCAATAATTCTTAAGCAACGGTCACAGTCGCAAGCTGTCAAAAAAGCCTCCTCTATTTCCATAAATTTTTGACAGACTGTGATTGAGATGGGAATGCGAACGTTGCTCGAAAATTAATAGAATTGAATTGGCCCTCAGATTTAAACAAATCCGCTCCGCTTTCAATGAGACACTGGGTAGTACAGAGGCGTGAGCGTCATTACTTTGTTCTACTGTAATTACTTTTTTGAATTATTAATCCAATATTTAAAATCTTCCCAGGAGAGTTTTTGGCGTGCCATTCTGGGTTCGGTATTTTGAACATAGGTTGTTTTCCCACACCAATCTTTTATTTTTCGCTATTGGTAGCTAAACCACCGATTTTTGAATTAAGCATAATATGAAGTTGGGTATTTGTCAAGCTCTACCTTGGATTGAAATGAAAGACTAAAATTTTGGCAGTAAAGTAGGGTTCGACACGATCTTCTCCTTTGTTTCGTTGGCACGACATGATTATACACTCTTAGATTTGCGTAGGTAGCCCAAAACATTGTCACTTTCATGTCATAGTTGGTGGCAGCCCATAGGTCACTTTGGTTGGAGGTATATCTTGTTTTGACACGTTCTACAAATAATACAGTCAGAAACCAGCCCAAAGTCAGATAAATTTTAAGCTAAGCTTAAGAAATGTCACTGAGAAGTAGTCTCTGTCGTTTTGTCACGTTCAAGTGACAATCAACCTTCACGTAATAAACAATGAGGATGTTTCCTGTCTAATAGTAGTTTATTAAAACAAGAGTGGGTTTATTGTGGGTTGATAATAGTATCACACGAGTGTTTTAATACCTAATTATATGCCGTTGCATACACTACTTTATCTTCACTAATACAGTTGAAATAAAACAAAAGTGGAAAAATTGTTTATTCCAAACCCACAGCCACGGAAAAAATATGTCATTGCGTATGACTGCGCATCCATAGACAATGTTACTATTTTTCTACATTAAGTCAATGAGCCCATAAACGCGCCAAAAATTAATAAGTAAAAGTGTGCTATAAAAATTAAAAAGTTATTTTGTGATACAATTGTTTGAAAACCGAAGAAAAATATTAAACTGTAGGTAATGGTTTTTTTTTTTACTATTCACGAAAGAAAAGTACCTACGTGTTTTTACAATAATTTTATTCACATTTGGAACATTACCTACGTTGTGAGTGTAGATAAAAACATTTTGTTTCAGTCAGTCAGTTATTTATTTATTTATTCATTAATATGGCACTCCAAAGAATCGTTCGCACAAACATTTACAATGACAAGAAATTAATTTCATAGAATATTACAATGAACTCTTCACTTAGGTGCGCCGAACTAATTCACCCAATTAATTTCCCTATCCTTAAAAAGTTACACAGTTAACACAGTTCGCATGCACTTAAAGTTACATTTGTTCAAAAATTAAAAATGTCATAGCTCACTTGCAAATCACTACAAACACCAGCACAAAAACCACGCATCAAGAAATCAGAAACAAAGACAACATTAAAAATAAAAACGACCACTTCGTTCCTGATAATAGGCACTTACGTGTAGGCTAACCCTATACCTTCTCCTGCCGCGAAAACATATACACGTACCTACGCTTGAAACCTAGAATTTAAAAGAAAAAATTGCTCCTATTACATTTTCTATTCAAAACTAGCCAACCGTCACTGGTGAAATGACAGGTTGTCGTTTATAGCGAAATATTAATAAACACACGTTGTATTGTATGACAATTTGTCTAAGTAGAGTGTCAGCATGAATGGTGTGTAATAGAGCGCTTGCGGCTTTATATCGAGTTAACAATCATAGGAATGAAAGTAATTGTTTGATCGCTTTATGGTTTTAGTAAACTTAGGACTTAAGCTGCGTTTCCACCAGAGATTGCGAGGATGCTTAGCGAGAGATGAGTTTGTTAAGAACCAATCAAACGTATCTCGCACATCTCTCTTGGAAACGAAACCTTAGGCAGAAGTATAGAAAAAAAGGGAAGAGTATTTTGGCGTCAAGCAGCGCCTTGCGGAATATCCCTTAGTTTGTGATAGCTTGATGTTTTTTGCAAACTTAGGTAGCAGGTTATAGTAGACACAGATCTTTCTGAGGAAATTTTTTAGAAGAAGTCTTCACCGCCAAGCAGCGTTCCTTGCGGAATCCCGCCTTGTTTTATAATAGTTCTTAAAACCTTGTTTTCCACAACAGTCTGTTTCAATACTAAGTACTACAATTACTGAGTTCAATGGATACAATAACTTTATCGTTAACGTTTCTTGTTACTCAGTAACTGAAGGTGAATTTGATCGCTTGCCACTGTCGCTACTGACACCGTTTCCGTAGTTACAACCGTTGTTTTTGCTTTATTATAATTATCTTGTCGTTCGCTGTTTATAGTTATTATTTTACTCAAACAATCTTTAATGGGGCAAAGTCTGTTAGCAAATTTGTAACTATGCTCGCTTCTTCTTCTAATTTACGCCCTTTGCGCTTGTTCCTTCAAAGCTTCAACCTGGTAGTAATTAAGTCAAGAGGTAATATGTTACTTCTAGGCAAGCGTCCTCCATCGATAACCATCACCGTTTACCATCAGGTGAGCAGCGATCAAACGCGCGTCTAACAATATTCCAGTTGCATCCCTAATTTACGCCTTCGCGTTAAATAACAGATAAAGGACCAAAGTTTTACATTACTTAGCTGAATTAAGGCTCAAAACATAGTCAAAGACTACTAAAGAGTTATCTTCCAAAATTGAAGAGGCAAGTTACTGTCTACAATAGGATAATAATATGTAATAAATTGTATTCCAGTGTGTGTCTGCTCAGTCAGTGAGTAATAAATAAGTACAGTAGTAGCAGGACGCAGGTCCTCACCATACAATTTAAATGATTCAAATTATACTAAGTACTGATAAATGAAGTCTTCAAAATATGATTCTGAAATCGTTTCTTGCTTTCGCCATGGGTAATCGGGAAAATTGCTAACTGTCTTACTGGCTATTATATCATTATATTGTGGCAAAGGGACTTGCGTTGCGGACAGTAGCTGAGTATTCTTATTTTGTTTATGCACTGCGACCGAATGGAGCTGAAACATGGATATATTTTTTCTGGAATGCGGTCACATGACACCTTAATTTAGTAGTTGGTACTGAAAAAACGACCTACTTGTTGCTGCTCCTCCAATTGTCTCTTCATTTCCATGTATCTATCCAATCAAGCAACACTGCCGGTGCTGTTATCAAAAAAAGTCTAGAAACAAAACGTTTCGCCAGCAACGATACTTCAAACCTATAGCTAAGTAAATTTAATGGAAGCCACGAATCAAAAGCACTAAAACCAGCTCACTATCCTGACCTAAGAGGCAAAAAAACTGAACGAAACGCTCGTCTATCCGCGGATCGTGAGAAAGTCATAATAAACATATCAATTTTAAGATCGATCCGCTTTCTCGTGATGGCTAACTGTTTATTAGTACCCTATATAGGGTCAGTAAGTATAGCGAAGGTTTGCAGTAGCCATATTTATTGAAATTACTTACAATTTCATTGTGGAGTGTAATAATGGCCTGCAAGTCGGTAGCTTCGCTTGCCATAATATTAGGCTGCATTTTGTTAGTAACCACTCGAATTAGATGGTATATATATGTTAACGATTTGGTGAGGCAGGCTCCTTCGGAGCGGCGAGGTCGTCGCATCGTGCAGATAGCCTAATGTTGTTCTTCCTCTTTCTTTTGGTACTTATCTAGTCGCCAAGATTAAAAACTAGTTTTATCTGCTGAAAACACTTTCATGATATTTTTTGTTATTGGAAGAGATTCCGTTTCGTCGAATCATTCTTAGTGTATAGTAAGCTGGTATCTACTCGCATCTAAAGCTACAACTTCTTCCTTCTAAACGAAAATCACTGAGTTCTACTTGAAATGAAGTTTTTGGAGTTATTTTCTTCATCACCCTCCTCCTACCCTTATCCCAATAAACGGTAGTCCCATAAGTGTTCTTCATCAACACATCCGTCTTTCTTAGCATTAATTCTTGCACAGTCATCGAGACTTTCAAGACACTCCATTTGTCCCAATCAGTGAAATTATTCATCACAAACGGAACATAAAACCTCATATTAGCATCAGAAACAATAAAGCAATCCCATGCAGCCTTGTACAATAAACTGTGTGACTAAGTTACGATACAAAGTCGCTAGTTATTCAAAGTTTGCCCGCTATTCAAGCTAATACTTATTCTTATTTGTCTAGCTCGTTGAAAGCCAGGCATACCGGCAGTAGCCCGACAATTAATCATTTAGATAACCCACCAATGAAGGAAGGAAGTATGCAACATTTATATTTTGTATGACAAAATACCTAGCGGTTTGATCCGGACATAAAAACTCAAACAGTCCGCGTTATAGAGCTGTGCGATTCTGGTATGCGATATCGATGGTTTCTTCGCTATTATGTCACAGGAGACAAGACAACAACATCTATGTGGTTTGTCGACGTCACTTTGTGCATGAAAAAGTTCACAGTACAGTATATAAGAAACACATTATATATTTCAAACCGTCAAACGCGTTATTGAGTGGCATTGACATTGAAACAAGATTGAACTCATATTAACTAAGGTCACATTGATCTGCAGTTTTATTTAACGCGTCCGATTCAATCTGTGTTCCCTCCCTGACAAATTCGTTCGTCGCTATCGATATCGATGCACCGTGCGTCGCAGGCCACAGCACTACCGTTTCACATTTGAGCCTTTCGCGTAGTCGCTTATCGGGCACGTTTTACATTTTTATTGCAAGCGGATACGGGCCGCGCTGTGTCGGCGTTATTATTTCTCCCTACAATTATTGCTTAGAAGTCCGGCCTGTGGCGGGCCGGCGGGCGTCGTGCGGGCGTCGTGCGATTGTCGCGCGAATGTTTCTACGCTATTTTTTACATGATACACGCGACTGATATATGTGGTTGTTTATCTATTAAACAAAGGTTGGCCACGATTTTAGTTGCGATAAGTTTTGTGCACGCGGTTTCCTTTACGGTTTCAGGTTATTTTTGGATTTTACAAAATATCATATCATCAGTCCCAGAATACGTTTTCTGATGTCGAAAATCTTCGTACGTATTCGGATCTTGACGTTTGGAACTCGGATTATTAGCCGTATGCCAAGCATGGAACGCTCCATGGCTCTCTGAATATGCATGTCACCGGATAATTGAAAACTCCGTAAGATTATAAAATATCATGAGAGATTGTAAACTCTTGATAAATTGTCAATCAACTGAAATTTTGATGCGTAAAAAGTATCCCAAATGGGATACTTTTTACGCATCAAAATTTGATAGTCTATAATCTCTCAAAGTCATTCTGAGAAATTGTGAACCGACATAAACTGACGACATATTAGCGACCAATCAGTGTACGCTATTACAATTTATCGGATTTTTTTGCCTAGCCAAGTAGTGGAACATAAGGCGGATGGGTTCGTAGCAAATGGTATGAGGGGAGCTACAGAGAACTTAGCTCCCGTCATGCCAATTATGTTTGGCTCCTGTAAATCCGGCAGACAGAAACAGGCGCCCCACGTGGCGGGGCTCCGTCGTCGATGTTAGAATGTTGAAAAAATTACCTAGATGTATACTTAACGCTTCGTTACTTGCTTTTCCAAAATTTCTCGGAATGACTTCGAGATATTAAAGACTGACAAATTTTGATGAGTAAAAAAGTATTCCAAAGAGTTTACAATCTCTCAAGATATTTTACAATCTAACGGTGTTTAATATTTTTCGGTGACTTGCATCATCGTTATCAATCCAACACTTCTAGGACGTCACAAATTCATCTCAATTCACATCTGTTATAAATAGATGTTTATTTCGAATAATTCAATTTAATTCCAGTGTTAGCAAAAATCACGAGGTTAAATTCAGTTGTCTATTATCTACACTAATCAACACTAATATTATAAAGAGTATTAAATAAAGAGGAAAGATTTGTGTGTTTGAAATGAATAGGATGCAAAACTACGGGACTGATTTAAAAAAAAAATTCACCCTTAAACATTATACCTGATGGACATAGGCTATAGAATATTTTAAAAAAAGTTAGAGATCCGTATGAAAACTTCAATACATTATTGAAGTTTTCATACGGATCTATAACTTTTCACCCAAGGTGTGAAAAGAATACCAAAAAATATCGTTTTATTACGTACACTGCGAAAACTATTGACAATAGAGCAAAGTGATGTACTACAGTTTTACAGAGGACATCAATATCTACAAAAAAACCGCAATACCATATATCTAACTATTATGGTTAAGTCACCATGACTACTTTTTGTTCAATATGTTCAATCAACCCCGGGTGCAATGCAAAAACGGTGATTTTGGTATCATGATATTAATCCTTATCCATTTAAATACTTTGATAATTAAGATTGGCTGTCCGCTTAAATTATTCGAATCGGACCTTTAAGAAAAAGAAAATGGAAAGAAAAATGTCGCAGATTGAGCGAACTGGGGAGAATCTTATCATATGCTTGGTCCGATGAAGTTGAAACACGGCATTTAAATGATTTCGATAAATAAATAACAATAACAAATGTTTGGATTTGGGGTGAAGGAGGGGTAAAGTTTTTAGGGGAGGACATTGTTGCTTGCTTCAATTAACGTCGGAAAGCTATGAACAAACTAAAAGTGGGATAATTGAAACAATTGCAACATTTTTTGCGTAATCAACCCCTGACAGGCTTCAGCCTTCGGCCTGACACCTTTCAAGGTGTGGACAGTTGCGCTGATCCTGGGCACGAGACAAGTGTAGCTCTGTCAACGGCAGCGTGGCGAAAGCCATTGTCAATACTTATGTCAAAAATGTGTGGGGTTGACAGATGCTATCGAAATGTCACGTGAGCTAATTTCTACATTTTGGCATTTCGACAGTCTCATTCGCTATTTGGGCCTTCTGAGACCACAGAATAAGCACAAATGACTAGGTAATTAATAAAAATCGTTGTGCTTAATTTTCCAAAACTAACCTTTAAAAGGGGGTAGAGGGGGCGTTGAAGTTTGTAGAGTGCCTACTAAATCCGCGCGGACGAAGTCGCGGGCGAAGTGCTAGTTTCTATGGTTGTCTAAAAATAAAAGTCCCGTACAACGGACACTTTGGCAGCAGGATACAACAAAGAGATTTATTTCATGTCTCTTTCATACTTACTAGTAAAGTAATGTATCCTGCTGTCAAAACGGGCTTTTTTGACAACTTTATTAAAACCATTCCTTAGGTACATTGTTTGTAAGGAGTCTTAAAAAAATATCTATTCTTCATAAGTGGTTAAATACTTGATCGGCTTACATAATAATTTTAATTTTCCCATCTTGTACTATTATGTTTTCCTTTATACACGAGTACGGTCCGTGGAATGTGGTAGAACGGGGTGCAATTCCTTCGACAGCACACATGTAGTTAACAACATGTTTCTATATGGCCCCATTGAATGAACACACTTTACAATTATTATAAATATCTCTTAAGTTCTGGTTCTTACACAGTGAGGCAGTAGTCAAATGAACTCAAATTTGATCGGAAATATTATTCTATCAATTAGTTAAAGTAGATAGTTGGTTTTCTTTTTCTTTCAGGTACAAAATAAGAGCACAAATTATAACCAAAAGCCTTCAAAGCTTATTTTGAAAAATGCAATGCTAAACTTTTTTTTAAGTTTTTTGATTACATCCAAGAAAGCAATTCTCAAATTAATTTACAGAGCTTACTGAAATCCGTCCAGATGCATTAAGTATATAGTAAGAGTTCTGTAGCCCAAGTGGAACGATTCCCCATTTTACTTATATCATTACAGCACCCTAGACGTAGTTATGGAAAGTTACCAGATTAGATTTCCAGTTGATTGGTGAACGTGCACTGTGGTGCTCAACGAACGTTGCCTGCCAAACATTGTACAATCGATAGCAGCCTACTAATTAAACATTGTTCAGTTCAAATTGGAAGCCTGCTTGCAAGTGCACCTGTGTGCGTACGGCCTAGCTTGATTTACACCTATCATTTGTATTTCATAAATGTATTGGGGTCTGTCCAGGGATGAAACGGATATCTTTGGGAGGAATCTAAGGGCGTGCCTGCGGATTCCCAAAAAAGCGTCTGGCTGACTCCGAATCGTTACCTATACACCTGCAGTGTTGTTCTGTGAATATCTCATCATAAAAACATAGGTGAAGTAAGCTTGAAATTAGCTGTCAAGCCATAGCTTCGAATGATAGTTCACTTCACCAAAGTTTTCCACAGTGATATTTTTGTAGAATAGGTGGCTGTTTTATATTTTTTCTTATATCAATATCCTCGTTTCCAGTATCATTCATTATCAAATGTGGATTTACGTAGTCTAGGTGGCATCAAATAAAGCCTTAATACAGCTGGGTATGAACGAAACCAACGTTAATTTAAGTGAAGAACTAAAATTTAGGATAGAATATAGATTGTTCAGAATCAAAGGTCAAAATCAGGAACGATTTAAAATAATAAAACAATGTGAAAACAATTGGAAAACCGTCACTGCAGCAGCAATCAGCAAGCAGAAACACCACCAATTGTATGAATGTGGGTAATTATCGGATAACGTTTCTTTATTTATCCAGTAACTGGGTCGATATCGTACAAGTCAGATGGCTTGGCACTCCATGTAAATATAGTATTCAGCAGCATGCAGTTATACTTGAAGCCGAAACCAAGTTATGAAGTTGGAAAATGGTCAACAATCAAAATTGTAAGTTGACTGACGTTGACGTACCACTATCGCAAGTAAGATTAGTTTGGAATGCAATTCACATCAGCAAAACACATCATAAATCAGTAAAAGATATCTATCAGTTACAACCCTAGTCGGCTGTGATGCTGTGATTATGGCGAGAGGAGCGGATGTTTCAACTGATTGATTGCACACTTCCAACGTTTTGTGGGATGAATAGGTACCTACACATACAATGTTGCTTTGTTTCTTCTTAGGCGACCTCCCTAAATGTAACCCTCCCACCAGGGAAACCAGACAAAGTGCCGTTAATGTATTAGCGACAATAGTTGTCAATAAGTCAAAAATGTATGGACTTGGGTTATGTCGCCTACGTTTTGATACATACCCACGGAATATCAATGATCAACACCTATCTGAATTAATATTGAGTTTCTAGTATTATTAAATTGAACGTTTAAAGGCTAAATACATTACTTAAATATATACTTAATTTAAAAATTGGGGGTAAGTCTACGGTGTCACACAATTTGAAACAATAAATGTGGATCATTCAATGCAACCATTTTCTTTTAAACTGAGTTAATCTGCATTTAGGATTTATTCAGGTAGATTTTATCATTTTTTTGCCCTAGAATAGGTACCTAACTACCAAAAGTTTGGGAAAAGGGACAGGCACCACTGAGACTCTTGGCCTGAAATTCGGTCATCTTGACAGTGCTAGCCTGACATAAGTGGCGCATGGCTCGCAGAACAGATAGGCGATGTTCTGGAGTGACAACCGCGTACCGGAAGACGCAGCGTTGGATCCCACCATCCCACAAGGTGGGGGGAACGATTGCCTGGTTAAGCAATAGGGTAAAACCGGGATAGATGCCACATTTTTTTTTTCGGTATGACCACTAGCAAGTTAACACGCAGGGGCTATCAACTGCTCAACCGGACTAACCTGTGGTGGCCTCAAATGAATTTAAGGCCCCCAGCCAAGGCAACAAAGCTAGCTACAAGCTAAAACTACTGACCGCTCGCTAAGGGCATTCCCTGTGGAATACGACCTCGGCTTAGCGGCGTCAGTTTGGGACAGCAAGGGACAACAGGCTGGGTCGTTTTATTATTTAGGGGTTATTAAAGCTAAAGGCTCAGCGGCGCGGGCTGGCTCGTTGGCAAAAGTCGGGGAGGGTTTTGAATGGGGCGTCGCGACGGACCTCGGCGGCGAGGTCGGTATAGGGATAGAAGCCACACTTTTTGAAATAATTTTATATTTCCCAGTACAAAAATAAAAATATTTTATTTGCAAAACTGGCAAGTACTTTGGTTTTTTTATCTACAAATTTATGAAAAGTAAAAAACATTATCTTTTATATTTCCAGAGTATTAGCGATTTTTGCGGACCTCTACATTTTGGGACATCTATCCCATATGTGGGATAGTTGCCTAAATCACGTTTAGGATAGACGACCCGCTGAGAAACAACAATTTATCTATCCCGAAGAAACTTTGATCGCACTTTGCCTTCCCATGCAATCTCTCAGAGACATGAGACACGGTCCACTTAGTGGTAGCGATTCATCCGCGAAACTAGAGAAATTGCAATTGGGGCACCTATACCACTGGGGCATCTATCTCGGCTTTACCCTACGTTGGATGCGAGATGCACAGGACCGTTCAATGTGGCGACACTTGGTGGCGGCTTAAGTCCAGCAGAGGATGTCCTTTGGCTAAACTGAATTATAGGTACATATTTTGTTACAATCTCTAGTATCGTATCTAGTATCTTACCTTTGTCCAACTGCATCTACTTCGACTTCGAATTTACTCACAAGACGTCGACTAAGTGTTGCCCGCCGTGGTAATACCAGCCTATCGACAAAAAGCTCCAAAAATACAACCAACAGTCAGTATTATTTTTAGCAGACCCCCAGGCACCAAATTATGTACCGATTGCGAACCGAACTAATTTTATATGTGCCGTGCACGGAAGCTGTGCCCTTGGAGTTTAAAAAAGGAAGGTGTCGCGGGACACCCGGCATTGTACGAAGTTCCTTTAGCTACTCAACTCAGAGGCCCTAGACAATGTGCCATTCAATTAGCGAATGCGACTGTCGAAATTCCAAAATGTTGGAATGTCACGTGACATTTCGATAGCATCTGTCAATCCCATACATTTTTTGACGTTGAATCGTGACGTTAAAACGTTTGAATCTCACTTGTCTATCGTCGCAGGTTTGTGAAAAAAACTGTCACTCCATCTCGTTTGTATGATTTGACAGCTCACGTCATGTTCACCCAAGTTTTCACGGTGAGATTTTTACAGAATATCACTACAGAATCTCTATTGAAAATATCAATTAAGAATCTGCTGATTAGTATTAAATAGAACCAATGTGGTTAGATATTTTTATGGATGAGGATGATTATGTATGAATGCATCATCATCATCATCATCACCAATCGCACACATTACCAAAGGCACAAATTAATAAATACGCTTTAAAACAAAGTTAAAACAAGAGAATATTGTCCATTGGTCTATCAAGATCTCTTATTTTTTTTTTTTGAGATTTTATTGACCTAGCTACTGTGGCCTTTAAGTCAAACCCTTGGTTTTTTGGTATAGTCACTTTGTTTAGCATAAGCCAGTAGTTGTAACATTCTAATATGTGTTGGAGTATTTGGCAGAAATTATATTGAGTCAGCCTCCTCAGTAAGCTACGCTGAGGTTGTCACTATTTCAGTAAAATTCTCAGCTTCACTTTCCCGGGGTCGCGCCTGTTTGCGTGGACAGTTGAGATACATACAAAACCACCAATTTTACATAATATTACCCTCTAGGAACAGTTTGCAAATACCTATAATTAAAACGTGAGTCGATATTTCTTTTCAAGATTTTACTAGCAAACATGGCCGCCGTTTAAACGTCTTGGCTCTTTTAAGGTTGAAGAATTTCATTCTAGTGTTGCAAGAAGGTGCTTGTTTCTACCGGAAGTTGAGACGTTATACCAACCTGACGTGGAAACTATTGTCTTTCAAAACGTTAGGAGCAGGCTCATACTCGAACCTTTTTTAATGGATCATCAAATGACCCCTTCCGTCTGGGTGGAGCGGGACTGCGGGAGGGAGTGTCAGACTCTTACTGACTAAAACCCATCCGTGCTCCTCCTAGTGCCCTTTGCGTTTCAGGACCGTGGTGACTCTTTCGAACAAAGTCCGCAGCCCTGGCAGGACTCGAACCTATCCATCCTGGAATTTTCCGATCGCTATAAGCTTCCAAGTTCCGAGTTAATGGGTATTCCCGACATAGATAAACAAATGAAGAGGTCCAACTTGGTGCAACGAATACAATAGACATAAATGTATCTTTAGACTTGTCATTGGCATTGCACGGGGGCGGACCGTGAGTTTGTGGGGCCGTGGGCTATTACTACTTAGGGGCCTACCTACTTACAGCGGATTTCACCAATGAAACTGAACGCGATCAGTACATCTAAACAGCGTTCAAGAGCTGTCAGTGTAAATATTCCATAGAAAAGTGACACTGACAGCTCATAAACGTGGTTTATTCGCTGATCGCGTTCAGTTTCATTGGTGAAATTGGCCCTTAATCATCTACAAGTAATTGACATTTTGTCAATTGAACAAAAACTGTTACGAAAAGTTCCGTTCAAGTGAATAGAGTAGAGAACATTTATTCGACACCGACACAACGCAACAGCAACAAACACATAGTATAAAAATCAGCCAAGTGCGAATCGCACTCGCGCATGAAGGGTTCCGTACCATGGCCATTTTTATAATCCACTATTGTACTAGTAAAATTAAGTTAAAACTCAAAAAAGCATGTCTCTTGGAAGATATCTTTAATTTTATATATTTACCTAAATATATATTTTTTGCGAATATATATAGCTTTACAAACTCAGTGAGCATTTCAAGTGTCTACCTGTTGCTATGATTAGGATCGAGCAAAAAACGACAAAAACACGTTTCTAGTAGGGGAACCCCCTTTTTTATTATTATTTGTTGTTATAGCGGCAACTGAAATACACACTCTATGAAAATTTCAACTGTCTACCTAATAAAGTTCATGAGATGCAGCTTGCTGACAGACAGACGGACGGACAGCGGAGGCTTAGCAGAGAATGTTTGCTGTAGCAGCGTAGTATATTACATTGCAACGATACAGTAAAATTGCGCTGAGCTGAGCATACCGAAAGTGTTACCATCTCACTATTTGTCGGCGTCAGACACCCAGCACTAGTTTTCAGTAGGCACCATGCAGTGACAAACTGAGTCATGTTTTGTATTTTAGTTATGAGTCCATTTTAGGTAAGTCATTTCTAAAGGAATTCTAGTCTAAAACCTGTAAAGCCTACTTATATTGTTACAATACCTACACGGGGCCCTGGGCTGCAGCCCTAAAATCCAATAGGTAAATCCACCCCTGGCATTGCACCCCCCTACAGTTAACGTCTTGTTTAGTAAAGTAAATAGCTATAACTTGATTGTTTGGTTAGGGTATTATACCTAAGCATAATCATAGATTAATTTGCGATTATTACAGTTATTGATCTATTTTCACAAACCCTTCGTCGAAACTGGCTTTTAAACAAAACATAATTATAGTATAAATAAACAAATAATTAAGAATCGAGAAGCACAGCTCGTAGGTATAATATCGCTGCGCCGTAAACAGAACGTTACTCGAACCAATGGCTTCTTAAATTAATATTTTCAGCCCAGTAGATGGCCCCGTGAATATTTGGGGTGCATGAGAGGAGCCTCCCCAAAACGTCGTTTGTCTTAATTTTGATTCCAGCCGTCCGGTGCACCCTGGACAGCAAGCACTCGCATCGTAGATTGGCTAACCAATCCTGTCACCTGATGGTAAACTCCAAAGGCTCTCATCAGCCCAACGGCTCTTTTTAGCATCAAAAAAAAAAACAAGAACTTCTTTCCAAAACTCCGTCTCAAAGACAGTTAGGCCCAATTATCTTTAAACAACTGAGTTAGTTGTTAACCAGGGGCCATTATTATTGTAGTTGTAGATAGTTTAAAGATAACTTTGGTTTGTGCAAGCAGGCCTTGGACTCTAAATTAGAAATAATATGTATTGTTAGAGGTGTAAGTACCTCCAGGTGAAGCTGTGCGGTGCTGAAAGGGCGTAACCTCCTCGCAATATCCGAACGGAAGGATGCCAGACCTCCCCAGTTACTTCGTATTAACGTTCTGTGATAATTATTTCTGAAAGCCTATGTACCTTTGTCTACGCCTATGTGGCCTGAGGGGATCCTGCTTTGGACTGCCATATGTTGCACTGATTGGAAATTAAGACAGCAGTCTGAGTGCGGACTCATGAGTGCCGCGTTTTGTTAGGGCTCTTTAAGATAATCAAAATTGTATTAGTACTTACCTAGTAGATATTAGTATTTTATTTATTTAAACTTTATGTACAATAGTGGTACATGAGCGGACTTAATGCAACAAAGCATATAGATTAATATGATTAATAATTATATTTATAGTAGAGATTATGTTGATATAAATCAACATAATCTCTACTATAAATATAATTATTATTACTATATAATTTGTTATTTTCTAGCGCAGTCCTCGCTTGAACCAATGCATCTGCCATGTCATCTCTTCAACCCATTGGTAGATAATAATATCCGCCATTGTCGATACCATTGCGTATAAAGTTTTAAATTAAATAAACTATAGCGTTACAAATTGCTTGAACTATAATATATACCCTGATACCCTCGTACACACGGTGCCATCTATGTCCCTACACAAATCCAAGCATAGGTACATCATGACGTCACGCCATCCAATATCTGTTTATTAAAGTATAGGAGGTCGGAGAAAATTAAATAATCTTCCCCACGAAAATAAATTGCAATAAGGCGAAATCCGCCGTCGTCAAGTGACAATATTTTAAATTACATCAGTTTATCAACGACCAATAGGAGGCCGGGAAGGAATAGAGCTCGTGGTGTCGTACCAATAGGATTCAAGAAATTTTGGTGGAATTTTATGCTATGAAGCGCGGGCTCTGTCAGTGATGGTTGGTATCAAGTGGCCTTGGGGTGAATGAAATTGCTGGGAATATCGCGAGCTTTTGTTGATTTATTTACCACGGGTGTAGTTGTTGAACTACTCTGTGAGTTCGTGCTTATTCGTGGGAGCTCTTAGTCATGATAAGGAATTTGTATAATAGGTGTGTGTGTTTTTTAGAATGATCCTATTAAATTTGTTAGAAAAAGTTTTCATAACTTTATACTAACATTTTAGTAACCAAGTTCTATCGATAGAGCATTTTTAAGTTTTTAAGACCTAAACTACGTAAAAAAATAGCACAAGACTGTAGGGACAGCTCAATTGTGTGCAATTTTATATTACAGGCCATGTCTACCGTTGAACCGCTATAACATAGGGTTTATGAAGAATAGACTACAGGCTCTAGACAATGTATCTACCATTCAATTATTAGCGATTGCGACTGTTGAAATGCCAAAATGTAGGAATTTGATCACGTGTCATTTCGATAACATCTGTCAATCCCATATACTGGGTGAGTTTTTTTCCAGTGCGCAAACTTTAAGATACATTTCTGCCCATGTAAATGAACAACTTTACCGAAGAAAGCCATAGTCAATCACTAAAAAAAAAATTGAGTCTCTCATACAAATTGTGAACAGTTGATGACAATTTTGTATGGGAAGTTCAATTTTTTTTTAAGAATTGACTATGGCTTTCTTCGGGAAAGTTGTTCATTTACATGGGCAGAAGTGGTTCTTAAAGTTTGCGCACTGGAAAAAAACTCACCCAGTATAATATTTTTGACGTATAGACAATCGCCTTTGCCACGCTACCGTTGATAGAATCTCACTTGTCTCGAGCCTAAGGACTAATTGTTTATGTTTCAGCTCGGGCTATCCTGTCTCGGGTGAAAAGGCGAATGCTCACGCGTTACCAAATCATAATAACCTTACCTAATGTTTTGTATCAAATGTAGGGTGGCCAAACAGAGTTGGCTAAATTGCAAAATGTGGCACCAAATCAGAATGGTTGAGAAAAACTGAAGCATGCATGCGTGCTGGTGGCGAACCTGAGTTTCTGAGGAGTGGCTTTTTATAAGAATAGAGTGGCAGTTTAATCAAATTCATTGGTACAGTTTAGTCCTTAAAACCTTCTTCAGTTGTCTAATTTCTTCCTATATCAAGTCTGAATAATAGGTACCCGTAGACTGCCACGAAAAAAAACATAAGTACCTAGATATTGATATTGTAGCACTTGAAAAAATTGTCAAAGCCAGTGTTTAACTTTCGCTTAGATACGTCTATTTGGCATTTGACTAAAACCTATGTAATGGACTGACAGTATTATTTAATTGTCAGTGTCAGATTTTAATTATCTACAATTCGGTATCATTTTGTAACATTAACAGTATGACAATGCTGAGTCATTGAAGCACATCCTGTCATCAAACAAAAATAGGCCTTATGGTGAAAAGCCTACTTTTACTGCGTCTTGACTTCTAACAAGCAAATTGTGTTTTGTGTGTGCTGGGCAGTAGAGGCTGATTTACAGCAGTCAAGTGACAAGTAAATTTCAAGAATGATTGCAGTTTTATTCATATTGAAAGTGGAAATATTGCAAATAATACCTACACGTATCTATTTAAATTACTCAGTGTTATCTTTTATTATTTTACTGTTATTCTATTTTTAAATCTTTTGAAATTTGAAACGCCTAATCGTTTTATGTACTTTTCATTAGATTGAGTTTAAACGACTAACGGCCGCTTTCTATAACATATCTCAATCCCAATCTTGATCCCGATCCTTTTGTAACGATTGTAACCAATCAACGGCCGAGTTTGTGTCCTTCACCACACAATCCTCACCTTTGATTGGTTACAGACAAGGATCGGGATCAAGATTGGGATTGAGATATATTATAGAAAGCGGCCGTAAGCGTTCGTGATTCCAAATGGTCCATTTTTTTTTAAATTGAAAGTAGGGACTTAAAATGAATAAACATGCGCATTTAATTTGGCGGCGATTAGTGATCGGAACGGCGGCGCTCATTCTCAGCCATTGAATGTTCAACAGTTTCAATAGTTTTAGGAATTGGATTGTTGTAAAAATATAAGAATGCCAAAAACAAAGCAAAAAACAACAAAACGGTTCGTCATTATTAATTTAGTAAGATATTAATTAGTGTTTGTGTAGGTATTTTAAATATTTTTGTGTCTTACTTGTTTAAAATAATATATAAACACTAATAATTATATCTGATTAATTCAATTAACTATTACTACCTACCTAAGTACCTACTTAGCTAGTTATATAACTATATGCTGTTTTTGCTAATATCTATAATTAATTAGGGATTATTATTTCAGGTTTTCGGGAAAATTCATCTGGCAGGGTGCAGTACCTACAGCTATACATTCTTGGAGCTTAGTGAGTATTAATTAGCAATCCCTATAATTATTACTAGACACAGACTACACAGAGAAGGCGGGATGACGATATGAGACAAGTCCCTGGAACAACATGGGGTAGAGTGGCCATAGACAGGCCGGAATGGAGAAGATTGGAGGAGGCCTTTGCCACCTGGCAAACGGACACACAAAAATGGAACAAAAGAAGGATTTAAGAACAACAAAGGAAATGATGTCGTGTCTGGATGAAGGCTTATAATTATATACCTTTATTATTATTACTAGTCCACACTATCCCACTGCTGGGCAGAGGCATTCCATTCCTTCCAACGGTAACTATCCCTAAATTTCATAAAAAGTTCATTTGTCAATACAAATGAACTTTTTATGAAATTGAAAACTTGTGAAAAAATAATCTACGTCAAAATGCTGAGATGTAATAGGTACATAACTAGTTGTATTATAAGAGAAGATTGTGTATTTAGTTTCCTTTGTATGTTTATTTGTTTGCAGATAAAAACAAAACACATCTTTGGCTTTACAACTGATAACGGCTGAAGCTTTTTTGGAACTTAAGTTCGGTAAGTTAATTAGATTAAAATATCGTTAATAGAAGAAAAAGGCCAATTTTCGTACATAAAAGTGTTCAAATTCCAGTTGAAATATCATCTTAATGTCAAAAACTTATCGAAATATCGGGAAATTAATAATAATATCATCAGCATTGTAGTACATGGAAATTTATAGGTTTGACAAATTAGTGTACTAAAACTGAAATGGTGGTGAGGTGCTGCATTCCCAGCTAGGTTATACAGGGTGAAATTTAATTCATGGGCATCCTTTGAAGGGGTCATTGTACTCATCATTATGAACAACTTTTACTATGGGATTAACCCCGAAATCGCGAAAAAAAAATCAACTGTTCAGTACATTTTTTCGAGTTACGCGATTTTTTTTTCGCGATTTCTGGTTTGGTCCCGTAGTAAAAGTTGTTCATAATAATGAGTACAATGACCCCTTAAAAGGATGCCCATGAATTCAATTTCATCCTGAAGAATAACCTGTTTAAGGGAGTACAGTGCCAGTACCCATAGGGGGAAATTAGTGGTTTTGACAGTTAGCTATTGCTATGCGAATGCGAATACTTCTTAAAATAGGCGAATTGCCCCTGTGGTCAAATACAGGGTGTTCCAGAAACGCGTGGTCATGTTTAAGGGTGACGTTAGGTAGCTAATATAGGTAGTGTCGCGTTATAATGAGGTCAGAAATGAAACACTCATTACGCTTCAAATACGTATAATTTTGGTAAAAGAAAAATACAAAAATTGATGATAAAAAAATAGGAAAATTAGTATATAAAAGTACAGAAAAAATAGGTATTGTGTGTTGTCGTGACCGTTAATCTTATAAAACAAAGATCTATCTTACTATACGAAAATCATTACATTTTTAATTTGAGAAGGTTATAAAATTTACTAGACCGAATATCGCGGATTTAAAAAATACGGTTGCAACTCGTTTTATTTTAAACCCGGTAGGCCGGTTTCCTAAAGGATTAGTAACTCGTAATGATTGGTTCGCTCACAAGGAAAAAAAAGAAACGTTATTACATTAGTTTTAAAAGGGTACGATAAATGTCTTTTCACGCACGAAGTGGAGACAACCGACGTCAACCCAAAATGGGTATCGACAAAAGAATAATATATTCGGGCGAATATTTTAAGGTAAACCTCCCCGTCGTCCTCCTGACGACGGCAATGGGGCGCCTCTCCCGCAGTATCCTCTGGGGATATAGCCTTCCCTGCTACTGGCTTCTCGGGTGGCAGCCTGGGAACCTCGCCCGCTTAACAGCAATTTATATCACCAGACCATAAAACCGGTGATCCGGCTTCTATGACAAAGAATGAACTAATTAAAACCCAATTCACAAATAGTCAATGAAACCTATAAATCACGAAACAAGATTGCAGAGAATTTAAAAGAAACTTACCAAGAGTTGTTCATAAGTTGTGCATGGACATATGTACCATGGCTTAAGCTCAACTGGCTAAAACTCACACCATAATTTTTATTTATTATTCCTCCGAATAAAACATGACCTCTTCAGGGTCGCTGACAAAACACAAGTCCTGAACAAGAGAATCCAAATTTTTCATGTCAAAAAAAATCGAATGACTTTCAAAAAATCTACTGTACGTGATTTGAAAAAATAATCAAGGAGTTTCGCGTTTCAAACAGAAAAAATAACAAGACATTTAAAACCTCCACCTATTTCTTGGAGTGATTTGAGGAAT
Organism: Melanchra persicariae; assembly: GCA_947386135.1. Classification (NCBI taxonomy): domain Eukaryota; kingdom Metazoa; phylum Arthropoda; class Insecta; order Lepidoptera; family Noctuidae; genus Melanchra; species Melanchra persicariae. The sequence continues at coordinate 3,851,343 of OX376643.1, forward strand.
TATGTAGTGACCACACTGCAGTAGGTACATTAGGGAAAAAATGGCAAAACAGAAAAATTGTATCTTTTATAAAAAAATTGACCACAAAAAACGACTAAAACGTTCCGATCAAATGACTTTTCAAGCAGTTTGTTGCAGTTAATGGCATTTACTTTAGTTCAATAACAGATTTGATGTCACCAACTGCATAAGACTGCTTGAAAAGTGTTTTTTTAACTTGTTAGTCGAATTTCAAGGTTAATTTTTTGAAAAATGACACTTTTTTGTTTTGTTTTTTTTCCTTAATGTAATATATCAGCTAACCTAACCTAACCTAACATTAACCTTAAAATTATATGCCCACGCACTTTTGGAATGGCCCCTAGAAAAGAAATAAATAAACACGGTCGCTGATACTCAGTGCATGTTGGTTTCTTCGTAAAGACACCAAAAGATTTCAAAATGTTTTGGAATACAGGGGTTGTAGGTACTTCGTAAAAGGTCAATCAACTTTCGAGGCACTCCTTTCGAACCCCCATCGTAAAATTTGCAATAAAAACTGTTAAACTGAATAGATTTTAGTAATGTTGACTAGTACCTACCTAGATTTTTGGTTAATTCACGAGTAAATACTTAATTGTAATTTCAAGCAAAAAATCAATCTCCATACTTATAGTACCTAAATTACAAGGCAAGTAAGTACTTGAAAGGCAAGACCAGTAAAATAAATGTTCAAAAATCTCGTAAGCTTTAATACTAATTGCGTGTGTGAATTAGTCCTATCCAGTACAAATGACGTCTTCCGTGACAAGGATAGAACAGTAACTTCAAAAGATTTATTTTTTTTTCTCAAATATCAATTATAATAACATCTTCCAAGTGTATTCATTGCCACATTACACCAAATACCGTATTATCTCAAAGACCTGTCTAGAAATCAGATGGCTAATTCTACTATTTTTTAAACAACATTCGTATCTTAGGCGCAATCTGTCAAAAAGCCTCAATATCCATGCTTTTGACAGATTGCGCTTGACATGCGAACATTGATTCAAAATTACTAGAATTGGCACTCAGAGGTGTTGTTGACAGTTTACGAATGAGATGTGAATGCGAACGCTTTTTAAAAATTGAGCGAATGCAGAGGCTTACTTCACAATTTTTGAGGCAACGTACGCAATCAGTCCCAATCTGTCAAAATGTAAGGACATAAGAGGTTTCTTGACGCCTGAGATACGAATGCGAAAGTTCCTTTAAAACTATGCGAAGTACCCTCCAGGTACGTTATGACAAACCAACCTATTACTGTGGTATTACTAAACACAACTGAATACACAATGCAATTAGAGTCAGTAGCTGCATATTTATCGTGCTGCCGTTGCATACGCCTGCGTTAAAGATTTCTCTCTCACAGGACTCCGGGATTAATAATGCAACGTCCAACGTTCCTTTGTATGTACGCTACATACAACGGAAAATTGAAGTGCACGCAAATCAACTGCTCTGTGTGGATAGTCCTTAATATTGCTGCTATTGATGCCACTGGCCGTCCGGAGATGAAATTAAATATGTAGATGAATGGAACATAGTATTGGAGTTTAGGTATCTGACTTGACTAAACCCTTGCAATCTGTGGGTTGCATGGCTGACAAACCGACCGATAAAAATGTCGCGAAAAACGGGTTGCACTCCGGGAGTGCCGGCAGAAGTGAGAACTTGAACATGCACTTTGTTCAATCCATATTTTAAACACCTCCCTCCGTCTTACGAATTTTCGATCAGGTCACGTATCCTGACGCGAGTTTAATAGTTATTTATGATATTAGTGCGGTAAGTTGGTTTTTACAAACGAGTCGACGAATGTAAGCCCGAGACGAAGTCGAGGGCTAACCATAGTCACGAGTTTGTAAAAACCAATTTCAGCACGTATATCATACAACGTTTTTCAATACATTTGCGAGAAAACAGTACAATAGATAATGAAACAAACTTTTTGTTTTTAGATATCAGTCGGAAAGTCGCAACAATCTTTGACATTTCTAATATGAAAATGGCGCGAATTTGCAAATGGCGCCACAATCGCGTGGTAAAAATAAGAACTACATCTTTCATTTATTTATTTTATTATTCTTTTCTCATTTTCTCTTTAGTATTAAAGTGAGACAAACGTATTGAGCAAATGCGCTTCCAAGGAGGTTCGATCATTCAGCTTATTTATTCCAGGATTGTGAAACTCCTTGGTGATATTCTTATTTATTTTTTTATGGAAATTAAAAGAAAAAACCGTAAAGAATACCTAAGTACATATTTTACCGCACGGCGCTATACAATAGCACCGTGCGGTAATATAATATACGCACATTCCATGGTGTGGTATGTAAAATTTAACTTTCGAACAATGTGTACAGGCTTCGTAAATGCATTTTTTGAGCAAATGTGTTGAAAAATTTTTTACGCATCCCAAAAAGTGCAAACGCCGCTAAAGAAGTTTTCACTTCAAAAAATAAAAGTTAGGTACCTATCGTTTTCATTTCATCTGAATCAAAACGTTTATTTCAAATAGACCATTTACAGGCACTTTTGAATTGTCATCGTAGTCGGTCGGTCAATAAGATGACGTTAGTTCTCTATTTTCTTTTGCCATAACTTTCCGCTTTCCGTCAGTATGTCTCTTATCCAGGTATTTTCCGCGTTTTGACGTGATATTACGACTTCCTTATTGGAGTAAAAAACGCTTTAAAAATCGTGCCCCAATAGCGAATTTCGATAAACTAACTGCATCTATTTAAAAACTATGAATGCTCTAACAACAAAAATACCGGAAATTAATGAGCAATCGGAAACAAGTTATTAATAAAATAAGCAAAAGAAAAACCAGGTAAACGTAGGGTGTGCCAATGACGCACGTAGCCAAGTGCTGCCTATAAAGAATTAATTTATTGTACGGTTGGTACTGCCGCGCCGCCCTATCACTGGGATGGCTAAACATTTGCTTGTCCCGCACTTTACGGCTTGAACTAGGGACATCGGGATCTTAATTTGCTACCGTTTATATCGTATTGTTTTTCATGCAGTTGAGTTAGTTATTAACGTGGGGGAAACAATAAAAAAAGGTAACAAAGTTTGTATTTAGGAAACAGCAAACGGTGAATGTTCAAACATTTTGACGTGTTCAATCTCAAGGTTTAAACTGAGTCTTAGGTCTAATAAAAAATTTGACTGAAACCTGGAAAAGCTGAAATTTACTCATACGGGGGATTTTATGATTCCGCCCAACAAACTTTCGAAATTTTTCACTTTTCAGTGACTTGAAATTTCATAGATCTATAACTCAAACCGATACAAATGATAACCGAAAAGTTATTGAAAAAGTGACCAATGTAACCAGTAGTTACTACCCATGAAAATATTGAATATCGTCTTTCAAATTTCAATTTCACCCGCAAAACGTAGGGAAACATTAAATTGTCCGGAAAATTAATCCAAAAACTATTTTTCCCTCAATCTGTTATACATAATATGGAAATAAATAATTAGATTTATACACCTCTAGGCACATGGAAGCAATCAAGCGCAAAGAGTGACGTCAAGATGAAAATACGTCTGACTCATTCTTTCTCATGAAGGAACGAAGGAGATGGAAATATAAAGGAAGTTTAGGAGATGAAGGGAAGTTTTTCAGGCAACTCAATATTATAAAGGAAGATACGTCAACGGAAATCGAAAAGTCCTCTTAGTTCTGTAGATCGCTATGTTGGTATGTCGTGGTGCCTGCCCTGCCCTTTTCGGGGAAGGAGGGATCAACGATCGGAAGGCAAACGAATGAGCATTTTAACGACTATTTTTTTTTATTTATTTAGTTGTTTTGTATCGGTTAAGGGTGCAGATATGCGGGATTGATTTCTCCCTAGTGTAATGTGACTTTTAAGTCTTCAATTTTACTGTGATGCATAAGGTTTATGTTACTAAAAGATGAAGAAAAACTTCGTGGCTAAACTAGTACTGTGATTTTTCGATCCTTTTAAATATTTAGATTTCTAATAAGTATACCAACTTCATTATACTCTGCCTACACAACATAAAAAGGACAAGACAAACTCCTCTTCTTCAATTAATAAAGCACTCAATTACCTACTACAGCAGGTTTGTACTGTAGTTTTTTTTTATTATGAAAAAAAAACCATATACATAACATTAATCCAACTGCTTGGATTGCTAATTGCTACCCATTTTCTGCTTACTCTATTATATTAATATACCTACAGACATGTTCCCACGTTTAATATGACAGGCAGTAGGAAGTCTCTGACCCAGTGGGAAGCGTCGCGCTGAATATAAAAGACTAGATTCTGACCGCGACTTCGCTCGCGTGAAAAGTATTTTTTTCTCATAAAAACTTGTTTTACAATAAGGTAGATGCCTAACAGTTCTAACAAGTCTTTCTTCAAGATAGATTTCCAAAACATATTAGACAAATGTTTTTCTTTTTTTTACGCAAAAAAAAATGAAGACGATGCAGTGCGTTGAAAACTCGTGTGACGTCACTTGTATTATACACTTTTTACTTAGGGTCGCCGCACACGGGCCACAAGCGACAGCCACAAACGCCGCCACGAGAAGCTAGAAGCGGCCACAAAAGTAGCTGAAGCGCGCGACAGCCACTTGTGGCCGGTGGTTGACACTTGCGGTCAGTGGCTGCTACTTCTTTAACCCATGCGCGCAGTATCATAATGGACTCTCTGACGTAGAAGGTTTAGGGTGGGGAATCGCGTGAGTTGCGTGTGGCGGCTTTTTGTGTCGGCGTTTAGTGGCCGGTGCGGGCCACAAGAAGCAAGCTGTGACGATTTGTAGCGTGTGGCCGCCACCGGCGCCAACCGTGTGCGGCGAGTCCATATAAAATGTATGAAAATTACAGGAAATATGCCAGTGGCGGCGTTTTGTGGTTGTGGCCGGTGGCCCGTGTGCGGGAGCCCTTACACATGACGTCACGAGCCCCCACTCCTGAACTTTGAGGCGTTTTATCTTCGTCATTTATTATTGCTTTGATAACGCAAAAAATACGTTTCCAATATGTTTCGATAATCTAACTGACGGACTAATGAGAATAATATATTTTTTAACCAGAAATCATCCCTATTGTAGTGATTTATGCCATAAACACCCCTTTGTTAATGGCATAAAATCACCACAACTTTTTCACTTAAAGCTTATCCGATGACACTTAGCTATAATATAGATTTGTACCAGAATACGATTTTTTGTATTCGGATAAATACTTCGACACCTTCACTTTTTTTACATACACACTATTTTAGATTTGACAAGTATCATCCCAAATATCATATGAAGGTACGTTCACCGGCGGCCACCCGGCGCCGTCAATCCGCCGGGCGGCCGGAAAGTGTGAAAAGGGGTTGGTTGCCTAAATATCACTTCGAAATTCAACCGGCCACGTGTGACGCGACGGTTTATGTTAAAACAAATCAGATGTGATTTCTGTTCGGTTAGTTGGAAATTGAAAACGTTGCAGAACAGGAACGAGCAGGAACTTTAGGTGGCAGCACAGAAGCGTCAGTGTCAAGTATTTTTAACGCAAAAGTTTCGTATTTGTAACACTAGATGGCATAGTCTACACCGTGCATGTTCCATATACGACTACTGAACTGAAACCAAGCCATTTTAGGCACCAATCAGTGACAACGTCTGAACTAATCTATTACAGTCTTTGCTACCTCAAATGCATTGTACTATTGTCGTCTACGTCACGCGTGCCTCTGCGAACAATCCTGCCAACTTAGCTCTGCATCACAAACAAAGGAATTTCAACTATACCCGTACAGCTTTAAGGGTGGTTGGGTATGTGGGAGTATCGCGGTAATATTGACAAGACAGGTAGTAGGGCCCGCACACGCTTGCCTCTCACGAGTCGTGGGGCAAATCACGACGCTCCGTGTTACGAATAACAATGGAGTGACCATACCCGCACGAATTGATTCGATACGTTCGATTGTCTAGGTTTTCACGTATTTGTCATTATTTTAATGTGACATGTGCTAAGGAAGTGTCGACCTGTTTATGATGACACAGTCCGGGAGCTAATTGTGGGTTTAGTAAAACAATCTAAATTTTGTCAACTAGGCTGCCCATAGTGGCAATTATTGTGGTCCCCGGTATTTTGGTTGCAAACGTGATTGTAGAGCATGGGATTCTAAATCCGAAGATCTATGTCTGGTTGATTTTTTGGATGGGAAATTATTAAATGACTCCTTAGGCCGTTCTGGACGTCCATCGTCCGTTCCATCTCGTCCACTTCATATTGCCACCTCTTTTTGGGTGGTTTTCTACTTATAAGTAATTCAAAGAGCAAGATAAAAACTATAAAATATCGTAGTAAAATAATGTAATAACGAATATGTGCTGCAAAATCGAGGGGTATTGTGGCGTTCTTAGATTGTCATTTTGAGAAAACTGTATTGTGTTCTAATGTGTGAGAATGGTTGTATTATGTTTTTGATGTTATTTGCAACGTCCTTTCGTAGAAACATTTGATTCGAAGGACAGTGCGATAAACCATAAACAGTATTATTTAAAGCATTGTTTTTTTACGATAATAATTATTATTGTATTAGTGAGTCTAATATTCAATGCAGTTACACATCTATACCCAAGCAAGCGGGATAAAAAGGGAAGGGGAAAATGCTCTTGTACAGACACTCACGCGGCACCCCACGTTGAATGGTAATGCTGTTTGTTTGGCCGAAGAAACCGCCAGCCCTCTGGTAACGTGAAGAGTTGACTAAATGCCGAAATCAAAACCTCATTGAATAATAATACAGTGTACCTACCTGCTATTCTTCTCAAACATCTTTTAAAGTTCTTATTATTAATTCTTGAGTTGAAAATCAAGATAAAATCGCTGAAAATGACTGAAAAATAGTGCATTTAGTATTTAGCCTCTTTATTTACTAAAAACCGGCCAAGTGCGAGTCGAACTCGCGCATGAAGGGTTCCGTACCATTATCTATAAAAAAACGGCAAAAAATTACGTTTGCCGTATGGGAGCCCAACTTAAATATTAATGTTATTCTGTTTTTGGTATTTGTTGTTATAGTGACAACAGAAATACTTACATCATCTGTGAAAATTTCAACTGTCTAGCTATCACGGTTCGAGATACAGCCTGGTGACAGACAGACAGACGGACAGACGAACAGACGGACAGACGGACAGACGGACAGACGGATAGACGGACAGACGGACAGACGGATAGACGGACTGACGGACAGACGGACAGACCGACAGACGAACAGACAAACAGACGGACAGCGGAGTCTTAGTAATGGACCCTATTACTAAGACTCCGCTGTTGTATCCTTTGGGTACGGAACCCTAAAAAATGAACTGTGTAAAGACCATGTGAATATTAAAAATAACCTTATGATGAATTGCACAGTGAATCAGAACTAACATGCTTCTTTCCGATAACCGTATCCAAGCAGCATTGTAGACCGACCCAATGGACTGGTAGTTATGTATCTACAGAAATCATGCACTAATTGCATAGTTGCTGTGCAAACTTGAACACTAGAGTTTCTTAAACGTTTCTAGTTTTGATTTTTAGTCAATTATTTATTGGGTTGTTTTTAGGGTTCCGTACCAAAATGGTAAAAAGGAACCCTTAAGGTGCGACTCTGTCTGTCTTTCCATCTGTCATAGCTGGATATCTCAAGAACTTGTAATGCTACTAACTTGAAATTTGCAATAGTTTTAGATAACGTTTGCCCAACTATAGGGATCTTAGAAATTCGAATTGGGGCTACTGTGTGGGGTATTATATGAAAGAGCGCTATTTGCACATTCTCAAACATTGTTTTTAAGGCCGCATAGTTTTCGACTTTTGATGAAAAATGCCGTTAAGGAGAAATTACCCCCTTATCTCCGAAGTTTTATCATCATCACCATATCAGCCGAAAGACGTCCACTGCTGGACATAGGCCTCCACCAAGCGTCGCCACAACAACCGGCCCTGTGTGTCTCGCATCCATCGGCTACCAGCGACCCTCACCAGGTCAGTTCATCTTGTGTCATCGTGGCTCAACGTGTGCAGACAAACAACAAAGTGATCCTATAAATAAGGGTTCCGATTTTACCGACTGAGGTACGGAACCCTAAAAATAAGTATGCAATATTGGAAATTCAAAGTACAATCTAGTAAGTTCTCCAACCACCCGGCTACCCAGTTTGCTTGGCACCACAATGATATTGTGCTAGAGGGGCACAGTGGGTAGGCTCTCAAGTGAAGCTCCCTGCTAGATTACTATGGACCCTACTCGTATATAGGCCACTAGTGTGGGTAAATATCAGATAATGTTAGCCACATATATGGTCTGCTAGGGTTGAATATTGTTAGAAAGGTTTTAAACATTTTTTCGTAAGAATGTGTTAGTATTTCGTGAACATATTTCTGTAGTTTAGGCTAAGAATAAGTGATGTCATGGTACTTAAACATTGCTGGCGAAATGAAGAACTATAAAAATGGCTGTTAGAAAGATAGCTAGTGATTTTCTGTAGAAAACTTAACCCTCGGCATGCCTGGTAGGGTCTGTCAGACCTACCCTGTTATTTTAACCGTTGTAGTTAATTAAAATCTGATGTTTATGCGCCAAAATTCTCAGTAGCTGAGCATTATCAACCAATCAAGGCCTTATGGCCACTATTTCAATCCGGAGTCAGCTGCGATGGTGGATAAACACAAAAAGACCCCGAGCGCCGGTGTCAAATTCAGAGGTTATACCTTACACCTCTGCTTACACCCGTAGATAGGAGTCGCAAAGACTGATTGTTTTATTAATATTTGGAGTCTTTGTTTTAGGCCTTCTATTTCCCGAAGTTTAGTTATCTTTTGTTTTCACCTACTTTAGTATAAAAAAGGCCTGCTTTTTTGCTAAAAATGTGCCCAATTTTACTAATTTTTTATTTTAGTTAATAAGGTGGATTCTTATTTTTTTGGCATTTTTACCTCTACAATATATCCCTAGTATAGCTTTAAGTATATTTAGATACACCAATTATCACAACTAGTACGAGAAATAGTAATTTTAAATTCGGGTCTGACGGACCCCACCAGGCATACCGCGTAACATTTTGCCAAGCACGGTTAAAATCGCTCTCTCTCTCTCTCAAAACTCTTTCGAAAATATTATTCTTACTGATAAGTTCTGGATATCTAGCGTATGTATACTCGTACCAAGTTACATTTAAATCGGTTGATGCATTTAAAAAAAAAAGAACTTAAAAGTTTGTATGAAATGCCGCACGGTTTAATAATAAATAGATATAAAATACATAAAAAGTTTATATTCAGCATCTAGCTAACCCCACAGGTTGCGGATTTTGTTCGAAAGAGTCACCGCGGACCTGGAACGCAAAGGGCACTAGGAGGAGCCCGGATGGGTTTTCTGACATTCACAGTGCGGAATGAGTCATTTGATGATTTCCCATCCATAAAAAAAATAAAAGCTGACCCTACAGACGTAACTCTATTCAAATTGCGTTTAGACATCTTACACCTAGAAGTTCTTTCAGTTTTCCCCAAATTTTCCTATTTTCCGGACAATTTTTCGATTTTTTCCTACCCCTAAGAACCTTATACAAACTATTACAAACATTTTTAAAAGAAAATCAGTCCACCCGGTTATAACGAACAACGAATTTTAATTTAAAAAAATCGACTGCCCCACACATTTATGCGCGCATAACTCGACAAAATGTACTTACTGAACAACTGTTTTTTTTTGGATTGGTCCCATATAGTATTGCGTTAACTATTGCGTTTATTCTGTTACACGTTGTATAGTTATCGATGTAGATCAATAAATTAAAAAAACCGGCTGAGAGCGAGTCGGACTCGCGCACGAAAGGTTCCGTACCATTGTCTATAAAAAACGGCAAAGAAATCACGTTTTTTGTATGAGACCCCCTCTTAAATATTTATTTTTTTCGGTTTTTAGTATTTGTTGTTATAGCGACAACAGAAATACATCATAATGGGAAAATTTCAACCGTCTTGCTATCACGGTTTATGAGATACAGTTTGGTGACAGACAGACGGACAGACAGACAGACGGACAGCGAAGTCTTAGTAATTTAATTTAATTTAATTCATTTAATTCGGACAACAGTGATCCATATTGTGTTAGAATAACAAATAGCTTATATTCTAGTGTTAGTTATATTGGGATAAAAGTATAAATTAGACACACTGCGTGCAGAGGATGACCAGCCAGGAGAACAAGTTTCCTATCTAATCAGCCTCCGCACAAAATGTCTGACATTTGGAGTATAGCTCTCCGCCACAGCTCTCAGGATATAGTTGCGACTACTCCACACTCTGCCCAGCAGCGACGCAGTTTTCTTGCGGATTATGGCTTGAAAGCCATCTGTATGCGTCTCAGCGAACATTTCCGAGGCGCTGCAGAAACGGGGCAGTCGCAACAACATCCTGAAAGCATTATTATACTGAACGCGCAGGACATCCAGCGATCGCTTAGTGTAGTTGACCCATAGATTGCTGGTATAAAAGCTCTGACAATAGGCCTTAAAAAGAGTAATCTTCACTAGGTCAGAGCACCGAGCAAATCTACGCGCCAACATGTTACCTCTGACCGCCAGTGCCCTACGCTCCCTCTCAATGTCTGTAATAGGGTTCCGTTTTACTCTTTGGGTACGGAACCCTAAAAACAGATGCAGCTCTTCTTTTTCTATACCTACTACAAAGCATTGACTTCCATAAGCTTGTCTATAAATGTTACATTACATATAGGTAAGTAAATATAAATACATTCACAACATTCATACATTCACAAGATTCACGCTGGGTGGCGGAGATTAGAATTAAGAAGGTTTGGGATCTGAGGGCCAATTATTGTACTAATTTTCAAGCAACAGTCGCAATCTGTCAAAAATTTATGAAAATTAAGGCTTTTCTGACAGTTTGCGACTGACATGTTAATGCGAACGTTATTTAATGAGTTGCATTGGCCCTCAATACTAGCGCCTCACACTGTAGAAGAAACGAGGAAACACGTCGTATTTCCAGACGTAAAACTGGATGGAAGCTAACCCAGAAGATGTCAGTTCGAAAAAAGTTAGCGTAAACTCTATCAATTATCAAACTCGGCCAGTACAGACACTTCACAAAAAAATAAAAGCACCTAAAAATAACCCACAGCATCTTACAGCTCGGTTTTTAATCGGATTACAGAGTGATCATCCGGATTGACAGGCCGCTACTAGTCATGGGGTCCACCCCACCGCCGTCTTGACCGTCCGACACGAGAATTCGATTAGGCTGCGTAGGAACGTAATTGGGGTACCCACCACACCTACATCCCGCTTCCCAATCGAACGTCCTACCGAATTAAGGACACTGGGAAAGCCTCAAACGCTTATATGTGTATCGATCATCGTCTTTTTTCCCTCAAGAGCGAAGATTGATGCAGTTTGTGAATTTGATTATGACTGCGTCAACAAGTGGAGTATGGCTGAAAACTAGTTTTTGGAGTTATCTGAAGATTGAACACATGGAATGACTATACAGAAACGGTTTACTAATGTTTGCCATAATTTAAAATGCAATAATTTTATATACAGCAGCTTCGTCTTGCTGGCCAACCTCAGTTGCAGCGGTCACCCTTACAACCACCTACTCCTCAACTCGCGGGCCACCTCGCCCTTTCACGACTACCCAATTCTAAATCACACTAGGAGTAGGGCAAACAAGACTGCGTGGAGTCGGATTTACAGCGATTCTGTCACTGTAACCTAATTTTTAGCAAATGTGAGGGGTGAAAACACTAATACTTAGTACAAATTATTTTATGGAAAACAAGACCTACAGAAACGCTATAAGCAGTTTTCTATTTGAAGAGATTTTATTGCTGATTCATCTTTTTCTTTACCCTATTTTCTAGGTTTAAGAAAAATATATCGACCAGCACCTTTTTTTTAAATCTACTACACTACACATTAACATATAGGTACATATATTTATTTAACACCTTACAAAACTAGTTTACATCCGTACACATCAACGTAAAACCAGTGTCAGGCAGCACCTACATAGTTGTCGGGCATTTTGCTGAACTAGGCCTGCGGCGGGGCACACAATGTTATTGTTTTAAAATTCAAGTTTGCATTGTGTGTGCCAAACAAACTAACTTTCTTATCTTTCTTTTTCAAATCTGTTTACTCGTTTAAGACTCGCGACACAGCGGACTCCTTTTCAATCAACTCAATGGTCCCCAACGAACCATGTCTCAAGATACAATTAATGATCATATTTTTAGGTCACAAAATCAAACGAATAGATGGCGTATAGCCATGTTTTATGGGATTTTAGATACGGCGTCGGTATACTCACTGTGGTCTGTATCAGACTAGCCGCCTTATCATAGTTAATTTTTAAATCTTATGTCTAGCCTATACTGCGAGAGAAATGATGTCAGTTAATCTGTAATAGACTCCTAATAATAATTTCAAACGTTTTCTGTGCAGATAAATCGACGAAGTGCGTAGTGACCAGTTTTAGTGGAACGTTAGCTGATCACGGTGGAACACGGAGGAGTCTTCGAGGGACGCTGGTTCGACGGACGGATCGACGGGCGGTTCGGCGAACGGATCGTCGGGCTGTTCGGCGAAGGGTTCGACGGGCGGTTCGGCGAGTGGTGAGCGTTCTTCGAGCAGCACCTGCAACCAGCGTTTCCTGCAACGTGTTACACCAATATCAGCAACCTCTACGCACTACGTCCGGAAATAAAAACCAATGTTTTGGTGAGTGTTTGCATTAAATTTTGGCTTGGGTGTTCTGTTGGTTTGATAAGTTTCTACCTGTTTGCAATTACTCCAACTCTTATTTTGTGTTCTAAAACTGAAAAGGAAAGGTGAGCGATGATTCAAGCCAGGTGTGTATTGTGCATGTCAGTAGTGAGTAGATGGATATTATTTTTAACCGATTGCTGAATTGACGTACCGTATCATATAAAACTGTAGGCCCAGCAACATAGTACCTACCACAACGGAGATACGTAATCAACATAAAAAACATAAATAGGTAGGTATCTCATTTGCCTGTACATCTTAAGCCGTAAAACTAATAGAGTCTTATAACCCGCAATCTTATTTCGGCGACAATTATTTTTTTTTAAATCGAAAAATGATGGAGAATAGGCGAGTTGACAGAGTCTGAAAGATCGTGATTTTTCTTAGCAAATTGTATTTTTCGAAGCTTTGACCGCCGCACACGTCGTGAGATCGTTACATCATCTTCGCCGCGGTCAATTGTGATGGAAAACCAAAACAAAATAAACTATGAACTGAACATGATGGCCAATAACAGGTTCCCACGAAAAACCCTTACCTTAGCAACGTCGAGGTCATTCATTGCGGATAAGTTTTTCTTTATATTTAGCTCAATATTTGTGGTGTATGACAGAGCGGGCCTGTGGGTAGAATGCGATTTAAGTTCCTTAAAAATATACAGGATGAATTTATAAAGTGTTCGTGTATGGCCAAATCCCAAACTATGAGGGATATTGAAAAATACTGAAAGGGGTCTTCAGCCCGATTTTGATTAAAACTAAACTAATAAAGTAATTTGTTAAAAATATGCTCTTTCCTTTAGTTTGCCATGTGTTATATTATTACTTCCCAGAATTTCATCCTCATAGCATAGCGGCACTTTCTGATGGTGTAATAATATATGGATGGTGTATAAAAAGTCAGGGTGTATTTTTATTTTCAAAATCAACCGGTTCGATGCCTGACTAGTTAAATTAATTTTTCAAAAATGCTATGATGCAGTTTTAGTTTTCATCAAAATCGGGATTGAGACTCTTTTTAGTATTTTTCGATATTCCTCATAGTTTCGGATTTGGTGATCCACGCACACTTTAAAAATTCACCCTGTAAACATTAAAAGTTCCGAACTGGAATTAAACCCGCATCGCGTAACACCGAAGCCTTCAACCAATCCACTGCGCCAACCATAACGTGCCTTTGTGGCCAAAAATTACAGGTCCTTTTCACATTGTGTCAAATATCAAGAGCTGTGATTTCAGAGCATACACCCTGTATATGTGGCTGGGTGACACGGTGATGTGTTTGACGACAGCTAACAGTAGAGAGCACACAAGTACACTATAAGTCTGCGGCCGCTATCATGCTTTGATCATGGGCGCACATAAATTGCGGATTATCGTACTAGAGCTTGTGTTGTGTTGTGGTTCCCAACCTTTATTTCACCCGGAACCACTTTGATTTATTTTTTGCTAGCAGTGACCAAAAATAAACTTATAACATAACTGTTCTTTGTAATCAAAAGTAAAGAGCATTGTCATAGAGAACAATCTGGTAGAAACTTAAAATCAGTTTGCTTCAATGACCCTTGCGGACACCTGTGGTCCGCGGACCACAGGTTGGGAACCACTGCTAGAGGGTAATTTTTGGTAAGAGAAATAAGGTTATTCATAAAAGATAATTGGCAGGATATGTTTTTTTAATTCCTTGCGTTCTTCTTTCAATCACTAATCTAAAGTCGAGGGATTGTTTAACTAGGTATCTACATTACTTTAGCCTGAAAATTTGTTAAACTTGATACGTTCTTAAGAGCGTTTAGGCCCTACGGCATTTCATACAAACTTTCTGAATTAAACATGGTATGCATACGCTATTTATCCAGGTCTAAATTATATAACTAGTTGAGCACATTTTCGAAATAGAGTTAAGAGGGAGAGAGAGAGCGATTTTAAGTTTTCTATAGAAAGTGAAAATCATTCTATCTTTCCCCCTGTACTTTTTTTTAGAAAATGTTCTCTACTAACTATTTGGACCTAGATATCTAGCGTATGCAATACCAAGTTTCATTAAAATCGGTTCATTCACTTCGAAAAAACAGTGTTTGAAAGTTTGTATGATATGTACGTAGGGCGTAAACGCTCATTAGACTAAACTCTCGGTCTCGCTCAAAAGTCAGTTAAAAGGGTTTATTTTATGTTTATAGGATCACTTTTAGAGAACAAATGAGAAAAACCTTTTCAAATTTTCTCGTTTCACAAAATATCATAATATGAAACGGCTAAATGTGAGGGTCTTAAATCCTTTTTTCAAGAGAGTTCGACTTGCACTTATCTTATCCGGCTGTTCTTATCAAGACGTGATGACAATATAGTTTTCTGAGGATTAGTCAGCTGTGTGCCGCGGCTTCAAAAATAAAGTATTACCTATATGTCCTGACTAGCTAAAGGAAAGAATTTCGTCAACCACATCATCGCTTACCATTAAGTGAGAATGTGGTTACAACACATACGCGAGCCGATAAATAAGAAAACTGACGAATGAATTAACGATTCAACTGTACCTATTCAACAATTACCACATGTCTGCCTGATACAAAAGAGTCACTACGTGTACCTAGTGAGACCATCGCTACATAATGTCCTCGATATAGTGATATTGTCAAAGTGATTCTTCCCCAGCATGCTTGCATCTGAGTGACATCCGCTCGATGCACGCGTTAATTCGTGACAGGCACAGCCGGTGGACAGTGCATTGTGCTAATATTACACGAGCACTGGAACTAGGAACCGATTGATCTGTCCTTGCGAGGTTCAACGAGGTTGATTGTGAAGTCGGCAATTTATATCTTATGACCTGAAACATAAAATATAAAATGGTTTCAGAACTTAGCATTAATTAGTACAGGATGTAGGCTGCTGTACTCACTGGGCCGTATTGACTTGAAGTTAAGAGTTTTTTTTTATGGTTCTTTACCCGAACGGTTATCTATGGACGCCTAATAACAAGCATACGCTGCCGTCTGTCCATCTATCTCGCAGATAGGTTGTATTGTACCTTTATTAGTATACCTATATTTTATATTGCCACAATAACAACTACTAATAAAATGAAATCTTATTTTGTAATAGTTTTTATGCAAATATAAATAGAATATATATTTGCAACAAAACTATAATATGTAGAATCATTGCTACAATGATTCTTAAGGCATCCATTTATAGAACCGGCTGTGTTTACTTGAACATACGCTTTCTCTGAATTTAACAACCAGCAAGTTACAAACAAACATATAAACAGACTTTCGCATCTATAATATTAGATAGTCTTCGTTATTATAGCAATGAAATATCTTGTTATTCATACGTGGTCGATCAGGTAGGACATGTTCGAACAACTTTTTTATTATTTTAATATTGGATACAATGTTTGCAATCGTACAATCTTTATTGACAAGACTTGTTTTCCTACAAAGTTATTTTAAGTATAATTACTTGTTTTTAAAGTTATTCACACACGAACATGAATATTACTTTGTTGAGATGAAAAGTTCATTTTTATAGATCGCCATGTTAAAGTTTTCTTGTCTTTTTTTTTTAGAATAAAACTTATAGTTGGCTATCAGAATTTTATGACATGTGTCCGGTTTGTAAAGATTCATTATGTGTATCGTTTCTTGTTTTTTATTGCCATTCAAAAATGGAATGGAATTAAAATGTTAAGATGGCAGATCAAGTGATTATTTTTGGACTACAATTCGCCACTGAGTTTGCCTACTATCTACTGGACCATTTCGTATTTTCCGAGTGTTGTTTTTTTACACCTAAATAATAAATTGTATACTTAAACTACTAATACTTCCATC